>JACVBY030000345.1:0-363843 GCA_017589505.3 Metroxylon sagu
GCTATTTCGGTTGAGGGGTCAAGACACAGCAACGATTTGATCCCATTAGAGCTAAAAGAGTTTGATGTTATTCTGGGGATGGATTGGCTATCCGTGCATGGGGCCAAAGTAGATTGCTTTCGAAAGAAGGAGGTAGTGTTTCATGCCTCGGATGGTAGAGAGAGGCCTGTTTTATAGGTGAGAGAAGAGTGTTACCCTCATGTATGATTTGAGCTTTGATAGGTTGGTGGTAGAGATGTTGAAGAGAAAGGGGTATGAGGCCTTACTAGCTTGTGTGTAGTGAATGTAGAGGGTAATGGTCCCGAGTTGGTGAATATCCCGGTAGCATGTGAATTTCCGGATGTATTTTACGAGGAATTACCGGGGGTACCACCGAGATAGAGAGATGGAGTTCGGTATAGATCTAATACTCGGATGCCGGACCTATAGCCGGGGCACCTTATAGAATGGCTCCAAGCGAGTTAAAAGAATTAAAGGTCCAACTTCGGGGAATTGCTTACTAAGGGGTTTATTAGACCCGGTATTTCTCCTTGGGGTGCACCGGTATTGTTATGTAAAGAAGAAGGATGGTACCTTGAGATTGTGTATAGATTATCAAACTGACTTAACAAAGGTAACCATTAGAAATAATTATCCATTGCCAAGGATAGATGATCTATTTGATGTTAGCTTCGGGGGAGAGCAATAGTGTTTTCAAAGATTGACCTCGGATACGGGTATCATCAATTGAAAATAAAAGAAGGAAGATGTGCCAAAAGAGCGCTTTTAGAACCGAGATACGGTCATTATGAATTTTTAGTGATGCCTTTTGGTTTGACTAATGCCCCAAGTGCAGCTTTATGGGTTTGATGAATCGGTGTGTTTCGAAATTTCTAGATAAATTTGTGATAGTGTTCATTGATGATATCCTAATTTATTCTAGAAATGAAGAAGAACATGAGCGGCATGGCGAGGACGGTGTTGCAGATTTTAAGAGAGAAGCAATTGTATGCTAAGTTGAGTAAGAGTGAATTAGCTGGCTAGATAAAGTGAACTTTTTTTGGGGCATGTAATTTCGAGTTCGGGGTATTATGGTAGATCCCCAAAAAGTAGAGGCCATAATAGAATTGGGAAGCACCTACTAATCAAACGAAAGTGAGGAGTTTCTTGGGCTTAGCGAGGGATATTATAGAAGATTTATAGAAAATTTCTCTGTCATAGCCTCACCCATGACTAAACTACTAAGAAAAAGAATACCATATTTGAATGGTCCGGTGGAGTGTCGAAGTATGAATGAATTGAAAGGGAAGTTGACGTCGGCTCCGGTACTTACACTCCCGGATACGGTAGCGGTGATTATGTGATATATAGTGATGCATCTCTTAAAGGGTTGGGGTGTGTGCTGATGCAGAATGGGAAGGTGATTGCCTACATTTCTAGATAGCTAAGATCCCATGAAGAGAATTATCCCACTCATGATTTAGAATTAGCAGCAGTAGTGTTTGCCTTAAAAGTATGGAGACACTATCTTTATGGGAGGAGATGCCAGATATTTATTGATCACAAGAGCCTTAAGTATATCCTAACCCAGAAAGAACTGAATCTTAGGCAAAGAAGATGGATTGAATTGATAAAGGATTATGACTGCACTATAGAGTATCACCCGAGGAAGGCCAATGTAGTGGCTGATGCTTTGAGTAGAAAGTCTGACAACTCTAGCCTCCATTAGAGTAGTGCGACTACCTCACGATGATAGAATTAAGAGAGTTAGATGCGAGTTGGCGGCGAGATAGTTTAGGGGCTTTACTAGCCAAATTTCGAGTTAGACCAAGGATACTTGAGGAAATAAGGAGAGGCTCGGGTAAAGGATCCGCCGAGTTACGAAAGCTAAGGAACTAGTGCGAGAATGGATCCCAAAATTTAGAATTTTCAATCGGGGATGATGGTATGATATTATTCAAGGGCCGAATATGTGTGCCGAGCCCGGCCAGAATCTTTGAGAGAGCAAATTTTTGGAGGAAGCCCATAGTTCGGCCTATGCAATGCACCCGAGGAAGTACTAAGATGTATAGGACTATTAAGCAGAAGTTGACCAATTGGTGGAATGGGATGAAAAAGGAGATGACGTTTGGGTTTGTTTCTAAATGTTTAGTGTGCCGACAAATTAAAGCGAGAACATCAAAGCCCCGAAGTGGCAAAATGCAACCATTATTTGTGCCGAGAATGGAAGTGGGAGCACGTTACTATGGACTTTGTTGTAAGTCTCCCAAAGACAAGGAAGGCAATGATTCTATTTGGGTGATAGTAGATAGGCGAAGCTAAGGGTACGCTCACTTTTTGCCTATCCGGATTTCATTTACCTTGGATAGATTAGCAAAACTATATGTAGATGAAATTGTAAGTAGACATGGAGTACAGTATACATTGTATCGAGATAGAGATCCAAGGTTTTCCTCTCATTTTTGGGTAGAGGCACAACTTGAGAAGCTTTAGGCACTAGGCTGAGATTTAGTACGGCTTTTCACCCCCCCCCCCAAGGCGATGGGCGATCGGAGAGGACCATCCGGACAACTGGAGGATATGCTTTGAGAACATGTGTCATTGAGTTTACGAGGGAAAGGCATTTTCGGGATGAACACTTACCATTGATAGAGGTTTGCATATAATAATAGTTATCATTCTAGCATTGATATGGCACCTTATGAAGCTTTATATGGAAGAAAATGTAGAACCCCGGTGTGTTGGGATGAGGAAGGTGAGAGAGAGGCTGTTGGAGCCCGAGAGTTAGTGCGACTCGCGAAGCTGAGACCAAGGATTAAGATCATTAGAGCAAAGTTAAAGGTAGCTCGGGATGAGACGGAGAAAAGCTATGCGAGATAAGAAGCATAGAGAAGTCCAAATTTGAAGTAGGGGAGATAGAGTATTTTTGAAGGTATCCCCTTGGGAAGAGGAATAATGAGGGAGTTTGGAAAGAAGGGAAAGTTGAGTCCCGGATACATTGGACCACTATGAGATCATTGAGAAGGTTGGAACACTTGCTTACGGATTAGCCTTGCCACGGGAACTCTCTCGGATAGCATAATGTATTCAGAATGTGTTCGATGTGTTTGAAAGTATGTATCGAGACCTTTCCCCATTAATTCGAGTCGGAAGGCCGGTGGGGAGTTGCAAAAAGATCTATCTTATGTAGTAGAGCCAGTGCAAATCTTGAGCCATGAGGTTAAGCAGCTCCGTAGTAAGAAAATTCCTCTAGTTAAAGTGCAGTGGCAGAATCACCAGAAGGAGGAAGCTACATGGGAGAGAAAGGATGAGATGAGATTGAAGTACCCTCATTTATTCTAATTGGAAGATAGCTAAATTTCGAGGATGAAATTTCTTTTAGGGGGGAAGGATTGTAACATCCCGAATCTCAAAGCAGTATCCTAATCTTGAAGCATAAAATTATCATGAATGAAAGGGCACTTTTGAAATTTTATCAATGTCATTTGAACAATTGGTGAGGGGTATAAAGGGAAAGGATACCAAAGTCATTTGAAAATTTGATTAAGGGTAAAGTGGAAAAAAGGATCCTGCCGTCATTCGCAAATTTCTCCAAGAGTAAAGAGGGAATTTGTCAAGGGCTTTTTCATGAGTGGAGAAGGGTAAAAATGCATGGTGAAGAGGTATGCCATCTGTACTTTAAAAGGGCATTTTGGAGATTGGTTTGAGGGTAAATTGGTGATTTGTCAAGGCATTTAAAAACCCCTTAATTCCTTTCCTTCATCCATCGTAAGAAAAATCAAGAGTGAGGGAGAAGAGGGTGGTGGAAGAGGAGAGAAAATTTCAGCCGTGGGGAAGAAGAAAGAAAGAAGAAAAAGAAAAAGAAAGGAAGAAGAAGAAGAAGAAAGGAGGAAGAGAGAGGGAGAAAGCTTGATGTCTTCTCTTCTTGTCATCCTTAAGGTAAACCCTAAACCTTCTAAGGTTTTAGATAAATGATAAAATCATGTGTTAGAGAGAAAAGGAAAAGAAATAAGAGAGGATTTCATGTTATGAAAATGATGAGGATTTATGTTTGACAGAGGACAAAGGTAGAGAATTCTGGTATGCATTTAAGAGGCATGCATGCATGTTTCATGGAAAAACCTAGGTATCTGTCGCCTAAATAAATTTATATGTGGTAATATAGGTTAGGAAATCAAGTAAAGGAACCTTTTCAAGAGGGATAGCAACAGTGGAAATGAAGAAATAGCAGGTGAGTGGGTTTCTCATCTATCTCGTGAAATGTTTCATAATAAGTATAGTGATACTTTGCTACAAAATGAGTGTATTATACTAAGTATAGTATCTTCAGAAATCAAATATGGGAAGTAAGAAACCGGTTATAATGTTATTATGTTTGTAAAGCATGTTTAAAAGCAAGGCATGAGTTTAAAGAATAAGTATGGATTTACAGCATGTTTTAAAGCAAGATACGAGTTTCAGAGAAAGCATGAGTTTCAGCAAAGTATAGAGTTTCATGAAAAAGCATTTCTTGGATAAAACATATGTTTCAGTAAAGCATGGAAATTTTCCTTCAGAGTTATATTTCAAAGTAATGCATGGGCATGCATGAATAGAAATGTTTCAAGAAATTATAGTTGATGGTATATTGGATTATAAACTTATACTTGAGTATTTTTACAGCATACAGCATAAATGGCATTGGGGCATCTATGGGGCTGATCACCCTGTAGATTGTGCCATAGCATGGGCATTGCACATACTATTATAGCCGGCACCTCCTTGCGACTCGATCGTACTATGATCCCTAGGCCAGAGGGGAGTACAAGCTAGATCAGCCCGATGGGGCGGTGCAACGGCCCGGTGGGGCAAAAGAATCACGGCCTCGGTAAAGAGCTAGGGTACTATACGAGCCAAGGTGGCTCAGAGATATTAGCCCAAGGGAGGGGCAATCAGGACGCTCAGGAAAAAGGGGCAAGTTCACACCTGAGGTGAACCGCACATGTGAGGGGTGCCATGTGGTGCGGGGATCCTCGGCACTCAGTACACTCACTCACCGAGAGTACACCTGCAGGAGGGCGACTGTAGGAATGTACCTTAGTGGTAGCACACCCAGCCCATCATCAGGGAATTTTGTAAATGTGATAATTCTTTATTTAAATTATATTATTGGAAGCATAAGCTAACTTATAAGTTAACTTATCTCATTTATAAAAATTTATGTATCGATTGCGATATGTTGCGCTGATATACTTATGATCTTATAAAGTGATTCTCAACTTCTTTTCGTAGTTAGATGGTTATCCAATCACTGGGACTTAGGTCTAACCCCTCTTGTGTTCGCATTTTTATTTCAGATCAGTGTTAAAAATTCTTCGGGGCTAGCAGTTGAGTTTAAAGTATTCAAAGACTAAGCAGGTGGGCTTAGCATTTTAGTTTCAGTACCGAAATTTTTGTATGTGTTATTAGTGCTTGGGGAGAGAGTTGGTGGATGTAAAAAGGGATTGTAAGGTATATTTTGTATATTAAGAGTGGTGATTGAGATGATGATATATATATATTTATATCTGTGAAGTTGTAATTATATAATGTAAATATCAAGTTTGGCCTGTAGATGAATAGTGATGTGTATGTATAAGATGTTTGTAAACTGAGCAGGATCAAATAAATTAGCTGTTGTTGTTTGATGATATATGTGATTTAACTGAGCAGGTTAAATGTTATTGATAGGATTATATATGTTAAGCATGTAACTTATGGGAATTTGATAGGGTTCACGTGTGCCTTATGGTCCATACCATAAGACTAATAGAACTCTAGTCAAATTTCTATAATTTGACATGTGTCGAGGGAGAGGTCCCGACAACTTGCATGTCACATTGATTCTTGATCAAAATTGTTAGTAACCTACTTAATTGTTTTATGATCATCAAAATCAATATGGAGTCAAACAATCTCTCCTTCTTTTTAATGGTGACAAAATTATTAAGTATAAAGAATTAAAAATAGTAATTTAAAGCAATGCAGCATTGAACTTAGCACAAGGTTGAGATTATTTGGCTCATGTCAGGAGAAATTTCAGTTTCATGTGTACGATTTGTGCTAAAAATCTCAAAAAGAGTGCCAAAAGTGAAAATAAGAGTCAAAAGTTAAAAATTTTTATCAGAGTCTTTCAAAAACAATATGATATATTTATTTTACATATTTCGAATTCAGAGAAATTAGATTTTTGATGAGATTTATAGTGAATTTTGACTCAAAAAGCTGAATTTTCAGCAAAAATCTGAATTTTTCATGAAAAAATTGAATTTTGTGCCAAAATAATTAAATTCAGTGCCAAATGCAAAAATTATGTGCTAAGGATGAAGATTTATGCCAATAAACTTTGTCTTCATGCTGAAATTATAATTTTGATTCTAAAAATTCAGAGTTTTGACAGTTAATCAAGTATGTGCCAAAAGAATGCCAAAAATCTGCATAGTGTGCCGAAACTTTGATTTTTAATGTCAAAATTTTTAAGAAAAGTTTTCAAACGAAATTCAATTGTTTTAAAGGAAAATAAGATGAAAGCAACAAGTCTTGTCTCCTCCTTTTTGTTGCAAAAATTCAAAAAGACCATCTTGTTCTCAAGAGGGTGAATTTTACTGAAAACATTTTTATTCTTCTTCCTCTAAACATATGCTCAAATTGTTCTATTTTGAAACTTTGAAACTAATTGAAGCATATTGAAATTCTTTGAAAGCTTGCTGAAACAAGATGTACAATGATGAAAAATTTAGAAGACTATGCTGAAACATGCTGAGACTCTTTGACACATGATGAAAAAGTTTTGAAAACTATGCTGAAACATATTGAAACATGCTGAGACTTTTGAAAATTTACTAAAACATGATGAAAGATTTTTGAAACTTGCTGAACCATGATGAAAAAGTGTTGAAGAATTTGCTGAAACATGATAAGGTACCCTCTTTGATCTTTTCTTCGGTTCATTCTCCCCCTTTTTGTCATTAATCAAAAAGGAAGTGAAAGATTAAGCACTTAGTTTTATACATCTCATCCTTGATAGCTCAATATTGAAAATTTCCATGACAAATTTAAAATAGAGGATTTCATATAATTGATATGAACCATTTCATAAGACGGAAATTTCATACACAGAATTATATAAAAGGAAACATTTCATTAAACATAAGATTTCATACATAGGATTTCATACAAAAGAGTTTCATAATATGACATTCTAATACAAGCATTACAAACATTAAGTTCTAATATAAATTTTTTAATACATAGAAATCATAGTATATTCTAAACACAACAAAATAACCTAAACTATTCCTCATCCGAGGATACAATAGAGGGCTGAACCCAAGGTAAGGATTCTAGGAGGCCCACGTCCTTGTGAAGGAGGACGATAAAAAGCATGAGGTGGCTCGGAAAACGAAGATGAAGCTGAGATGTGGAGAAAGCCGGAAATTTGGGGAGGTGGGTCGAGCGGTGATGGGTAGGTGGCCGAGGAAGCTGCAACCTTGGAGCCGCCCCAGTGATCACTGATAGTGGAGACCAAGTGGTGAAGAAGGCCAATAGACATCTCCAGTCTCTCAGATCTTCCATGAAAGTTCACAATATGAGCTCTCAGCTGTCTCACTTCTTCAGCCACTCGGGCTAACTCCTCAGAGTCACGGTTAGATCTAGATCCATGACCTCTCATCTTTTGCATTAGCATCCTTCCATTAATGACATTTACAGAGTACTCCAGCCTGTCCAACCTCATCATCATCTGGATCATGATCTCATTTACAGTGAAAATATGGGGTACCATAGTAAAATCACCTGTAGATGAGCCACTATCCCCTGAACTCTTGTTGGAGAGAGCAGATGACACCTCTCTGACAATGTACTGCAGCTGATCCTGACTGAGCTCAATGGATATCCTCTTGAGTGCAGTGGGCTCCTCAGGCTGCTGCCTGGTGCTAGGTCCAGCCTCCTTATGTAAAGATGAAGATGGACCCTCAGCCTCAGCTGGCTCATCTGCCTCTTTCTCTGGTCCACCTCCCATTAATCTTTACAAATTTCATTCGGCGCAAGGAGTGATCATTGTAGAAGTCCGAATGATACAGCTTGATAGATTCTTCACCCTTCAATCTTACTCCAAAATGCTTAAAGAAGTAGGTGAGAAGCATACTATAGAGAAGAAGAGCGGACCTAGCTGCTGATTGGATTTGTTTCCACTCCGCGCGCTTAACATCAACTCAGGAAAATCATAGGGAATGTCACTGACTATATGGTACACAAGGGTCAGATCCTTCTCAGTGACAAAATAAAAACTATCAGTCCTGAGGATGAAAATCCTGAAGATTATATGATGGAGTAATCTCATTTCCATATTTAGGGAGTTGGCCTCCAAACGGTTCACTCCCTCTCCATCCTCAATTCCTAGGATTGTCTCAATCTTGTGAACCCTATCCTTAGAAGAAACCTCATAGACCCCACCAACAGGGACTCTCAAAATGTTGCCTATGGTGGCACGATCAAGCTCAATATTTACCCCTTTTACTATGGATGAAGCAGAGGTATAATCAACTGATAAGTTTTGGTAGAACTCTCTTACCAATTTTGAGTAGATAGCAACCTCAGTCTTGCACATGTGGCTCCATCCCCTTTGTTGAAGCATCCGCCCAATGGTGAACCTTTCCCATGCAAGGAAACTGAAGTCCACGATCCTCCCATTGGAGATGGCTCTTGTGGACAAAGATTGGATGCCAGAGAACCTTGAGGGAGAGGGCACGACAGGGGCTTGTGCGCCTCCCTCGCGGGAGCTCTCCGGGGCTTCTCCTTGCCGCATACGAGGAACCTTCGTCCGTGGAGCCATGGAGCTAGGGCACTAGATCTGGAGGAAGGAAGGGATCTAGAGAGGGTGGAGGGAGGGGTTTAGAGGGTTCTAGGCTTTGGGGAAAAGATTTGGAGGTTTGGAGAAGAGATGAGAGTGAGGGAGGCCAAGGGGCATTCGATCTCTCTTATAGACCGAGCGCTCCTTGGAGTTAGTCGGCATGGGTGCCGACTAACTCCATGTTAGTCGACTCCCCAGTCGACTAACATGGGGAGCATGACGCCAGGGCCCCAGAAAGTCCACAAAATCCCAATGAAAATGATTTTTATAAGCTACGCATATTATGCGATCATGAAGAGGCATCAGTTGGGCTAATTGTCATGATTTTTAATTATTAAAAGCATGTCCAGAAAAAATTTAAAAAATCCATCTATATAGCTGACTTATTCTGACAGGGGGTCAAACATGCCAAGTTCTCTTCTAATTTCATAAAATTTATTTTCATCAAGAGGTTTTGTGAAAATATCAGCTAATTGCTTATCAGTACTAATAAATTCAAAAATTATATCTCTAATTTGAATATGATCTCTAATAAAATAATGTCTAATTTCAATGTGCTTGGTCCTAGAGTACTGAATTGGATTTTTAGTCAAATTAATGGCACTAGTATTGTCACATTTTATGGGAATGTCTTTAAGTTTAATGCCATAATCTTCTAGTTGTTGTTTAATCCACAAGATTTGAGCACAACAACTTCTAACAGCTATGTATTCAGCCTCAGCTGTAGACAAAGCAACTAAAGTTTGTTTCTTGCTAAACCATGAGATTAAGTTAACTCTTAGAAATTGGCAAGTTTCACTAGCTGATTTTCTATCAATTTTACAACCAACAAAATCAAAGTCTGAGTAACCAATCAGATCAACAGTGGATTGCTTAGCATACCAAAGACCAAGATTTTTAGTTTCATTTAAATATATTAAGATTCTTTTTACAGTATTTAAGTGAGTTTCTTTAGGATTAGCTTGAAATCTAGCACACATGCATACACTAAACAAAATATCAGGTCTACTAGCAGTTAAATATAAGAGAGATCATATCATGCCTCTATAAAGCTTTAAATCTACTGATTTACTATTATCATTCATATCAAGTTTGCAAGATGAGCTCATAAGGGTATCGGCACATTTAGAATTCTCCATACCAAATTTCTTCAGAATTTCTCTTGTATATTTGCTTTGGCTAATGAAGATTCCATCTACATTTTGCTTTATTTGAAGTCCGAGAAAATAGTTGAGTTCACCCATCATGCTCATCTCAAACTCTCCCTGCATGAGCTTAGCAAAGTCTTGACACAAGATTTCATTAGTAACACCAAAAATGATGTCATCCACATAAATTTGCACAATAAGCATATCATCATTTTCTCTTTTTATAAATAATGTAGTGTCCACATTTCCTCTAATAAAATTGTTACTTATCAAGAATTTGCTCAGTCTATTATACCATGCCCGGAGTGCTTGTTTCAAACCATACAAAGCTTTGTTCAATTTAAACACATGGTTTGGATGTTCATGATTTTTAAAACTGGGTGGTTGTTCTATATATACTTCCTCAGCAATATATCCATTTAAGAAAGCATTTTTAACATCCATTTGAAATAATTTGAAGTTCATAAAACATGCAAAAGCAAGTAATAATCTAATAGCTTTTAATCTTGCAACTAGAGTAAAGGTTTCATCAAAATCAATTCCTTCTTCCTGATTATAACCTTTAGCTACCAATCTTGCTTTATTTCTAATTATGTTTCCATGCTCATCCAATTTATTTCTAAAAACCCATTTAGTGCCAATTATAGGATAATCTATTGGTCTATCAAATAGGATCCATACATTATTTCTTTCAAACTGATTTAACTCTTCATGCATTGCGTTTATCCAATCAGGGTCATCTTTAGCTTCATCAAAACATTTTGGTTCAATTTGTGAAACAAAAGCTAAATGATTGCATACATCTCTATATGAAGACCTAGTTCTTACTCCTTGAGATGGACTACCAATAATAAGTTCTTTGGAATGATTGTGGACATACCTCTATTCTTTTTCTAAATCTTGTGTACCTTGAGTTTCAGTTTGTTGGAGTGATTCAATGCTGTCTTCTTGATTAAGTTGTTCATTTGAGCCTGCTTTTTCCTTTAGTGTAATGTTGTGCACTCCTTCTTCAAGCAAACCTGCATCATCAACTATATCTTTCTTCCTTGATGGAAGTTCATTAGTTTCATCAAATACTACATGAATGGATTCTTCTACCACTAATATTTTCTTATTAAATACTCTATAAGCTCTACTATTGGTAGAATATCTAAGAAAAATTTCTTCATCGGATTTTACATCAAATTTATCAAGATTTGATTTGTCATTATCTAGAATAAAATATTTACATCCAAAAACATGAAAATATCCTATGTTTGGTTTTCTACCTTTCCAAAGTCCATAGGAGGTCTTTTTCAAAATAGATCTTATTAGAGCTTGATTCAAGACA
This sequence comes from Metroxylon sagu, assembly GCA_017589505.3. Taxonomy (NCBI): domain Eukaryota; kingdom Viridiplantae; phylum Streptophyta; class Magnoliopsida; order Arecales; family Arecaceae; genus Metroxylon; species Metroxylon sagu. The sequence continues at coordinate 11,327 of JACVBY030000345.1, forward strand.
TAACATGCTGTATTGATCGCTTCAGCCCAAAAATATTTTGGGAGATTGCTTTCACACAGCATGGCTCGGGTCATTTCTTCAAGGGTTCTATTTTTTCTTTCAATAACACCATTTTGTTGAGGGATTCTAGGTGCAGAAAAATTATGACTAATTCCTTTTTCATTGCAAAAGCTTTCAAAATGTTGATTTTCAAATTCTTTACCATGATCACTATGAATAGCTGAAACTTGAAGACCTTTTTTATTTATTGTTTTTCTGAAAAATTTTAAAAATGCAGAAAAAGCTTCATCTTTTCTTGCTAAAAATAAAATCCAAGTAAAACGAGAGAAATTATCAATGATTACAAAACCATAACGTTTACCACCTAGACTTGTGGTTCTAGTTGGTCCAAATAAATCAATGTGTAAAAGTTTCAAGGGCCTAGAAGTTGAAACCACATTTTTGGATTTGAATGAAACTTTAGTTTGTTTTCCAAACTGGCATGCATCACAAGTTTTATCTTTTTCAAAACTTAATTTTGGCAAACCATTTACTAAATCTCTTTTGATTAGTTTGGAAAGCAAATCCATACTAATATGAGCAAGTCTACGATGTCATAACCAACTAGAATCATTAAATTTAGAATTCCTGGCAACTAGACATTCTATATTTTAATCATTGAGCTCATTTAGATCTACTATATAAACATTTCTATGTCTATGACCAATGAATTTCATGCTATCGTCAGCAGGATTTGTAACCATGCAAACAGAAGATTCAAAAATGACTTTAAAACCTTTATCACATAATTGACTAATGCTTAACAATTTATACTTTAATCCATCAACAAGAAGAACATTATCTATAAAGGTATAGGAGGTGATACCAATTTTGCCAATGCCAATGATCCTTTCTTGAGTATTGTCTCCAAAAGTAACCACTCCTCCATCCTTAGCTTCCAAAGTGATGAATCGAGATTCATCACCCGTCATGTGTCTTGAGCACCCGCTGTCCAAGTACCATTTTCTTTTCGCATTTCGGGTTACAAGACACACCTGCAGCCACAATATCAAGTTCTATTTTTAGGTACCCAAGTTCTCTTGGATCCTTTAGGGTTAGCATGAATGGTTCCTTTGGGAACCCAAATCTTCTTAATATTCTTGTCGATGTGAGAGTTACATGCATAGGCTTTATGTCCTGATTTTTCACATTTGAAACAAGTAATTTTTGGCAAACTGTTTGAGGGAACAAAAATATTTTTCAAAAACTTCTGCTTCCTCAAAGGATTATAACCTAATCCAGCTTTATTAAAAACAGCTCTTTGGTTGTCAAGAATTATTTGTAATTTTATGGAGCTTAATGTAAACTTGTCCACAATAGGTTTTAGTTTAGTTACTTCATTTTTCAAATTCAAGTTTTCCTTGATCAAAACAGAATTTTCATTTGAAAGATTTTCTTTTTCAGAAAGCAGTTTTTGGACTTGATTTTTCAAATCTTTGTTTTTGCTGCCCAACTTTTTGAATTCAACAAGTAAATCATAGAATGCATTTTGTAATTCATTAAATATAAATTCAGTTTGAGAGTTAGAAATTACCTCTTCTTCACAGGCCATGAGACACAAGTTTGCTGTTTCTTGTTTCTCATCATCTGAACTTGTTTCATCACTGTCGCTCCAAGTTGCCATCAAGGCTTTCTTCTTAGCCTTTTTGGGACCTTTCTTTAGTAGTGGGCAATCAGCTTTGAAGTGTCCAGGCTTCTTGCACTCATAGCATGTGAGAGGCTGCTCCTTATCCTTCTCTTTGCTAAAGTCTCTTTTCAGCAGTGGCCTTCTCTTTACTCCTTGTTTCTTCTTCCTCATGAATCTTCTAAATTTTCTTGTGATGAGAGCAAGCTCATCATCCCCTTCACTCTCTTCTGAAGATTCATCACATTCATCCTTTTGATCTGAGCACTTTAAGGCCATAGTTCTCCTCTTTTTGGACTCTTCCTCATCAAGATGTTGTTTAACTTGAATTTCATGGGTCATCAGTGATCCCATGAGCTCTTTTAGAGGAAGGATGTTGAGGTCTTTTGCCTCTTGAATTGCAGTCATCTTGGCTTCCCATGACCTAGGCAAAGATCTCAAAATTTTTCTTACTAGATCACTGTTAGTATAAGACTTCCCAAGGCTTTTAAGGCCATTCACAATATCAGTAAATCTAGTAAACATATCAGCAATGGATTCATTTGGTTCCATTTTAAACAGTTCATATCTATGTACAAGCATGTTTATTTTGGATTCTTTCACTTGATTGGTGCCTTCATGGGTGACCTCAAGTCTATCCCAAATTTCTTTGGCAGAAATGCAAGTGAAAATTCTATTGAACTCATTAGCATCAAATGAACAATATAAAACATTCATGGCTTTAGCATTCGGCTGTGCCATTTTCTTATCATACTCATCTCAATCCACTTTCGGTTTGGGTATTTCAAAACCATTTGTTCTAAGAATGAGTATGTGAGGGCCATTGACAATGATACTCCATAGATCATAATCAAGTGCTTGAATAAAAATTTTCATCATAGCCTTTCAATATGTGTAATTTGTGCTATTGAATAAACGTGGTCTGTTTGTGGACTGTCTATCAGTCAACAAAGAACTTATTTGGGCTACCATAGATCTTAGACTCTTTGTCGGTTAAGATAAATACAAATAAGAGCACCTGCTCTGATACCACTTGTTACCCAGCTAAGCAACTCAAGAGGGGGGTGAATTGGGTTCTTTTGAAAATTTTAACTAAGATGTGCAATATTTTCAAAACTGTGAGAATGTGTAAGAGTGAAGTGACAAACTTAAAACAATCGACAATAATAGTGTAAGGCACACACACAAACACAAAGATTTATAGTGGTTCGGTGCTAACCCTTGCACCTACATCCACTCCCCAAGAACCCTTGAAAATTTTCACCACTAATCGTTCTCCAACGATTACAACCTAGCTTACTCAGCTAGCTTCTTGTTTCCGAGCACAAGGGAGCCTTTACAATCCACCAATTACGGGTTTGGCACACCCCTCACAAGTTTCAACCAAGTTGAAACTCAACAAGATACAAGAATAGAATAAATTCAGAACATACAGCTCCTCAATGAGCAATTTAAAACAATAAAGGCACTTTATACGATTTGAAGCTTTCTTCTCTTAAATGAGCTTCACTTCTTTGAATGCTTGAGTTAAGATCATTTGATAAAGCTTCTGGAGTGGTTGGTGGGAGCTTTGAATGTGCTTCAATAAACTTTCAAACTTCAGCAACAGAAACTTTTCAAATTGCAACAGGCTAAAATTTTTCTGGATTTGGCTTTGTAAATCTCACTTTTTCTCACTTGTAATCCTTCAAAAATCCACTTAGTCGTTACAGGTTCACCCAGGGCGTTAGTCGGCTCCAGAGTCGACTAACATGGGGTTAGTCGGCTCTAAAGCCGACTAACACAGGCAAACCTTCTGTGTTTGCCACAGTAGTCGACTCTAGAGCCGACTACTTTGTGTCAATTCACTGTATGGTCATAGTAGTCGGCTTTAGAGCTGACTAATCCAGGTTTTTCCTTTATAATGCCTTTGTGACACATTTTTGACTTGATGGCTTGCATGTGGGTCGGCTAAGGGCTTCAAGCATCCATTCCAAGTTCCCGTAGTTGCTGTGGAAGTTGACTAGAGTCTCCAAAACTTGAAAAAAAAATATTCCACGGACTTGAAAAACCATTGAATCAAGGAGGCTTAGTCTCACAACTTTCACAACTTGGATTTTCTTCATTTGAGAACATTGCCAAACATCTGAGATTCACTTAGATTGACCTTGAATCTTCCTTTTCAGATCTTAGGATTCTCTTTCTTGAACCATATATTCGTTTTGAGGTTTGGAATCCATTTAGATGCTCTTGGTGACTTTGTATACCTACATGTCACATTGATTCTTTACCAAAATTATTAGTAACCTACTTAATTGTTTTATGATCATCAAAATCAATGGGGATCAACATAAAGGTGTTAAGAGAGTCAAAAGAAAAAAGAGTATATAATAAGAAAACTTAGTAGTTAAATGAAAAAGTTCAATTAGCTTATTCATTTATTTATTTTGGGTAGCTTACAATTTACAAACCAATAATGTTCATTTCCTTGGATCATATTAAAAAGTTTTATTCAATGAAACCCTAGTTTTAACGAAAACTCAAATTAAGTTAAAGTATAACTTCTTAATTTACAAGTTTATATGTTCTTTAAAAAAAGTTTACAAACAATAATATTGAGAGATGAATAATCAATAAACTTATGTACACTTCCAAGCAACTCTTAAAACAAAAAAAATAATGTATCAATATTAAATACAGTTGTTAAGTGAGAAGGATTGACATAAATGGTACGTTCAATGAATTAGAAAAAGCACATAGAGTATCAATTAATTTAATTTTATAATAAATTATCGGGTCAGTTCAGATCGAGCCTCAATTAAGTCAAAATTATATTTTGCATGGATTTAAATCATGCTTGGGTAATTTATAGATCAAATAAGATAAGGAATTATAAATTTGGACTGACCTAATTTTTAAAATAGAATCATCTTTGAACCTAAGCTGATCTAGACACTTTGAGAAATAAATTAATTTAAATCTATTGAGTTGAGATTATATTGAATGATAAAACTTAAGTATAATTTCATGCGTCAATGCCATTAAATTCTTTACTCACCTACGGCCGTGAGAGGATAGCGTAGGCCTGCACGTTGATAATGGAAGAATCGGACGGCATGAACGCAAGAAATCGCAGGTGGTGGAAAGTTCTATTTTTTAAAATGACCAAAATATCCTCAAATTCTTTTGTTAATACCAAACATCTCCCTCATCCTCCCAACAAAACCTCTACCCCCTTCCATCTCCCCCGTTCCCCGTTCTCCTTCCCCTATTCCTTCTCCCCTCTCTCCAGAATTCAAATACCCGCCAAATCCCGCGCTTCTTCCCATCGAAACAAAGGAAGAGCCGCGAGTCTGAGAAGCCCAACGGAATCAATCGAAGATAAAAAGAGCCGAGCGAGAGGAAGGAAGGGAGCGGAGAGGAGCGATGGCGAAGGACGAGGAGGAGTTCCGAAGCGAGATCGAGGAGAGGCTGATCAACGAGGAGTACAAGATCTGGAAGAAGAACACGCCGTTCCTCTACGATCTGGTGATCACCCACGCGCTGGAGTGGCCCTCGCTCACGGTCCAGTGGCTCCCCGACCGGGACGAGCCCGCAGGCAAGGACTACTCGGTGCAGAAGATGATCCTCGGAACTCACACCTCCGACAACGAGCCCAACTATTTGATGCTCGCCCAGGTCCAGCTCCCCCTCGAGGATGCCGAGAACGACGCCCGCCAGTACGACGACGAGCACGGCGAGATCGGCGGATTTGGCTGCGCTAGTGGAAAGGTGATATTTTCTACCCTTGTTGGATCCATGTTATGTCCTTGCAATGATGGATTGTTTCCTGATGCTTTTGGAGTCGAGGGTTTCGTCGATTTGAATTGAATTCCGGAACGTTCCAAAAAAGAGAATTTCTTTCTTTTTCTTCCTCGTTTTGATTTCTTATTTCTTTTTAGATTTAGGGTAGCTATTGCGTTGGTTTGAGCGTTGGGTTTTGATTAGATGTGAGAAGAGATTGTATTCTTTTACTATTTCCCATGTTTCAGCTTTTAGTTTTTAGATGGGATAGGATTTTTTCATTTTTCGTCTTTTGTTAAAACATTCTCGTGCTTGGTTATGCATGGCAACAAGTTGTCATTAAATAACTGACCGAAGCATGTTACAGTTGTTCCAAATTTAGCAAATGTGCAGGCCTTTGATTCCCAATACAAAGAAAACAAGGTTGTATTCTTGGTGTTTGATATGCATGCCGTTCTGGTATGTGCCCGCAGTGGTCTCGTAATCAAGCTAATATGACTTATGTAAGCAGAAACATCATTCAATTGCATACATGGTGAGGGATGGGACATACTGTAAAGTGTGTCGATTTTATTACGTGTAAAAACTAGAGAGGTTTATGAAGGCATATATGATAGAATTATAGATGAATGAATGAAGCAAAGATGTGCTTGGATGTTATGAGACCTAAAAGTACCTTGGTGATTAAAATAAGAAGTTTGTTAAACAGGTTAAACATATTAAACAGGTTTTAAATAGGTTAAACAGGTAGAGTGATGACTTGACCCAGCTACTGGATGGGTCAAAATGAATTAAATGGATCAAGACTCTCGACCTGAACTTGACTAGTTTAATAAATCGGTCCAAGTCAAGTTGATGACCTGTTTTTGATCAGGACTTGTTTATGCCAAAACTAAACCTACTCAAAGCAGATCAGTTGCAGCTGGGTCATAGATTGCCACCCCTATCTGATACCAAGATTGAAAACCTTGTAATTGAGTTGTGGCATTTTATATTGAAGCATTTAAGCATCCTCTTTGGGATTGTTGGTTCACCAAGTTTAGAAAAGATTAATTTAAGGAAAAAGGAGAAAGTAATCACCTGTTTACCTTGCTAACATTATTACAGTTGTCTCCATCGTAGTTAAAAGGAAATATCAGATGATATTGGAAATCACAAGGACAACTCATAACGTCCTATTTAATTATTCTTGATAAACTTAATTTGAGATCTTGTGCAGAGAAACCTTTTGTAAATTTTGGGTTGGGTTTGACAAAATTAAACTTGTGATAACTCTAATAGATGTTAAAATTGCGTCAACATCCATTGATATCTAGAAATACCTATGGATTTATCAATTATGCCTTTGCCATTTATACTCTCCTCAGTGTAGGAACTACGTTAGGATTTGATTGGCTGTTTAAATTTGAATAAAATTCATTTTGAAGGTGAAAAATATGACTAGCCTCTTTGAATTAATCTGTCAATCTGTTCAATGGCTTGATTTGTAATTTTCTATGAATTTTTCTATGAAATCTCTTGATTGGCTTGCAGCCTTTATTTGAAGTTTGGCCTAGAGAAAATATTTTATGATTTTATCGCATGTTGTAGAGCATGTGCTGGAAGAGGAATGTAGTAAATTGTCTAGCTCTTAAACTCTCAATTGCAGGCCTTGTATAGAGTAGCAATTTTACTTATGATGGATGGATAAGAAACTCCTCTTTTCTAAGGCGAACCAAAGTTGGGAATTTTATTTTGTCAATTTTAGTTTTCCCAACTGTCCCTTCATCTTGATTGTTTGGACCATATCAATGCAAGCTCTATACTTATTCAACAGTCCTCCATAGTTTTAAAAAACTATTCCCATCCTGTTAAATGTTAATTCAGATCTAAGTTTTTTTTTTTCCCTCCTCTTTCAATTAGAGTTTTTTTTTTAAAAAAAAATCATTAGCACTAAACTTTATAGTTAACAGGAGTTATTGAAGCTTTAAATTTCTAGACTATAGATAAAAAATGTCATACAGAGGATTGAAAAAAAATTAATGATTCAAGTTTCGATGGGATGAAAGCCATCTCGATCATCTCGTACCATCCCAGAGTGATTCCAAAACCAGTCTCGGCCATTCCGTCCCATTCTTTCTTGGTTATAAAATATTGTCATATCTCTAATTTATCATAAAAAAATATAACTTTTGAAGTTCAAACATGTTTAAAAATCAAATAGAATATTAAGTTTTATAAATAATTTTTTTAAGAAAAAAGCATCCCAAATAAGTGCTGGAATGCCTGATTGGGTTGAGGATCGAGACAGAATGGAATGCAGGGTGCCTTATTCCGTGAAAAAATTGAGATGCTCTGTCCTATGAGATTTAAAACCTTGAAAAAAAAAAAATTTCTTTATTAAACATATGATCTACTATTAGTGTTTAAGGGGAAGATGATACCAGTAATTAAAGAGCTCGTTCATGTAGTTCTCACAAAAATGATACCTATGTTCATGAGCATTTTAATATACAAGTTGGGGAACTTCATGTGATTATTAATAGATATGAAAATGGCATACAATTTAAGCTTGTTCATCATTCTTAGGCCAGGTTCTGCTCCTAACATAAACCCTTTTGATAATCAAAGCCCTAGATGACTTACAATGAACTTGCTTAGGTCTTATGCTTTTAGTGTTAACTTGATGCCAAATTGACCCCTTGGGAAATCATGGCACATGCTTTAACTGTATATGGCATTCATTATAAAGAATGACCTGATGTCTGACTCCTTCATTGAAATCGATCAATATTGATTGTCACTTGATCAATTTTTCAAAATTTGTTCTTGCTCATCTTGTTATGGTGGATCATATTAAACAATATATTTATCTGTCACTAGTTGGTAGAGGAATCTATGTAAATGTTTGTTACTTAATATATAGAATTGACCTGCAAGTATTTCGTTCCAAAGGCATTTGGCTTTTTTAGAGGACATTTATTGCAGAAGTTTATTTTACCTCTATCTGTAATTTGCTTTACCTCTATTTAATTTTTGATATTTATTGCTGAGATTTAAGCAGCATTTAAGGTGGATCCAGGTAGTCAGATTTGAAATGCTCAGAGGATATAGGTTGAGAAGGGGGTAATTTGCTTTCTTGGGCAACAGGGCTTCTTTTTGCTGTTTCTAAGTGAGGCCAGATGAAGGTTGGAGGGATAACATCTTTGGGTTGTTTATGATGTTATCTTCTATTTGACTATATAGGCACTTGTTAGTCATTTTTCTGACTTATAGGCAAGATGAAGGTTGGAGGGATAACATCTTTGGGTTGTTTATGAGGTTATCTTCTATTTGACTATATAGGCACATGTTAGTCATTTTTCTGACTTATAGCTGATGCCTGGTTGCAATATTTGTTTTCTCTATATTTTGATGAGACATTCCTGATGTTGAGTTCTGCTATGCAGCCAGCCCCATTCTGATGGGAAAAGACATGCATGGTGTTGGTGGTGATAACGAGGGTAATAATTCTTTTTAATGCTACCCTTGGTATGAAAAACAAAGAAAAACTAGGTGTCTGGTCACGGGGCCAATTTTCATGTTGCCATTGTTTCCCTTTTTGGCAATTAGACAGTTGTAGGATCATGTTTTGTATATGGTGCTCATCATTATTCAATGTCAGATTGTATTAATGGAACCTCCACCATCATTTAGTGCAAAAAATGTGCCAGTACATGCCTATGGCATGTTGGAACTGACAGATGCAAGACTGAGCAAATAGGAAGCATAACCTTCTCATAGAAGTCTACTGCCCATAATGTTTTACATACAATCTCTTTTTTTTTTTTCTTGATACCTGATTAGCCTACATTATATACTTTTTCTTAATATGGATGCCACAACCTGTGTCATGGGGGTGAATTAATATCTTAAGAATTACAGATACCATCTGTACTCATAAATTTACAAGTTTGTAAGATGCTTTTATCAATAATTACGAATGCTGCACCATCTATTTCAGAATAATCTAGCAGTTTGCGAATCTTGAGCTGCAGTTGACTCAAGGAGGAAATTGTGCTTAGCTTTTGTTGGAAGTAAACTATAAATCAGCTTCTGATGTGGCCAGCACCACCTTATTGTTCATGAAAGTACTTCTATTTCCTCCAATCTACATGATGTTTTGTATGGACTGTGCCAATTGTTGTGCATGCAGCTATGCTGATGTTTAGCTTAGAGAGTTTCTCATTTTTCTCCTGTTAACTAGGATTTCTATACAATGAGTGGTTCTTGTGATTGGTTTCAAATTTCTAGTATTATTCATATTATTTGTTCATAAATGTTAGCATGTTATATTTCATTGTCATTTCTTGTATAGAATAGAAATTGCTTGGAACAGAAATATGTTAAGTTGGGGTATGTGTTTTCTTTAGTAATATTATTAACAGTATTTGAATGGCAGCATCATGAATCAATGCGAGAGCTTCAATTTTTTATTCGTTTTTCAAGAATGTACTTTCAGAGTTTAGTTTTTTTGCAGTTCTTGCTGTTGATGGGGTATTGGCAATTCTGATATGGCAGAATCTCCTATATGATGCACAAACTGCCAGTGATGCTTCTGATGTAGTTTTTCAAACTTGTTTTTATTTCTGCAGGTGCAAATAATTCAGCAAATAAATCATGATGGAGAGGTCAACAGAGCTCGTTACATGCCTCAAAATTCTTTTATAATTGCAACAAAGACAGTTAGTGCAGAGGTTTATATTTTTGATTACAGCAAGCATCCATCAAAGCCTCCTCAAGATGGTGCATGCAATCCTGATTTGAGGTTGAGAGGTCACAATTCTGAAGGATATGGTTTATCTTGGAGCCCTTTCAAGCAAGGCTATTTATTGAGTGGTTCTGATGATGCTCAAATATGCCTGTGGGACATTAATATGGCACCTAAAAATAAGGCTCTTGATGCTTTTCATATTTTTAAGGTTTGATTCTTACAAATATACTAAACTGAGTTTTGATAATAATGTACATGTTTTATCCGTTGTTTATTTGCTCGTATCACATTGTTTTAATTTACCTTAAAATTTTTTGAGTCATCACTTTTCTACTAATAGTATAATTCAGAGACCAAACATGAAAGATTTTAAGTGTAACCTGAAAAGATGGAGCATAGAACTGGTTCTGACAGGAAATTTAGTAATATGATTCGTAGTGTTGTAAATGTAGATGATACATGAACTGGTATATGTTGAAGTCCAAGAGTCAATTGAGAATAGAAATCTTCCTTTATTCAGTGTTTGATAATTATCAACATTAGCTTGAAGACACTAGATGCATAGGGATTGATGATGGTGTCTGCCTTTTTTTTTTTTTTTTGGGGGGGGGGTTACAATTAGAAGTTAACTGGGTAGAACTTGGGTTAGATGATTCAGGTTTATCATATGTCCGAGTCAAAATTCTTATTCTTTTAAAGGGTTCATGTTAATAATAGGTTGATGATTGATATTATGCATGATTCGGACAGATAGGGCATCTCATAACAAGTTTTCTTTTTTATATTTGTTTGACTAATAGTCTACTTTTTTGAACAATCTAATAGACTATTTTTTCAGAACAATATTATATGTTCGATCTTAATAGTCAGAATCTCATAACTAGGGCCCATATCCACTTCAAAACCTCATTGATGTGCCCACCTCCTAGGTTCTTTCTTACTCCAAAACTTTTTTTGTTCTCCACTTCCTAAAAATCCTGATTCAGGTAACTATGATTTGAACTATCCTTTTAGCTTGCTTGGCATTGTTGTAATGTTGAAAAGATGTATGTAACAACTAGGATTGTAATCTTTTCTCATGCGAGGATGTCGAAAGATGTACTCTGTAAGTTTTGAAATTTTTGGTCCATGTGATGAGAAGTTAAAATCATATAGTTCATATATAGTCTAGTTCGTAAATAGTACTTAATAAAACTTGGTTTTTTTTGTTATTTTCTGCCCAAGCACTTGTTTGTGATACAATCAAATGTGTTCCCTAGTGAGCATTTTTAAAAAATAAATATAAAAAAACATTGTATGTGACTCTTAAGAGATTGATTTTTATGCCCGCTCCTAAGGGCTTTACCTTGGGAGAGGTCCAAGGTTCAAAGCCTGGTGGTGTCACATCACTACTGTATCTTGCAAATGTATAAACCTGGCTATTTGTAATTGAGCAATATATCATCTATGTAACTCTGTCATTATTTTGCATCTTCACAAATGCAAAAGCTCTTGTACATGGGCAAATAGCATTGCATGTTTCTGCATGTATTCTTTTATTTGTTATTTTTTATACTTAATATTTTGCAGTCACAATCAGTTCTTGAAGTGTTTCTTATTTTTGTACAGTACCCTTGACATGGTGTTACTCTTTTGAATAATGTTGAATTTTGAAGTCATGATATTCTGTAAAATAGGTTCATGAGGGTGTTGTTGAAGATGTTGCTTGGCATTTGAGGCATGAATACCTGTTTGGTTCAGTTGGTGATGATCATCATTTGCTCGTATGGGATATTCGTACGCCAACAGCCAACAAGCCAATTCAATCAGTAGCTGCTCACCGAGGTGAGGTGAGTATCTTGATTAATAAGAACTAACCAATATTTTGATTCTTTTTATGCCCCTTTGTTGTTTATGCCAGTATGTAGAACATTATGTTATTCTGCTGGTGGTGGTGCCTGATTCTGGATCTCATAAGTTTTTGCTGGTTAATTGGAAATCAATATGATCATACAAACTTTTCTCCTTCTCATAGATAACTAGGCATATGATTTCTACAACTTTTTCCTCTTTTCTTATGCATCCGAGGTCTCCGGAGACACATATTGTGGAAAGAGATTCTGTTGAAATTGGATAAAACAGTCATCCTTCTCCACTGGGTCCATATGTGACATGGAATGACTTTGTAGATATCTAAATATGCTGATGTTGATTGAAAACCTTTTTTTTACGAGTTTCAGTTGTAGGAGTTGTTAAAGAAGCATTCGTTACGAATCATTGATCTTCTACTTTATTCCATTGTGGCTGTAGTTTTCTGTAATTTTCTTGAACACCATGTTTGGCACCATAATCCACTCCAGTACATATTTGGGATCGTTCCATCAATATGTAATGATTTGATTGCTTAACCATTACTGAATTTTGTCTCACTTCCTCCAGGCTTTAAGCATTCTCCTCTTTAAGACAGGTTTTTACTAGATGAGCAATGACGATATAATTTTAACTTTATTTAAACCATATAGAAACTGATATCAATATTTGGATTAAGGAATGTTGCTTATGTCTAGGTTATTAAATGTGTATAAATTTGTTGGCCAATTAAGAATTACAACACTCGTATAAGGAATTTTATTGTTCATTGACATTGTTTTTAGGAAACCAGCAGAAAATTAGTCAACAGTTGTGTTCATTCACTGACAACTGGTAGGTTGAAGAAATGAAGTATAGGGCAATTTTAGATTATGTAACTCCCCTTTCTTCCCCTCAGGGTTGTGCTTGGCATTGCTTCTGCCTTATGAAAGGTGATTCTCAAAAATTATCTTTCATTTAAAAGTTGCAAAAGAGTTTTTTTTAGGCAACATCAAACATGCCATGGTAACATATGCTGATCAATTCTCATGGAGTGCTTCCTTCAGCTTAGGGCAGTCTTCATTGTTCAGGAGCCCTAATTTGTCTCCTTAATAGGTAATGGAAGTTGTGCATCCAGCACACTTTCCGAAAGATAAGCACATTGTCAAAAATATGCTTGATGAGTAACCTTAAGGTATTTTATCTTCACTCTTGAATTTTCAAACCCACAAATTATATATGTTCATCCTTAAAGTATATTGGTGCAATCTCTGCTTGGCTGCCAGCCTTTGTGTGCCTCACATTTAGAGGTTTTATGCCTTTCTATTTCCCTGTTTACATTTTTTTGTTGAACCAAGGGATTATTAATGACCGCATAATATCCAATTGCTCTCTCATCAACATATCAGATATTGAGAAATTGAAATCTCTAAAGGCATCAATGTCCTAATCGTTTGTTTAGTTGATTGTCCTGTTGTAAAGAGAAACACAAGTTTTTATTCTGTTTTAAGATCATATAGAGTCCCTTCTCATTTTGTGTATTCAAGTTTGCACGCATATATAGTAGCCAAAGAAATCAAAATTTTTAGTACAGTTACAATAAAACAATGCTATGATTAGCATAGTCTTCAACAGTCAAGTAAGTACAATATTTCAAATATGGTTAGTACAATATTTCAAATATGGTTCCTGCCATCCAATTGAACAATCTAACAAGCTTTGCTGTACTCATTGTTAGCATTAGTTGATGTACTGAGGCATTGACAGACGAATTTACAAGAGTAGTTAATGGAATAAGCTACCAATGCTCTGGTGTTAGTGAACACTGCTTTATGCATGAAAACCTTGACCTATGAAAACATGCCTTATCCCATCTAGGCAGGGTCTGCTTTAGGGATCCATTGATGATCAATACTTAAAAAAAAAAAAAAAAAAAAAAAGAAATTGTGATCAATTCTTAACCTAAATTGCTATTCATGGTTAGCATTAGAAACCTGCAAAATTGTCCTTGTTGATATCTTAATGTTAACACAGCGTTTGCTAACAATAAAAAAGTAATGTGTATGTTTCTATTTTGGAGAAAAGATGTAGGGTCTTCAACATTGTACCTTATCACTATCCTTTTATTTTGAAATAATCCTTGTGTTAATATTAACATCTGACACTTTCCTGCATCAGATATTAAATCATATCCTTTTTTGTAATTATTTATGTAGTGATAGCTGCAAGACAGAAAATGATGACCCTGACCTCCCAACCATAATTATATGGCAGGTTAATTGCTTGGCGTTCAATCCCTTTAATGAGTGGATTGTAGCAACAGGTTCGGCTGATAAAACAGTCAAGTTATTTGACCTCCGCAAGATGAGCACTGCTCTTCACACCTTTGACAGTCACAAGTAAACAAAGATATTTGTTGTATAATTACTCCATTACTTGATTTTCTTGATATCTTGACTTGATGATTCTCATTTGCAACTTTGCTTGATGATTAGGGAGGAGGTTTTCCAAGTTGGGTGGAGTCCAAAGAATGAGACAATACTGGCTTCGTGCTGTCTTGGTAGAAGGCTTATGGTGTGGGACCTTAGCAGGTATTCTGGCAGTACTTTGCTATAAATGTTGACTCTTTTAGCTATTTTAAGAAACTGATAGCTAAGGGTATTCGTTCTGTATGTGTTCTTGTTATGGACTAGTTTCTACTCAAATTTGTCCTTAGCATCTAGAGCATAGTTGCTGGGGTACAAATATCAAAAACCATAAGAAATGGTTTTGCCAAAAATTGTTTTTTCGATATTGCTTGTGATATTAAATATGGTCAAAATAAAATACTTGAAATGCATCAGTTTAAAATCCAGACCAAAACAGACCTACAAATGATGCAAGCTCCGATGGCCAAGAAAATAGAATAAGAAAAGAAAAAAATGTCAGCTTGTTACATGCCTGCTACTTTTCTAATAGCTACCATTTTCTTCTTGGGGACTGACTTTATCATGGTGGACTGGTATTTGATAATTTTTTGCATAAATTTTTAAATCACTTGTAATATCAATCTAATTTTTAAGACGTTATTTTTATTATCTGGAATGTTGGTGTCTTGTGATTTATGCTTTAGTAGCTCCAAAAGCATATAAACAGTATGTGCACATGGTATGGTTGAAAATTGGGCTCTGGTATTATTGAAGTAATCGGCATCGTTGAACCTGCAGTCTTCGGATTGTGACTTTGATTTCCTGGAGAAATGTAGAGATACCTTAAATCATAAATTATTGTGCTATCATATAGAACATTGGTTGACATAGTACAAAACTTAATATAAAATTGACATTTTTATCACCATGTATAAGTTAGGTTGGCTTGTAGAAATTTATATCATAAAGATGCAAAATGTTTTCCAAAGCCTGGATCGTGAGCATGTGGGATGTCATGGTATGGTGTCCATCCTTTCCAAATAGTGCTGTTCTATGCCTGATTGCTTGGTTAACCAGTTCAAGTAGTAGTTGAGTTAGCCATAGTTTATTAGTTGTTTTGATTTTTGTGATATCTGGTAGTCCCTGTAGCAATGCACATAATTTGGAGAGGTAATTCAAACTCCTTGTTTAAGGAGTCTAGTAATAGTTCTAGTTGGATTAAGACAGGCATCGATTGAAAAAAAAAAATTGCACCACTGAGGATATTTCATGATGAATTTTAGAGAAAAGAACAGTACCATTCAGTAGCTTATTGAATAAGCTTTCGTTGGCTCAGGAATCATATGAGCAAGAGAGCTAATTGAGACAATGCTGTTTTACCCCAGAGCAGTCTCGAATTACCAGAAATTGCTGTTATGCCATTTTGTCTGTAAAGATGAAAATGAATGCTAAATTTTAGCTTGTTTTTGAGTCTTTTCTAACATGTCTAGCTCTAGGATCTCCAAGAGTCTTAGGTCATTAGGGATGTCCTAGAGCTTAAAATAGCACTCGTATATTCACTTTTACTTTTTTACACCAAGTAAATAGAAGTCTATGCTCTGTCTTGGAGCGTTCATTTCTCTCTTTTTCTGGTGGTGTTCTAATTTCTAACCAATACCCTGGTGCTGATTCTGTTGAAGATTGGCATACCTCGGTGTTGATTCCAAGGAAGCTCACAGGCAATACTTCCACTGGCCACGGTGTTGATTTTATGCGAGGGTTGATGTGGCATGCTAATTTGTCACCAATCTTCTCATTCTCATTCTCTATCTATGAACTATTTTATATATTCCTTTGTACATTCTACTTTATTTGCTATTTCATTAGACCCAAGTTTTTTTTATTGTCCTGGATCCAAGCAAACCGACACTTCCATGATCCTTAGGGGGCATTTGATTTATGAAATTTTTCAAGGTTTCCAACAAACTTTTGGTGGCAATGTTATACTGCTGTGTTTAGTTCGACATATCCAGAAAAGTTGATGGGCATTTAAGACTGATTTCCATTAAAGGAATAGATAATATTAGATTGCCAGCAGGTGGGAATCTTCGTCTTACTTTTTTCTAAAACTACCCCTCAAAACAAAACATAGAGAGAGAGAGAGAGAGGGAGAGAGAGCTCATTTAATATATTATATTATATTAAAATTTTAATTAATTTTTTATTATATATTAATATAAATAATAAAAGAGGTATAATTGGCTACATTCGAATGTAGCTAAGTGCAGGATCCGATCACCTTCCTCACCCTTAGATCTACATGGATCCCGAATCCACTCCACCTCTTTCACTTTTTTTATCTTTGGGATCCATGAACTGTGTGGATCCAAGGATGAGGAAGGTGATCGAATTTAAGCTTGACTACATTTAAATATAGCCAAGTCTACCTTATAATATAATTATAATAATTATATTATATATATTTATAATATGAGGTAGATTTAGCTACATTCGAATATAGTCAACTCTAATTCTTTATAATATATTCTATTAATGTGTGTTAATTATATATTTTATATAATATTATTAATAATAATTTGTATCATAGTGTATAAAAATAATATAATTAATTATTATATATTTTGTATAATATATAATTATTGTATTTGAAAATATTATTCTACTTTGGTTTCTTTTTAATTTGGAAAGCAAGGGCATTTATGAAATTTTAACTTATTTTTGACTTGAATTTTTAGTAATTTAGATTGTTAACCAAACATGTCAATGCGAGGTATCCAGCAATCTACAATCAGATTACTGCATGAACCAAGCATGAATATCTTACTTGCCTATGCATTTAAATTTCAGGAATCGCATGTCTGATAATATGATATCAGGATGGAATCTTGCAATCCATGAACCAAACGCCCTCTTAGGACTTCCCCCTTTGTGTGGTTGGACTCAGGTTTCTGTTGTCCTATATCCAAGCAAACCTTGCTTCTGCAACTCTTACTGTAGTCAAATTTGATGTGTTTCCTCTGATTTTGCATGATTCTTCACACCCAGATGGTGGCATGCTGCTGAAATTATATTGGCACTTTAGTTTGACTGGTTAGGATTTTTCTCATCTTGAGAGATCAGAATGTGGCACTACCAAGCAGTGGGGTGTCAAGTGTACGCATGTGTTGCCTTGTACTATTTTAGATTTAATGAAGCCTGAATAATGTACAAAAACAGGAGTTACTTTGTGCTTTTATGGCAGCCAAAATATTCTTTTAGCTTCGTTTGGTAAAAGCCATTATCCAGTAAAACAGCTTTTAGGATGTACTTTATAACTACATATGCCTAGTGAAGTTGGCTTGAGGTTGACTTCTATCCTGAGGCATTTCCCTGCAGTTTTATTTGTTGGCAGTGTGATCTTTAAGAACTTAATCGCAAGTTACACTTTACACTTATTGGAAGTTGTTCTTATTGTCAATTAATAATGTCATATATGTAGTTAATGCATGCTGACTTTTGTAGCATCTAAACTTTTTGTTCTAGCTACGCTAGTGGACTATGGCAAAGCTCATCTAACATATGGCGGAAACCTATGTTTGTTAAAGACGTTTTCTGCTTTGTGGTTCTTTTGCGCTTTTCACTTGCATTTTCATCTTTATTTTGGGTTCCTCTTTTTTTTTTTTTTTTTCTGTTTTTTTGTTTTTTTGTGATCTTTCTTCTACTTGATTTTGTCTATTCATCTAAGCAAATTGCTCCATGGTCATGTAAATGTTGTCAAGGCTTGTAGATTGTGGTTACATCTTGGGCACTGTGGAATGGTACCTCATCTATTTGACTTCAGAGATGTAAATTTTGAAGTAATTTTTGTGTGCAGGATTGATGAGGAGCAAACACCAGAAGATGCAGAGGATGGCCCGCCAGAGCTACTCTTTATTCATGGTGGCCACACTAGCAAGATCTCCGATTTTTCCTGGAATCCTTGCGAGGATTGGGTCATTGCTAGTGTTGCTGAAGATAACATCCTTCAAATATGGCAGATGGCAGAGAACATCTACCATGATGAAGATGATTTGCCTGGTGATGGCCCACAAAAAGCCCCATAACCTACAACTTCTCAACTCAGGCACAAATATATAGAAGAATAAAAAGATGTGAATGCTAATAAAGATGTGGTTAGCCTTCTTCAGTAGTTTTGGTGGCTTTTGTAAGTGTGATATGCTGATCTGTGGCCTGCACATTGTGCCCTGTTTCTCTACCAACTAATTTTACCCATTATCCTTGCCTGCATCAGTTGCTGAGGCTTTTAGAATATTAACTGATGCCATCAGCCATGTTGAATTGCTTGTCTATGATCAACTTGTCTGTTGTATTGTTGGTATTGATACAAGAACACAGCTTGAATATATTTTGGAATCTGGACTCTATGATGAGCAAGTGAAGAAACTTGCAAGCGTGCAAGCCAATGTGCCTTCGAAAGAAGGCAATCATCATACAGAAAATCTTCTTGGGGTCTTCAAAAGTATGGAGCAACAGGCCTACAGATCCAAGAGTCTTTTCCATCAGAGAGTCCTATGTATGGGTAAGCCTATGTTACTTATGTTTAGGTTTTGTTTGAATTAGTTGATGAGGATCAACTGATAGCTGTTAGTTATTTTTTGATAACATGTTTGGTTGAACTATTATAATTATTGCTATTAAAGTGTCAAATGGTCAAAAGGATAAATAAAGCGAATAAAACATTAATCGATAGGTAAGTAATTTTATGGCTGTAATATAAATGATATAATTAATTTATATAAATTTAAAATGATTTAATATTAATATTTTATTTTTATTAAATTAAAAGTAATTTTATCATGTAAGGTGAAGGGGTGAGGGAAAAAAAAAAAAAAACAATTAGGGGAATAAAAAAGACAGCAAAAAATAAAGGATTTTGAGAAGATATATATATATATATATATATATATATATATAATTTTTATTTTGAATTTTTAGAGTAACTTCTGAGTTCAATAGCTATTTTAATTAGTTAATTTATATTATAAAAGAGGAAAGAACTAATTAATCCTAATCATTAAATTTTAAGAGGCTAACAGTTGGCTCTTAAATATTCTTAAATCAGCTGTCGGAAGCCACTGGCTGGCCTCTTAAATCAGCGGTGGTCCTTCGATGGTTAGTATGAATTATTCTCATAGCCAAGCGGTACAACGACACGTGACTCTGCCATCATTAGCATTTGATTCAACTTTGTACGAAAAAAATCGCATTTTGCTTGAAATCAAATGCTTCCTCGGGATCCAACCAGTGGGTACAATCACCGCCATAGAATGACGACTTTAATATTAACATTTCCACATGCTAGCTTGTGGCAATAAAAAATATCGGAGTAACCCCTGACGTCGGTTTAAAATCAGAAATTAAGTCGGGGGAAGCACGGTGGTCTCAGGTGTACCATCACCATGTACCTTCCCTGCTTCTCTTTTTTTTTTTTTTTTTATGGCAGAAAAGCCCCCAGATCGCGATGGAATAACGAGAATGCCCTCAGACGAGGACGCCGAGCAGCGCCCGTCCAGTCCAGGCTGTTTTCTCGTCGTTTTGCGGCCAAGGATGGACCGCCACTCGGCCGTGCGATGAGGAGCACCGACGAGGGTAGATTCGTCACATAAAAATATCATACCCCTCCGCCGCCCGGGTGCCACGTCTCCATTCCTAAACCTCTCTCGTGAGCTGACCAAAATGCCTTCCACTGGGGTCGGCAAACGCCACAAATCCCGTAGATCGCCGACGAGCTCAGCTCCTCTCCGTATTTAGTGCCCGCAAGCCATACTGCAACCTGTTGGACGGGGGAGGGAAAAATAAATAAATAAATAAAAAGAGTTCTTGGTCGTATCTCATATCTACAAAGTCAAAAGCCATTTGTTTTTTTTTTTTTGGGAACATTAGCTTCTTAATAAATGATGGCACTTCACGGGCTTCTCTCATATTGTGAAGTTGCGTATGCGATTTCAAACAGCATAGCATTCCAATTCCATGCATACGCGTGCGCACAGAATATAAATAAGAGGAAAAGATGAGTTTTATTCCAATTTCGAGGAAAAAATAAGTTTAAAAAACTCTTACTCATATCCATCATTGTACCGATTTGGTATGCAGTGATGATACAAATGGTATGAGGCAGTTCACCTTTATATGGCTGAATCATTCTGATTAAAGTTTGGTTTAGTTTGATCTATTTTGAGCTATTTGATTGGAGATAGTTTAGCTAATTTTATCTAAAATAAACTGTGTATGTTACTGTATCATATCTCTAGGTCTAATTTTTTAATTAAATAAGATGGTGCAAATTTAGTCTGTGTCAATTGTGATTGGTTGCTTATGTAGCTCATAATGTATTAATAGGTCGATATTAATTTTCTATAGCACGATCATCAAATTTATGTAAATATTTTGCATACCTTGGATCATCTTTGGCTTCATGCAATCAAATATTAGATCAGCCATGTGCTCTCACATGGTACAAATATACCGGTTTAGCAAGTCCAGCCAAGTGCCTTCATCTCATGTAGTTGGCCATCTATCACCATCTGGAGGCGTGTCACCTTAGAATTTTCCCAAATAAAATTCAACTCTCTCTCTCTCTCTTCCAACTTCCAGTTTCTCAAGTCTACTATATTTGGATGGTTTTAAGATTCATGTGATAATCTTTTTTTATGTTAATATAATTGATTGGATTGTTTATGGCTGAACTTCAAAAGGACTACAACCATTCCCTTAAACTTTGCAAATTATGAGTTATGTAAAGCTAATTGATGCCAGTTCTTCATGATAGGCAAGGCTTTTTAATAAGTTCAATCAGTCAATGTTATTGCCAAAATTTTTCTTTAGATCTTATTGGCATGGCTGTCTGATGACTTTCTAAATAATTTTCTCGCTTAGCACTCAGAGGTTGACTTGGAAAGGTAGCTCCCTGTCGATTTTAGTGAACCGGAGAATATTCCATACGTTCGCATTGTATTTTTAAGTCTTTTTTTTCTAGTCATTTGCGTTCATGTTGGGGGGCAATCCTGAGCTTTTAGAAGCGAAGAGTTAATGCAGCGTTTGCCCATGGTGGAGACTCACAAAACAAAAGCGGATCTCCATGCTAATGCTCTGCTGATCTTCCCGTAGACAAGAGCATGTGCTTCAACCACCCTCCAAATTATGGAATTCTCCGTATGGCAGTGGCAGATGTCCGCCACCTTTCTCATCCCTCATAAAATATCATGAGAGAGAGAGAAAGAGAGAGAGAGAGAGAGAGAGAGAGAGAGAGAGAGAGAAGACCAAGCTATGAATCAAGTTGTTTTGGATCCATTGCTGGACGAGTGCAGCATTTCAAAAATAAGCATCCCTGCCCAACAGTGTTACCTTTCCTGCTTGAAAGAGAGGGAGTGAGGAACCCATTGGCACAAACTTCAATAACTAGTTCTCTTTTGGTGGATGTTCATCATCACCAGGTAAGGAGTGGGGAATCCAATCTTTACAACAAAAATCTTTCCTCTGTGGATTTCACTTAGTGCTGTTGGTTGGTTTCTCTTTCTTTTTCTTTTTCTTTTTTATTTTTTTGAGTTTTTTTTTTATTATTATTATCTTTCAGATCTGTAAGTTTAGCTTCAGTTACAGAAAGAGTTGTTGTTTAGGCTTTGCAGATTCGCCCTTGTGGATTTTATATTCTATCGATGGTTGTCAGCTGAAACCAAACATTCCATTCTGAGATTTATCTTTCTGGTTGATATTTTTTCTTTCAGAGTGTTGCAATTTGATCTATTTTTTATTTGTGGAAGCTAGGCAACCGATAATCTCCCTTTTGAAATCCTGATGACTGGGAGATTTGGAGTGAAGAGTTGGAGAATTCTAAATTCTATCTTTTGAAGAGATGAACTACGTGGCATTGATGATCTTAGCTTCTTTCCTGTAGTGGATCTCTCTGGTTTGCAGAGAAGAAAAGAAGTTCTTTTGAATTGAGTTGATCTGAAGAATGAAGCTCTTTGTGCTGCTCTTACTGCTTTTAGTGCTGTTTTTTCTGGGATTTGGACAGGCTCAAGGGAAACCTGTTCTGATTGATTGTGGATCTAATTCCAGCATCAATGTTGATGGTAGAAAATGGGTTGGAGATTCTGTTCCTGGTGATAATTTCGCCCTGAGCTCTCCTGGAGTCATTGCAAGGACCGCCATGATTAGTGCTGAACAACCATATGGAAATTTGTATAGAACTGCCCAGATCTTTAACACCTCGTCCAGCTACAACTTCAGCTTGGTGTCTGGGATTTATTGCATCAGGCTTCACTTCTGCCCTTTCTCCTTTGGAAACTTTAATGTCAATGATTCCACCTTCGATGTCGTGGCAAACAGTCTAAAGTTGGTCTCCAAATTCAATGTTCCAGGGGAGATCTACTGGAAGAACACAAGGAGCAACTCCACTGATACTTCTATGGTGAAAGAGTACTTCCTTGATGTCAGTTCGAACAAGCTTCAGATTGAGTTTATTCCTGAGCCAGGGTCATTTGCCTTTGTGAATGCCATTGAAGTGATTCCAGTCCTTGATGAGCTGTTCACTGATTCTGTGAACAAAGTGGGTGGTTCAAAGACTTCTCTGGCTTTGATGGATCGCGGGATCGAGACGATGTATAGGTTGAATGTGGGAGGACCTACTGTAAAATCTAGCGAAGATCAAAGCCTTTGGAGGAGATGGGAATCAGATGAGAGATTCATGTTCACAGTGAATGTTGCCAAAACTATTTCTAATACTTCAAATATAAGCTATGTCTCAAATAATGATTCTTCCATCGCACCTCTCCTAGTATATGAAACAGCAAGGACAATGACTGACAATGATGTTCTTGAGAAGAGATTCAACATGTCATGGAAGTTTGATGTGGATCCAAACTTCGACTACTTAGTCCGGCTGCACTTTTGCGAGCTGTTTTATGATGAGCCAAACATGAGAGTTTTCAGAATTTATGTAAATAATAAGACAGCAGCTGAGAACTATGATGTGTTTGCCAAGGCAGGTGGGAAGAACAAAGCTGATCATGAGGATTATGTCGATGCTGCTTCACAGCAGGTTGACACACTTTGGCTTCAGTTGGGGCCAGGCTCATCTACCAGTGCTTCAGGTACTGATGCACTTCTGAATGGTCTGGAGATCTTCAAGCTCAGCCGCAATGGGAATCTTGCTCATGCTCCAGAGAGAATTGACACTGGTAGGGGAGATTTGCCTGCTGGAAAGACAAGGAGTAAGGTTATATGGGCAGCAGTTGGTGCAGGTGTTTGTTCAGTGATTGCTATCTCAACATTGTCTGCTATTTTTATCTGCCACTGCATTCATAAGAAGAGAGCAGCACCTCCAGTGAAGAACAGCAATCCTCCAGGTTGGCGCCCATTCCTCGTTACCGCAAATGCCCGGGGATCGAAATCACCTCTAAATTCTAATGGATCAGTGGCTACAAGTAGGATGGGCAGGACGTTCACCATTGCAGAAATTAGAGCAGCAACCAGAAATTTTGATGAGTCCTTAGTTATTGGCAACGGAGGTTTTGGTAAGGTCTACAAGGGCGAGCTTGAAGAGGGGAACCTGGTGGCGATCAAACGGGCTAACCCACAATCCGAGCAGGGCCTGAAGGAATTTGAAACTGAAATAGAAATTCTGTCGAAGCTCCGGCACCGGCACCTTGTCTCTATGATTGGGTATTGTGATGAACAAAATGAGATGATCTTGGTTTATGAGTACATGGCAAATGGGACTCTGAGAAGCCATCTCTTTGGGAGTGATCTCCCACCTCTCACATGGAAGCAGCGGCTCGATGCATGCATTGGAGCTGCGCGCGGGCTTCACTACCTTCACACAGGAGCAGATAGGGGTATAATCCACAGAGATGTTAAGACTACAAATATATTGTTAGATGAGAACTTTGTTGCAAAGATGGCAGATTTTGGGCTGTCAAAAGATGGTCCAGCATTGGACCACACTCATGTCAGTACTGCTGTGAAGGGAAGTTTTGGTTACCTTGATCCTGAGTACTTCCGACTACAACAACTGACTCAGAAATCAGATGTGTATTCTTTTGGTGTGGTTCTGTTTGAAGTTTTATGTGCTAGGCCAGTTATAAATCCAAGCTTGCCAAGGGATCAGGTTAACCTCGCTGAATGGGCAGTCCGTTGGCAACGACAGCAGTCGATCGAGACCATCGTGGACCCCCATCTGGAAGGAAATTATTCACCAGAGTCCTTGAAAAAGTTTGGGGACATTGCAGAGAAATGCCTTGCTGATGAGGGGAAGAACCGCCCTACAATGGGTGAAGTCCTGTGGCACTTGGAGTATGTCTTGCAGCTGCATGAAGCTTATTTGCGAAGTAGAGATGCCAATTCCTTTTCAGGGAGTCAGGTCAGGTTTGCTGATATGTCTCTTAGTCTTCCAGGCATCACAGAGGGAGAAGAGGAAGCCTCTCAAGAAGCAGACAGCATTGATGAAAGTTCTGTAGAGCCAAGAAGTGATGGATGCTGATCTTCTGGCATTGGAGATCAGGTGAGTGCTATAATTTTCAAATTTCTTGATGTGTTTTAAGCCTGCTTTCCTATCATTTTGGTTTTTTACAGCAAAGTTTTCAGATGTTCGGAGTGTCCGAGTAGCCACAAATTTTTATAGCTCTTATTGCAGCATAGGATTGTTGTACTGTTACTGCAGTTTGAAACTGCAGTGCTCTTAAGGTGGTTTTGTCACTCCGTCAGATCTAGTAATTCTATTCATTTGTTTAATTATTTGTAAGAGAATATATGTTTGAAAAAGGTCTTGTATAAAGACTACTTATTGTATGGATTAAAGATTTTGATGCACATACTCTGCATGTGTACCATCCCACTCTAGCTTGTAATAGCTTTTCAGTTCCTTATTATTCTCTCTTTCAATTTTGTATTAGTTTAGAACCACTGGTGTTAATTATGCATAAACTTTTCTGCTTAATTTTCATGATAAAGTCTAATTTAAATAGATAAAGGTTGAGCTTACTCAAAAGTTAAATCTTTAATTGTTGAGTTAGATGTTTGGCTGTATTTTGAATCTTTCCATGGCTCTTATCATCTGGTAGGACAAACTTCTTCAGGAATTAAGCAAGAACGAAAGAACAGTGTATGAGATTGGAGAAAATGCTGACAATATTCAAGATCTCATGCTCACTGCCTGAGGCATAAGTTTGAAAAATTGACTGAACTGTGGTACATACCACCCCATACCACAGTATGTACTGCATGCTGTACCACTCCATATTGGCAAAAAAATAAGTGGATATGGGGATGTACCACAGTAAATATTGGAGCATGCTTGACTGGTATGCTTTAGTGCTGCAATACTTCAAAACTTCTGCATTCAGATTGACTGGACTAGTACATCATATTTTACAAAATGTCATTTTACTTCATCCATCTACCAATCAAGTCTTTATATGAACCTTTCAGCATGGCATTTATGGTGCCAGCTTCAACAGTGAAATCCAAGGGCTTCACTTCGTTTTATCCAAGACAAGCAGCTCTAGTCCCTTTGCCATCGAAGTTGTAGCTTATAGATTTAAACTAAGAGGTGAAGCTTTTGTTTCATGGTTCCACAATTTAACCCCATAACAAGGGATGCACACCTAAACTTGGACTCTGGAAGTTCTTCTCACTTTAGAACAATCTTGAATTTTTTTTAATAAATATTCCTTATATCTGACTTGAAGCTTATGACATTGGTACAGCAGAACAACTGAAAGTTGTGGATGCATTAAACATTCTTGCAATCCCTTTTGCATGCCTGTGCTTGTTATATCAAAACAAAAACTCTCAATCATAGACAATATTGCATGCAAGTTGCTGAACTTTATTATTTCGGAGAAAAAATTTTGGAGAATGAAAACTCTCCAGTAATTGAGTGATGAAACAGCTGATTACTCCAAGAAAAATTTCTCCAGTTTTCTGCAATTTCAAGTGTTTGGATGTCCATAGAATTTTTTTGCAGGATTTTTTTTTTTTTTTTTTTGTCGGAATTAGCTAATATAGATAATATAACTAGCTTTTGACTATAATGGTTACTAACTAGTCATAACAAAATGGAGTTTGAAAGTTAACTTGCCTGCTAAAGCTAGCCGCTTCAAGTGGTCATTATAATTGGTCTTTTCAAGCAGCCATTATAATTAGTCCTTTGAACTAGTCGTTATAATTGTTCATATTTAATCTTCAATTGAACTGTTCTCTAATCTCTCTTGAGAAATATAAATAGCTCATGTTTAAACTTCATAGCCTTCATAATTTCTTTTCTAAAGCCCGATTGTTCATTGAAAGTATTAATGCATGATCTAATGCAGTAATAAAGCACTTGTCGACAAGGTGGTTATTCTCCTTCATAGCCATATGGATCATAATTTTAATCAACAGTTGGTTCATCTGGCTTGTATCATTAGACCAAATTCGTTTAGCTAATTTTATAAAATTAAAATTGCAACAATTAATGATAGCCCATAAATAAAAAATTTTCAATAAAAAAAAAAAAGCCCATGCCATCCATTACACCTCATGTTACGTACCTAAATATGAGGAGATCTGTAGCTTTTTACTTAGCTTGTACTTCATGTCTAAACATTCAGAATTCCATCCATCAAAAAGCGATAATTTGTTGCAGCTTGATTTTATTTTATTTTATTTTACAATTTTTTTACAATGCTTATAGCTGTATTTGAATGGTGTTTTAAATAAAAGAAAGTTCGAGCGCACAAAGAGATGGTATAAGAAACTGAAAGCATTTGAGTAAGGTTTTGAACTATTTAAGTTCAGTTTCCTAAATGAAATGCAACAAACACTTTAGCTGATCTTCTTGTTTTTATTGGTAAAACAGGCCAGTACAAATAAATAATATCCAATGAACGCAAAGCATGGTAAATAAATGTTACCATTCATCAGAACACAAAATACTTCTCTAATTATGGAAAGAAATGTGCATATAACTTGAGTTAACCGCATGTTAAGACATCTTTAATTGGACAGGCCACCAAAATTACACCACATATATCTACATATCAACAAGCCCACTGGCATCGTCTTTAATGGATGAGACTAGGATCAGATCAGTGATCATAGATTTGTTCAACATGCTGTGCCAATCCATTAGGTGCAATTGAGAGTTTATATGGTCATAATCAAATAAATTTTCAGCAAAGGTAGGGAATGAAAGATAGAAAAATTTTAAAAAAAAATTAGGATGCATTTGGTTTCTAAAAATAATTCTGTTTTTTATTTTCATATAAAACAGAAAATATCTATAAAAATGCTGTTGATGAATAAAAATAAAAATAGTTTTTTAAAAAAATACAACTTTAAAATAAGAGAGAACTAAAAATAGCTTTCCATTAAAAGAAAAAAAATAAAAAACAAAGAACTTAATTTGTATCATTTTTATTTCTTATTTTTTATCTTTAAAAACAAAAACATGACATTTATCATAAAAAATGTGTTTAGTTATACTATTTCAATTTTTTTAGAAAATAAACTTAAGACAACTTTTTAGAAAAGTAATAATATATATTATTAATATATGATTACAAATATTAATATATTATAATTATATAATATTAATTATTATAATATATAATATATTATTAAAATTATATTATAAATAATACAATAAAAGTTTACTATAAGATTGCAATATTATAATATATTATAAAGCTATTATAATAATATATATAGTATATTACATATTATATTCTATATTATCATGTAATATAATATTATAATATTAAAAAAGAATTTTTATTTTTATTTATCAAACGTATTTTTTTAAGATTAAAAAATAAAAAAATAAAAATTATTTTTAAGAAAATAAAAATAAAAAATAAAAATCAATAATGTTCTCAAAAATCAAAAACAGACTTAATCCTAGGAAAAATATCACTTAGAGCTATGAGTAACGGTTTTTATGAAAATTTTTGAAATCATTGCTTTAGTTGGTTTTTTTCATTTTTCTTTTAAAATGATGATTCTTTTTATATTTATCAAAGTAAAAAAAAAGAAAATATGAAAAAAATAAAATAAAACAGGGCTGCTGAGATGGCAAAAATCAAGAACTGTAAATAATTTAAAAAGCAAGTTAATCTGAAAAAATAAATAAATAAATAAATATGGCATAAGAAACAGATGGGCCCCGACGCAACGGTCGTGATTTCCGACTCTATGATTGCTGTTAACCGATGACGTCGAACGCTCTTGCCCGTTAACGGGATCATAACGATTTCTTCCGCTTCCTCGTCGTCGAGAACCCGAGGTATCTTCATTGGCCTCTCTGCCCCAGCCCTCCTTCTTCTCTGCCTCTCCTTCTCTCTAGCCCGCATTTCTTCTATGCCCTCACCTGCGAAGTTTTCGCTGATCAATGGCGCTTGTTCGAGACTTAGGGTTTTCGATTTTGTCCTGATGGGGAATTCTCGCTTTGTTGTGCTTAATTTTATGTAATCTAGGGTTTTGAAGCTGTAGATTATTTGGCACTCTTCGATTATTTGAAGTACTTCAGGATTTTTTTCCCCCGGTTTGCGTCGGAGTACTTGAATTTTATTCGTTTTGCTCCAACTTATTCTTTGGTCTTTGTATTTCGACTGAGCCGTGGGATCTGGGGATCTCTCAATTGATGATAAAATCTTTATATTTGTGGGATTTTTGTATGCTTATGGGAATATTTTTGCATGTAATTTGATCAAAAAAGGTGTTAATTCTTCGCAGAGCCTTCTGGGCCGGAAGAATTGGTACTTGGATCGGTTGATTATTTGGAGATATTAGCAGAAGTATTCTTGAATTGCTTCATTGCTGATCTCTGCTGAGAGATTCTTGAGAATTTGTTGGTGCTGTTTGGGAATTGCTGGTCCGATTAGGGCTGGCTCCACTGAATCAACCACGGCTCTAAGCAAAGGATACCGTCTTATTATTAGAAGGGGAAGAGAATGCTTGCAAGGTTTCCCTAAGTTTTTGCTTGCTTCCCCTTCTTTCCATGGTGGACGGGGGGCGCTACCATCTGCTGGTGGGCATCCTTCAGATCTGACATTCCTCGCGGGTGGTGGTTCTGAAGTTTGATCAGGCTTTAATTTTGAAGCTCTTCTTAGTTATTAGTGTACTTAAGCATCCTAGAAGTATGCTATCAGCCACTCAGGTTGAAGGGGAGTACCCATTTCTGAAGCAGAACGCTGGCTCACAGCAATCCAAATGTTACAAAGTGCCTTTCCAAGGTTTTCTTTCTTTCTTTCTTTCTTTTACGCTGATGCATTGTGTTTCATTCACTTGTTTTCCCCATTACATTATTGTGAACACGCCCACTTAATTGCAAGCTAGATTCTTCATATGAAAATGTGCAGTGGCTTTTCCTAACTTTTTGCTGTCATATTAGATTATCCTTGGAGTTCTTCGAATGCATTTTATTGTATACTTGTTAACATGGTGTATCTACGTATAGAAACTAAAGGGCTAATCTATGCATGCACCTATTTGAATATTTTCTTTTGGCAGGCTATTGCTTTCATGTCTTTCTTTTTTTTTTCCCGCTCTCTTTGATAAGAACATTTTCTTCCATACATTTGGTGTTAGATCTATATCTTTGTTTTTTACTTTCTCCTCATAATTTAATGATATTTGGTTCAGAAAATAGCAAAATAAAAGTAAATTATCTACCAATATGAGGAATGGTGTGGGAAGCCTAAGATTATATGAACAGGGAACAAGCTTAAGTCCCATCATAGGAGAACATCACAAAACCCAAACTGTGTTTCTTCTTTCAAACATGTGGTTGATATTTAGCATTTCTGTGTTCATTAATGAATATATGATAAATAGGAGCTGAGAAACTGTTTCTTCTTTCAAACATGTGGCTGATATTTTAGCATTCCTGTGTTCATTACTGAATATATGATGAATAGGAGCTTATTTCTCAGCTTTCTTGCTTTTTCACAGTTTTCAATGATAGAAATGGATAGAATGGCCCTTAATCACCAATCTTCTAGATTTTTTTGTGCACAGTCACTCTTTCATTAGTTATTGAGGTTCTAGGACACTAATTATAATGCACATGCAAGGCATGTGGCTACTACTAAAGTTTTTACTTATAGGGTGAATTTTTAAAAAGATTTTATCATGGATTAGGTGCCAATATGCCTTCCTAATAAAATTGTTTAAGATTTATTTAGTATATAACATTCTTAGTCTATATAAGTTGAAGTTTTATTATGATCAACAAGTGACTATAACTTTGGATTTTGGAGGATGGGGGACTCTTGATATGCATAGAATCATGGAAGTCCCAGCTTAAGAGTTTCTTCTTGGGATCCTTCCTTCCCAGAGTCCAGCAATGTTGAGTATCCCTCTTTATAGAAGTTTGGCATGGTTTAACCCTCTATGGGATGAATCTTTTTATGGTCGTAATGGAAATTATAAAGCTGGAAAATATAACCACTTTATAATGATAGGATTAGAATTAGGATATTGCTAGTATGTGATGTAACTTATCTGATTTTGGACTTAAAGCATTGGGGCACCTACATGTTACTTCATTTACCGATTGATATGATTATGACTTTGGATTTGTCAACAAACTTGATGAACTGAATTGAAGATATTTTACTTAAAAAGAAAAATATAGAGTGCATTTGTTAGGGGGTACTAGTAAATCATACTCTGGTTTTTGGAGCCTCCTTATTCTACCTGATTATTATTGTACTCCTCTCTCTTTCAATCCCACTCCCATTCTCAGATCCCTCGCTCTTACCCTGCACTGGTATTGCTCCTTTACCAAATCTGAGGCTTTGTTGGGTATATTCTGGCTACCAATGGGTATAACCTGAACCACTCCTCCAATCGGGTAATTATGGTTTGTTCTTGGAGGTCGAGGGTGGAATTGCTCTTTGGTGCTCCTTACCCTTTGTTCTCTTTTGCTGGCTACTTGATGCTGCACCAGGTTACCTACTCGATGCCAAGGAGCATTGTACCTGCTTCCAAGTGTGTTGTGTCTTGTTTTGCTCTTTGTTTCATTGTCAAGGCAGGGTTCTCTTGCCCTCGAGTTGATATATTTATTTTTGCTATAGATGTTGATGGATGATTGAAGTATTGGGTTGATGTTCTCATCTTCTTTGCTCCTCTTTTGATGGATCTGCATGTTGATTTATTAAATGGAGAATCACACCATACTATGCCCATAATATGCTTGATAGAAGTTCTGAGAAGGCTTAGGATGGATGATGTTTGATGATGGACTGGTCTTTCCATGTTGTTTTGCCCACTTTAGATGGTTCTACACAAGGCAACGCTCTTACATGTCTAGCTTATTTTGTATGAATGGTATAGGTCAATTTCATCTAGAACACACACACACACTCAATTCCTAAGGGCTTGGATGCCATGTGGTGAACGAATTGGAAGGTGTACATGTTGGGCATCTTAATATACATCCTTAGCCATTACTAAATAAACACGTATGGGCAATTGTGTCCATACTGTATTCTACAAATTCATGAGGCAGGGGGGAGAGAGGGTATAGTTGGCAGGCAGTTGCACCCACATTCAGCCTTACCTCATTATTGCCATTTTTTCACAATTGATGGAAGGGAACTTATGTCCACACAACAAAAAACACCACTTATCCCTCAATTTGTTCTTCCAATCAAACAACATCACGATAGAATGACCTCCAAGTTTATTTGTCTAACCAAACATACAAAAATCTTATTCCATGTGATAGTCTTATCCATTCAAACTTATTCTGATAATCTTCTGTTATTCCTCCAAAATTCATTCTGCAACCAAACGCTATCTAAGTCTAATACATGTTGGCAGCAATTTGTGACCATATCAGGTATCAACTACTGCGTTTTGATGTCTTGAATCATGTGTTTTTGTCAATTTTATCATGTTATCCAAGTTTTAGTTATATCTTTGCTTCATCACGCATCCCATATGATGTAACCTAATACATTAGGTTCATTGGAGAGGGTGAACCTTAGCAAAATGATAGGACTGTTCCTTTGTGGTCTGAGTGTCATGAGTTTGAAACATGGAAAGAACTTCTCCCACGCAGGGGTAAAGTTGCATGCATTTAAACCTTCCTAGACCCTACAGTAGTGATAGCCTCGTGCATTGGGTTGCCATTTTATGCTAGTTCATTTGGAATGAGTTGTTAAAGGAAAAGGCAAGGGAAAAGGTCACCTTTGTATGTAGAAATTTCCATCTGTAACTTTTTTTCTGTAAAAGTTCATAATCAGATTCTTGGACAAAGATGGTAACAATTTGTTATTATGCTTAGAAACTCTAAATAGTACATCCTTTAAAAATTTTGGGGTGATCCTTGTTCTTGCACTGGTTTAATAAAGTTTATTTCTTATTAGAATAACATTTTAAGCTGGCATACTAAGCTTTTAAAAGTTAATATATTTTTGTGTCTGATGTTGGGTTGCATTTCTCTTTGTTATCATCTGACAAGCAATATCAACTAGATACAATTATTTCCAATTTTCAGGAAATTTTTCAGGTGTTACAACACATGTTTACCAGCTTGGTGGTCCTGCTGAAGGGAATGATGGCCATGTGGGTTTCTCATACACTGCTGAAGAGAGACAAAGTTTACTGGATGCCCTTCTTCTTTCTCAGGTGCATCACCTATATGAATGTTCTGTATATTTTGACTTTATTCTGGACTACTTTTTGAATCTATCAATTGTTAACTCAGTGGGAAGATCATGCATGGAAGGGTCAGATCAATTATGATGTTACTGCCTGCGAAATAAAGGTACTTTTTCCTGATGCAAGTTAGTGCAACTCACATTTTTGTTTAAATGGTCTTCCAGAATTACCATAAGCCCTGATATATGATGCCTCTGCAGGTCATCAGTGGTGGAAAGAATCTCATTGCTCAGTTGAATGAGAATTGGAATTCAAAGTTCCTGACAGAATTTGAGAAAACTGTCCTCCAACCTTTTGGGTCTATCAAGTCAAGCTCTATTAAGTGTCACAAGGAGGATATACTTTTTTGTGTTGGACATGGAGGAAAAGAGAGATCTGAGATTTTTCCTTCTACTGCGGTGTCAAAGGATGGTGTATTGATTATGGTTAATGTAAGTAATTAGGTTGTGTTTATTGCATCTATTTTTAAACTAGCTACTCAAGATTATATATTCTTGTTTATCATTGATTCTAATCCTCTGTTGTAAGGAAAGTCCTGTTGAGTATGGTCATGTATTCTTAATACCATACAACAACCACCAATTGCCTCAGTCTCTGGACAAGAAGATGTTTGGATTGATCACACAGATTGCTGTTGAAGTAAACAATTGCTCTTTCCACATTTTCTTTGGCCACAGTGCTTCTACTTGTTCAGATCAGATACATTTTCAGGTAATATTTTGTTGACTGTTATTGTGCATTGGTGGGCAATAGCTTGTATACTATCAAGATTTCCATCAGTATGTACAGATCAGTAAAATATTATAGGGCAAGGGCCAATATTTTTTAGCATTGAAAAATCTGTTTTAGGTCTATAAGTAAGTTCAATTTTGCCAGGAAGTTTACGCTGTACTTCATACCAGTTTTAGTCTGGGATTGGTTGAGCCCTGGTTTAGATATGCGGCTTTGGCTTGGAATTGGATTGGATGCCATATTGTAGAATTCAAGTTGGGCCTGGCTGCCCTAGTTCTTCCATTTAGATTTCCACAGCTTGTAACCAGCTTGACACTTTTGAATCCAAGGCTGACAAAGGTGGCGAGATTATGTAATGTGTTGAGGTTGGTTTAGGTTTGGGCTAAACAAACCTGAGTATCTCCCCCAGTATTTTGTAGTCGACCTTGATGCAGAATGGTGCATTATATGTTTGTAAGCATTGCAATAGCTTATAGGGGTTGATGGGTCATGCCTCAGTTTGGTCTATATATTAATCTGGCCAGGATTTGGAGCACATATCCTGGCTTCTATTGTTAGTCTATGTGTTGTGAGTTGAACATTAGATATTAAAAGGAGCTATGAATTGTCATATGCAAAGGGGTTTCTCGCATATGATATCTTTGATATGTATTGATTAAATGCATGTGATAATACTATAAAAATAGAGTGATTTGAAGCTGGTTGCTGCTGCTGCTGTTATTATTATTATTTTGAGAATTAGGATGCAAGGAATCCTAGCTGAAATACCTATTTAATTTGTTCATTTTTATTTGAATTTAATAAAGTTATTGGTGTTTCTTTCACAAGAAAAAGTTTTTGAATCTCAATTTGATTAGGACAAGTTATTAACTGTTCAACTGTTCTTATTGTTTATAGAATTCTTTAAATAATTGAAGGGAATTCCTGAAGAGTTCTAGTTAATTCTTATAACATAGTTATCATGACTACATTTTACAAATTTTCTAGCCATTTTCATAAGTGCTTAACACATGTTACACATTTTTATAACACATTTCAAATTTATTATAATCCTTTTATACTCACTTATAAGTATAACGATAGTGTGTTCTATTTTAGGCATTATTTATTGGATTAAATAATCTTCATTATTTTCTTGACTTTGGCTTCA
Organism: Metroxylon sagu; assembly: GCA_017589505.3. Lineage (NCBI taxonomy): Eukaryota > Viridiplantae > Streptophyta > Magnoliopsida > Arecales > Arecaceae > Metroxylon > Metroxylon sagu. The sequence continues at coordinate 46,288 of JACVBY030000345.1, forward strand.
TATTTTGCTGAAACAAATTGAAGCTTTGCTGATGTTTGGGTCATCCAACTAAGTAGTGTAGCTTTTTGTATTGGCTGATATACATCAATATATGCTGAAGAAGCCATAAGATTTTTGAAATTTGATGTAGAGGATATGTTTTATGCAACAATGAATGGAAAACTGGATTTATAACATTCGCTATTTTTTGGGTACTATACACTAATCCCAAAAAAAAAAAAAAAATTCTTGGTTATTTATATTACAATGGGTCCCTTATGAGTGTCTTGATAGTAATGGTCTTACCTTGAGAGACCTTTCATTGCCATCTTATCTAGTCTTTTGACACTGCATTCCTCAATGTAATATAGACTATCATTTTTGTAATTTTATTTTTATATTCACGTGATATGTTGCCCCATTACCATTTCACAATATGCAAGTATCATCAAATGTGGATGCTATGCGTCCTCAATGTAGATGAAAGGATGTTTACCACTTTTAGATGTTCTTTCAAGGGTTCTCACTGAGGTGGTTTTACTACATCATATCGTAGCTTTTTTTAAAGAGTTTTTTGAATATCTCACCAAAGATTTATTCAAAATTACATATAGCACCTCCCCTTATCCTTATTTACAAATCAACTTAGATAATGTCAATTTATATTGCTGAAATCCCCTTCTAATGGCCTGTCATCTTTCCAATTAACCACTAACCTTGGTTAAATAGAGGTAATAAATGATAATACCACACCATTTATTCAAAACTAGGGTCCATAAACTAAAGTATGCATAACTTCCCCAATTGAACTGTTGTGCACTCATTTTACCCGCAACAGCCATTGCTAGCAAAGGAACTGATGAGGTGGTCTAAGTTCAAGCCGTTTGGGATGGGCCCATACAAGTGGTTGTGACTCAAATGCTGGTACCTCATGTACACCATTGAGGCCAGCATGCTTGGCATATGACCTCAAAGGCTGTTGCACAAGAGTTCCTACTCTAGCACCATGAAATAGGACTGTGATGTGAAGGCCTCCAAGTTCTCTCCTCTCGATCCCATTCCTGCTCTGTTCAAGATCCTCAACATGTGGCTCTCAATGATTGCTGACAAGATTCGGCCAAAGATCCTATTTTTAACCAAGTATAGCGGTGAGAGTATGAGCATTGAGCCTAATAGAGCTCTAGTTGTGGGTGAGGGTGCGGTTAATAATATAGAGATCTCAAAGTTTGGAGGGATCTGATTAGAGATTTAGTTGTTGTGGCAATTGAAGTCTCCAATGATATTAAGGATGGTGAGGGAGGCAACCAATGTCGGCTAGGAGGGTGCAAAGAGATAATTGTTGGCGTGATTAATGATGTAGAGGGAGGGAGGTGAGGCAAGGTGAATGGGATCGGATATCTATTTCTAGTTAGCAAGGATGAGGATAGTGAGGTGGTTGAGGCGGCATGTCTCTAGGGGCATAAGGATGGATGTGGCGCTGCTAGAATGATTGGTAGGGAGAGGACAGGTTCTCATACTTGTGTTAGAGGTTGAGATATATTGGGGTTGCAGCTGACATTGTACCATCGAGTGCAACGATCGTTGTTAGCCTAGGTAGGAGGAGAAGATTGTGAGGTAGAGCTCTGAGAGGGTGGAGCATAAGACCAATAGGGTGGTGCAATCCGAGAATAGAGAGGATGGAGAGAGGAAGTGAAGAGAGAGAGGAGCAATTGGAGACTTCACTGAGCTGACAAGGGAGCTGCCACCAACAACTGGTGTCAACTTTGTACGTTTGGTACATATCGAGCTCCTCAAGTGGGTTGAGTTTGGAGCAGGAGTGATAGCTGCATTTCTCGAGGTCCACCATGTTGTAGCCAGCCTAGGCGAGTATGTAGATGACCACATTGCCTTTGGATCTAGAGCTAACGACCAGGGTATTGCAGTGAATAATAAGGATGGGATGCTTCTTGTGGCTGGTGAGGGAGACTGGCCCAGGACAGCATTTGCGAGGGCGTCTCTAGGACTCTTCATGTGGACTAAGACTTGATGGTGTGCCGAATGGATGGTCTTCACTATTGTGGTGAATATTTGACTAAGCATATAACTTGGTTAGCAAGTTTTCTTTTGGGCTTAATACCTTCCAAGATAGATGAACAATCAGTTAAAGTGGGACCACTAAGGGAAGAGGGATAAATTCATCCCCTAATTTACAACAGTCCTACCAAAAACTTCAAAAATGGTTGCCCATAATCTGTTAAAGTAAACCTCCATGTTGCAATTTAAATTGACATTATTTGGATCAATTTGTAACTAGGGAGAAGGGGATGTAATTTCAATAAAATCTTGGGTGTGATATGAAAAAAATCCTTTATTTGAAGGTAATCTCTTATATTCAAGTAAAGTGTTGTGTTTTATAGTATATAATAATTTCTAAGCTCTGACACTGATCAGTTCTTTATACATGCTGTATTCATGCTTTGCTCTGTCATATTTAAAAATTTTGCCACCTCTATTAAGTTTTTAATGCCACACCTAAAAAAAAGATTCAAAATACTATGCATATCTTTTTAAAAAAATTAAAGTTGGCCAACACTATTAAACAGGGGATGGTCTGAATTTTTTCAGCCAAGATTGTTATAAATATAATAACAACCTAGTCAGCTAACATTGTCCCTCCTGGTGCAGGCTTGTTACTTTGCGAACCCTTTGCCTGTGGAGGTTATTCCTACTGTCCCTGTATATGGTGATGTGCTCACAACAGGGATACGCATCTGTGAAGTTGCAGATTATCCTCTTAAGGCCTTAGTTTTCATGAGCAAGAACTTGAAAGCACTAGCCGATATAGTAGCAGAAATATGTTCCACCTTGCATAACCATGATGCTGCATTTAATCTGTTGATCTCCAATTGTGGCACAAAGATGTTCTTGTTTCCTCAGGTGAGCATGGTTTCTGAGCATGTGATATACTACACTTCGTCTGCTTATTTTTATTTTGTGCTATTATTCCATTACCTTCCTATGGTGAGCTTGACATGCTTCAGTTGATCAAGTGAGAACAGGGTGAAACCAAATAATTGCTGCCTGTAACTGAGTTAGAACAATGCTTTTTAAAAAACCTTTTTCGCTTGCTGGAGAAAAGATAGTTAAAATGGATACTATGTAGGCACTCTCTCCTTTAGATGAAGAAACTGTATCTCAATGTTGTCGCTATGGAATGCTTTAAAGGAATGTGCCTTGCATGGAATGATTAAAGAATGATATATCATCAAGAAGATGTCTAGTAAAACAGTGTAAAGCCATGAACACTTAAAGTTCATACTGATTCTTTGACACCTTTACTGAATCAATAGCAATGACTGTTATTTTGGTGATAGCCACCTCTGTCAGGGGACAATTCCCCTGCTAAATAGAGGTCATGGAACCCTGTTCTAATCTTCCAAGTAACTCTGCTGTTCCATTTATAGAAGACAGATTGCTTGACAGTCTAATATTCGTTAGATGGCTTTCTTGATGTTGTTGGAACAATCCATCTTCTGTCACTTCTGAAATCAGGCCTTGTTTTATGTGATCCTGATCAGGTAATGAGAAATATTTGTTTCTTTATGTTGAATTATGGTATAGCCGTTTGTTTGCGTATTTGTGCAAACAGGTCCATACAGTGCTGATGGGGCGGCACCTTTCTGCTTGGGAATGTGGGGGCTATTTTGTTTACGACACAAAATCTGAATTTGACCATGTGTCTGAGGTGGAAATAATAAACCGTATGGCCTCCATTTCGCTCGATGACAAAAGCTTCCAAGCCCTGAAGCAGCTTTGCCGCAATATTGCAAATAAACTCACTCTTTGAAATGATTATCTTTACGGTTTGGAGCAATCAGTACCTATGTAGGACGGTTTTATCTGTTGTTTGTTTAGTGTCACTCCTCGTGCACAGTTTATTGTTATGAAGAGGAATTCTGGAACCTGTAGTCTTGTGCAATTACATACAATATCTGTGTACTATTGCCCTTTGATTTCCATTCTATCAAGTTGTGATTGAAAATTTATGTTTACATTTATGTTTTAGGTTGTATGGCATCTTTTTCTTGGAGGGGCATGAGATACATGCTAGGGTCTTAATTAGGTTCCTAATTGGTGCACTTGGTTAATTTTATCTAAGATTGAGCCAAGGAGTTTGTTTAGAAACTGGTTGAGATTCTGTGAATCTCATGTGCATAATTTTAGACAGTTTTCTGTGAACATTGGGATGAGTTGCCCAAGTGCTGGGATGGGATCGTCTTGCATTGTTTTAGCATCTTAATTGGCATGTCGACACCTTGTCTCAAGCATCGGAAGAGGATGGGACAGATCTCGTTTCACGAAAAAAAAAAAGTTGGCTTTCTGAGGTTTAAAACCTTGGCTTTGGGTGCCTACCTATTTGCTCAACGCTTAGCGTTATTAGCTCTATTTTAATTTTTAACTATCTCAATGAAATTACAGCAGGCATGGAGCCCTCCCATTTCCTTGGCCAAGAAACGTTATGAGCTCGACTTGGTGGGACTAGAATGCCATTTTGTACATCACTGCTGCTTTAACATCTCGCTTTTTGTTACCTCTCTATTCAAGTACCTGATGGATGGTTGTGATCTTATCAACCTATGGAATCCATGACATTATACTGTTTTACCCTTTTCTGATTTCTTTTTTCTGAATTGGTAATTGGTTTATGTTACTCACCCTTCATCGTCTAAATTTTAAAATATTATTTGGGGACAACCGGAGAGATACGTTTTTGACAACAAATTAATGGTATTTATTTATCAATGCCGTTGACCTGGTCTTGATTGACTCCTTCGCTAGCAGATGCAAATATTTCTTGTTGCTGTAGCAATTATTCATACTGTTATATTGTTGACAAGTCCACTCGGATTGTAGAACGATAAACTGGACTTTGATGTGGAATACATGCTGGACACTATTTGCACTCATGGATATTCTGATAACAATCATTGCACTGCTCTTAAAGAAAAGCATTTACTGGGATTATAAAAGGATAAATTGGACTTTGGTGTGGCATACCTGCTGTACACCATTTGCACGCATGGATATCGTGATGATGACAACAATTGCACTGCTCTTAAAGAACAAGCATTATATGATGGCATCCCATGTACGTGCTTCATTTTTTACCCCATGGATTAGTTTTGTTCAATATATATTTGGTTTGATGTATTTATACAATACTAGTTACAATGCACCTGCAACTGTACATGTCTACTATTAAAGATTTTAGATATAAAGCAATTTTTTTTAAAAAAAAAAAAAGATCATGATGAATTAGATGATAATATGCCTTTGTGGTGAAATTGTTGAAGATATATTTGATATATTAATTTCTTAATCCAGATAACTTTGGGTATCATTCATCCTTGGACTTCAATCCTAGTGATATGAGGTTTTTTTCTTAGAAATTTAAGCATTCTATTAACAGTTCAAGAGTGGCAGTGAAAGGATTTTCCAGAAACATCCCGGGCCCTTTGCCTTCCTTATTCGCCCTTTGCCTTCCTTATTCGTGTTACTACTTTAGTCTTCTATGATTAATTTCACAGCCTCCTGAAATTTAGGTTATTTGCATTTCCCCTTAAATTAAAAACACTTTCAATTGATCTTTTAATTATGATTTAATTTACAATTGGACCTAACGAGTTAAATTGGTGTTAAAAAAAAATGGAGAAGTCACTACTAGTTGATGCCAATTTACGTGTGACTTTAGTCTTAGTTAACAAGGACAAAGCCATCTTTTTTATTGCTGAGCAAGTGAAAATTGGTGCTAAATAGTGATTTTAATGGTCACGTAACAGTCATGCATCACTTTTTTTTTTTAATGCCAATTTAGACAACTGCGATTGGTTACAGATTAAATCATAATTAATGGTCCAATTTAAAGTTTTTTTGAGTTTACAAAGAAGTGTAAATACCCGCATAATTCATGAGGCTAAGTGAAATTAATCCTGTCTTTTATACCGACAAACTTATAGTAGTTGAACCAAAAGAAATACCAACTTGCTACATAAATTTCTATTTATAACCATCAACATTTGCACCATATTTATCCATGAACCGATAGACACCCTTCCCCTGGATACATGTAAATATAAATAAAATGAATATAATATAAAAGAACATTTATTTCAACCCTACAAGAATAATTATGTGATTATATTTATGCATATATGTACATAGGAAATAATTAGTGGTGAATACGTGAAAAAATTTGTAACCTTGTCCTTTCTTCCAGGCCCGTCTACACCATCTAAGTTCATCTCTTCTTTCAGATTGAGAGGCCTCATTTGGCAAACCATCAATCCATTCTTAGAAACCCACATTTCTATGAGAAAGTATATTTTCATCCTTAGCAGGGGACACGACTTGTAGTATGGTCATGAAAAAATCATAATTTTTTATGAAAAAATTTTATATTGATCGCATTGAAATTGGGAACCAATGTGAGGTCGTTCAATTCTTTCCTTAAAAAAGGCATTTAAAAAAAAAAAAAAAATGTATAGTAACCAAATGAGGCCGAAAGTATGATTATTTTTTAAGGTCTTGTTTGGCAAACTGTCAACTGGTTCTCAAAACTTGTTCCTGTAAAAAAGAATTTTTCTATCCTCAACATAGGACGTGTCTTTTAGTGCAGTTATCATAAAGCCGCAATTTCTGGGAAGAAAGCTTTCTTGAAATCGGTAACCAAAAGTGAAGCTGTCCGATTTTTTTTTTTTCAGAAAAAGCATCATTTCAGAAAAATGCGCAGCAACCGAGGCTTCAGAGAGCAAATTATGTGATTCTTAATCACCAAAGAACAATGACAGCCTCTCGTTGGTGGAAGGACAAACTGTGAATTCTTAGGAGAATGACCAATTTATTTTATATAAAATTTAACAAGTTGTGTTTCCTATACAATTTTTCCCATGTTTTCTTTGAAATACATTTGCTTGATCTTCTCCCGTCTACCTTTTATCTTTTGTTTCTATATATATATTTTTTTTACATCTAAAGTTGTCAAGAGTTTCCTCAGAAAATCTCATAGGCGCTCTGTAAAGCAAAGTACTCCAAACCTACTGCTACCAAACCTATACTTGAACTATTAATAAATGTTCATCAGCTTATTTCTTTTGTTCAATACGGAAGTTGTTGATTTATTAGCTTGTAGTACATTGGCTATCCATGAACTTTTATTGCAATATATTAACATTACATTCTTTGGATCATGTGGTCATATTTCTTTATGAATGCAGGGGGAGGAGATCAGGTCAACCCCTAGCTTTATTAATAAAGAATGAAAGTATTTTTAAAGATGCCCTTAGCTAAAACTTTGTCAAAGGTTGGTTGTGTTGAAGCACGTAGTGAATGTTCCTTGAAACACCATGGCTATATGCAAGTTGGACCAAACTTGATCCTCTATCAACCTGTTGATTGCCAGTTCCTTACCCAGTGACCTGAAAAGTTATCCATTTAAGTTGGTGTGTTTCATGTAAATCTATGTCTGTAACTTATATGAAAGCCAATGTCCAAAATTTCCATTACAACTACTGACCATAGGGTGATGCTGTCTTCCTGCCACCGCTGCCCTGGCCTCTGAGTGAAGAAGTGGGCCTTGCCAGAGATGGGAGGCCCTGAGCCGGTGACCTCTCCAAAACTGGAGATGGCTTCAAAACCAATGGAGATATGACAGAGGGTGTCATTTGGCTCTAGTTCTCTCTTGCTCTCTGTTTCCTTCTCCTATGTCATCCCCTTTATTTCCTATGTCTTCCAATATATAGGATTGGGAACACTGTGCAGGAAAATGACTTTTTAGCACACCCAATATATAGGATTGGGAAGCTGTGCCCAAGTTGTAAGCTGCGAGCCAAGTTCCAGGTGGAGCTGAGAAGAGGTAATGACTGATGATATGATGGCTTGCCAAAGGACTGTTGCCATTTTACTCTTTGGCATTGGATGTTTCATCTGAGTAGTTGGATCTGGGCGTTGCTTACTCTTTTTATTATGCTGTACAGAAGGCTGAAAGGGAAGGACATGCATTGAAATAGATTTAGTAGTCTTGGGGCCTACGGCTTTTACCATGTGCAATGGTTGGCCTGCATGCCTTTAAGATGGATCATGGTGCCTGCTACTCCAATTGATGGACTGGCCACATGGCCCTATCCAGCAAGGCATGCCAACCTTGCATAGCATGCTGGTACTTTACTCTGGCATGCAAATTTTTACTGGTAGGGCCTGGCAATTTTGGGCTACTCTGAAAAGGGGTAGGCTGAAGAAGGTGAGACATCAACAGAGTCTGATAGAGTTTATAAGCTAGCCAGCTGACACCTTCTATACTGCTCTACAGTATAATGCTCTTGATATATTCATTTAGTAACTTCTCTTTTACTTGCAAGGGATACAATAACATGAATTTTATTGACAATTTTAAAAGGTTGTGCTTGCATTTGTTACCAACATTTCTTCACTAGAAGACTAGATGTTGGACCTCAACTCTTTTATCTGAAGAAATAGTGGAAATGCCACCATTAAAAATGCTAGCTGATGGCTCGATACCTTTGCCCTCCCAAGTGAAATAAAAATTAAATGCATGAGTTTATTGCAAGCACATGCTTTGCAGAACCACACAGCAGTGGTGAAGGGTATAACTTGACATCCAGTCCTTCATTGGATCGGACTTTTAATTCTTTTAATTCTTCTGCACATACTTTAATGCTTATCTTATTACCAAATTCAGTTGAGAGGGACTAAATTAAAGAAACTTGGTAATTGGGATCAGGTGTTAACTGGATACTCAATAGGAATAGATGTTAAAGTTTGGTCAACTGAAGGGCTGGACACCAAATTCGTCTATTCTAAAACACCTTAATGAGGCACAGCTCTTCTGATAACCAGATAACCATGGCAAGTGAGCTTACATGGATGATTGCAAATGACTGTAGAGGTTCTATGCTGTTCTGAAAAGAAGAACAAACCCAAAACCCATGAGTTGGACACGTACACATGCATGCAGCTCAAATGAGAAAAGATAATCATAAAAGCCACCATTGAGTTCTCCACAAAGTGTGACATGAGGGTGGGATGAGCCTTTCAGCTGGGTTCCCATCAGTACTCACTGCTTGCCGTGGGTTCCCATTGGTCACTCTTGTCGCTGTCACAATGAGCCCAACTATCCATCGAGCTTAATATTTTGCATTGAATAAATGCTTCCTCACCTATCAAATTTATTGCAAAAGTTTAGATAGTTGTAGAAAGACATGGTCGAGATGAGGGGACTGGTGCTATTGGATGATGTTAGGATTCAAGCACGTCCACCCTGAAGCACTTGATTTGCTGACTTTTTTTGTTTAGCTTCAGAAATCTTGCTCTAAGTTTTTTTTTGGCCTTGTTTTGGTATCATATCTTGATTTTGTTCAGTCAAAGAATGGTTATTACTTTATGAGTATAATGAATATTTCAAGGCTAAATTAGAAGGATCTTTTGAGAAGAGCGGTTTGTGTTAGAGCATATCACACACAAGAAAATTTCGGGAGTATCGTGGCTGTCAGTTATTTCCTCATATCACATAAGAAATGTTTATGATGTTGCCGAATATTTTTTCATATCAAAAGATTCAGCAATGTTCTTAAACTCCTTCCCTTGTCAACAAATTCAACAATCTCTCTATGATATTGTTATATATTTTTTCTTCTTAGTATATTATGCAATTTCTATGATATTGCATCAAAGTCGACCAATACTTGTATATAAATGTATAACATATTTCAATAAAGTCATGCCAATTTCTTCTTTTAAACTTAATTGTTTGATGAGTTCTTGCTGTTGGAGTTTGTCCCACTGAAGTATGCTGCGAGAATTATTTGGAGCTTGAGAAGGGTATATCATTTGCCACTAAATAGGATTTGGCTTGATGGTGATTCCACTACCTTCACTTCATTGGAGTTAGTTTTCAGAGTTTGTAGTCAGGGCCTATGCCTTGCTGTGACCAAAAAAAAAAAAAAAAGGCTTGATGTCTCATATTTTGGACTCTACACAGATTAGAGGAGCAATGATTCAGTCACACCTAGAATGTCAATCAATTATTTGGGATTTTAATTATGCTCTACTAGAACTTGTACTAAGTCTCAAGAACTGCATTAATATTAGAAAAATATCACATTGCCCACTGATTTGGTAGTGCAAAAATATCAATTAATGGGCCAAGGACACAAGTACTTCTTGCAAGGTACAAACAGTCCATGTAGTCCCATGCCAATGAGAAAAGGCTTGCCCAGCTAACCAGTTGGAAAGTTGATTGGTCAGTAGCTTCTCTAAAAGCTTAAGAGAACTGGAATGCATCAGGGCAAGAAGGGATTGATGATGGAGTTCCCTTCCCTGGGACCGAGGGAAACATAAGCAAATAAGGCAGTGAGGGAGTCACTTTTATACCACTCAGTCCTCTCAAAAAACACATTCATGCCGCTCATGGAACCACCCTGTAGGAAAAGTCATGGATGGCACCACTTAGCCTTTCAAATTAAAGCATCTCTGGTCCAAGATTTGCTCTTGCTTTAGCAATACAAAAGTGAAATTTGGATTCTGCCAAAGGAAAAGCACATCCCAAATTATCTAGTTTGGTCAAACCATTTGAGCTATCGTTGATCTGATCTGAAATTTTTTCAATTATATCATCTGGTAGCCTCCATACTTCTATCAAAAATTACAGTAGTAGCAAACAAACATAGCCAAATGTACTGCAAAGATACATCTAAAATAATTTCTTATATTCTATGAAAACAAGTGTAAAAAATTAAATAAAATTTGACCATGAGCATAACGTCCTTTTATATTGGTTATTAAAATCAAAATCTAAATATAAAATAGGATGAAGCTAGGCTCAGCATGCTTGATCCAACTCAACCTATTTGCAATCCTAACAATGCTAAAATATTTTAGCCATTGTACAACTTCTATACGCACCAAGTTTTAACACTTGATCAATTAGGCCTCGATGAAAGGGACGTAACCACTGTTTGGATAAAAATTATAAGTTATTTTATAAATTCATACAAATAAGCAAATTGTCTAGAACTAATTATATCATCCAAGACAACATTTTGATGGTAGCATGCAAAGCTTAATTGTAGTTCATTGTGGAGGAAATAATGCAGAGCTAATATTTGTTTTTGCATTCGGTGACAATGAAATACTTTGGTTACAATAATAGATAGTAACAAAGTGTGCCCATGAGATTTTATCATCAAGCAAGACCTCAAGAAATTTTAAATAAATTGATTTTCTTTCCTCATATTTTATGATTAGATCACGCATTTATAAGTTCATAGTGAAGAAAATGTTTATTTCATATAATTAAATTAATGATTTAGAACTTCTCCACTTTGATTGGTTTTATTAAAAGATAGAAACAATTAGAAGTTAAAAAGTAAGAGGATAAATGAGGCTGCCAATTGGTTGCATTGATAAAGTTTCTTGTATGAATACAAATAACCTAAGTTCGATCCCGTTATTATTTCAACTTTTGCCAGGCTCCTGGAAGAAAAAAAAAAAAGAAAGTTTTTATTAATTCATTCCATTGCTCAAAAAAAAAAAAAAAAAAAAAAAGAAAACTACTCTACTGTAAATTATTTGGTCTATGATTATGAGATTAGGTCAGGTAGACCAATACTGTGAAAGACTCTCTGGAGTTTATTCATGGACCACATGGTCAACTTTTGGTTCAAATCTCTGCCCCATTTGCAGCTCACGAGTACAGAGTCCCTCCTGAAATTTTAGTGGGTCCAAAGCTCAAAAGGTTAATAATCTTTTCAAGATCACAGCACGCCACAGTCTTCCCCCATTGAAGCACCTTCTCATCTCTCTCTCTCTCTCTCTCTCTCTCTCTCTCTCTCTTAGAGAAAGCACCTTCTCATCTCTGAAACCAAGTAGCAAACAAGGAGACTACTACATAAATTTGGCTTTTGCCAATGGATCATGGTCAGCCACTTGATGAAAACTTGAAGACCGTCCCTCAGAGCACCAAACTTTTACTGCTTTTGAGGGGATGCCTCTGCCTTCCCTCTCAGCAGAGCGAGCTGGAATCCAAAGTGCTCACTGCCACAAATAAAAAATAAAAAACACAGACAATATATATAATAATAATATGAAATGTTTCCTTTCACTTGATCTTTAACAAAGTAATACCCACGATGAAGGTTAAAAGGAATCATATGGGGCTGCACTCTGTTAGTGAGGTGAGTCAAACTTTGTCCTGTTGGAACCTGAGCAAATGGAATTCTGTGATGGTATGTAAGTGTAAATAAAATTTAAAAAATAGACAGCAAGTTTAGTCTCATTGACTTTAGTCCAGTCTGCTAGTAAAGTGTGCTGATGATAAATATGCACTGAATCCCTACTTTATCATTGTTGGCCTGTTGGTTTATGGGTGCTGCTGCAAGGTCTCAAGCCTTGAAATCCTCTTTTGCCCAAAGGCCTCAGGAATAACATTATAAAAAAAAAGAAAAAAAAAAAAAACCTCTAAATCTTACACACAGACGCATTGTTCTAAATTTATTTTCTTATCTAAGCTTTTCAATAAATAATTTTAAAAATAAAAAAATTAAATTTTATATTTAATTATATTTAAATATAACCAAATTTAACTTACATATATTTTTAATATATGAGTTAGTTCAATACAATTTGATATGCATCATTATCAAGTCTCGATTCGATAATGTCATGCCATATGTTTTATTACCTGCCTAATATTTTTTTTTTATTTCATACCTCATAGTTTCATTCAGATTTTTTTTTTTCTAAGGTGGTGGAATCTTCATTATGAACGTTTGAAATGAATTTTACGTATCCACTCTCAAGAAGATCAGCATGCGTGTGTTTTATTTACTCATTTATTTAATTATTCATTGGTCTGTGACCCAATCCAGGGGACTGGTAGATGTTACTCCCATTTTAAATTACTCATTTTCTCTCTCACCGAAAAGAAAATGAAAAGTATGCAATATATTAAGGGGAAAAAAAAAAAAAGTGTGGGTTAGAAAGGCCTCTTTATTAATTAATTAACTGGATTTTACTAGTATTTGGGGTCCGCGAGGCACTCACGGCCTTTTGGCGGGTGAAGCTTTCGTATGAAACAAAACCTGAGAACAGGGAGCTGCCCATTTTCCGATGCCGTCTTCTCTCTCTCTCTCTCTCTCTCTCTCTCTCTCTCTCTCTAGCTCGCTCACGCGCGCGCGGGGAATGGGGGATTTAGGGTTAGGGTTTCTCCTTGTGTCTTAGTGTTCTTGTTTCTTTGTTCTCTCTTGCGGGGATCGTTGTAGAGTTTTTCTTTTTTTTTTTTCCTCTCTCGTATCTATCGGTGGGGTTTGGGGGATTCCATGACTGGAAATCTTCGTGGGCCCGCGCCATTCATTGATAGCCCGAAGCTTTTCTGGATTTGGTCCCTCGCGGCGGTGGTGTTGTTACTCTCTTAATGCGCCCCCCTGTTCTTATCTCGGAGAAGAAGAAAAATCCCTCCTTTTCTCGTCGGTAGATCCCTAACCCCTTCTAAAAATCGCTGTTTTTAGCTGTTTCAAGCTCGAGTCTCTGGAAAAGCTGACGTTTTTCTGCTCTTATGACTGGTTCAAAGAGGGATTTTTTTTTCCTTTCTTTTTTCGGCGGGGGGAGGATTTCTATTCGTGCAAGTAGAGGAATGCCAGTAGATTGCTTTGCTTATGTGTAGCAAATGCTGTATCGGGGAAGTGTTAGATTTTATCAAAAAGGCACCATCTTTTAGTGTTTTCCTTTTCTCCGAAGGAATGAGAGCTTTGGTTGTTTAATACTATTTGCTGATTCTTCCCCATATCCTCTCTTAGCTTGACAAAACCCCTCTTTGAAATGCTTCAGCTGTTGTTTTGATTAGCAGCATTTTATTTGGGTTTGAAGAGAGCTAGAGAAATGATGGGGCTCTTGAGAAGATTGTTGATGGTATTTCTTGTTGTCGTCCCTTCCCTGGCTCAGCTCCCCTCGCAAGATATCATAGCCCTTCTGGAGTTCAAGAAGGGGATAACCCATGATCCCAGTGGCTACATCTCTGAGTCATGGAATGAGGAGTCTATTGATTTCAATGGCTGCCCTTCATCTTGGAATGGCATCTTGTGCAATGGTGGAAATGTGGCAGGTGTTGTTCTGGACAACCACAGCCTCTCTGGCGCTGCCGATCTTGCTGTGTTTGCCAACCTTACAATGCTCCTTAAGCTCTCGATGGCCAATAACAATCTCTCTGGGAGGTTGCCAGGCAATGTGGCCGAGTTCAAGAGACTCAAGTATTTGGATATCTCCAACAATGCATTCTATGGGCAGCTGCCTCAGGATATTGGGAGGCTTCAGAACTTGCAGAACCTGTCGTTGGCAAGGAACAACTTCTCTGGGCCTTTGCCCGATTCCATTGGGGAGTTTGCCTCGATTCAGTCCCTGGATTTGAGCCATAACTCTCTCTCTGGTTCCTTACCTCTCTCATTGAAGAGTCTTAGGAGCTTGGTTTCGTTGAACCTCTCATACAATGCTTTCGTGAAGAACATACCAACTGGGTTGGAAAGGATGAGAAGTCTGGAGGCATTAGACCTGAGCTGGAACCAATTGGATGGTGGCATTGATTGGAATTTTCTCATGGAGTCAAACGTTATTCATGTTGACTTTAGTGGAAATTTGCTCACTAGCTCAAACCCAAATGAGTTAAAATTTTTGTCAGATATCTCGGAGACAGTTAAGCATTTGAATCTGAGCAACAACCGACTGACTGGGTCGTTGATTGAAGGAGCCCAACTGTCTACTTTTGGGAATTTGAAGGTGTTGGACTTAAGTTATAATCAGTTATCTGGGGAGCTGCCAGGCTTTGATTATGTCTATGACCTCGAGGTTCTAAGGCTGGGGAACAATGGCTTTTCTGGATTCTTACCAAGTGGGCTTCTGAAGGGGGATTCTCTGGTTTTAAGTGAACTAGATTTGAGCGCAAACAATCTCTCAGGTATGTGGGTTTAACAATTGAAACGTAAAATGTCAATTACAATGATATATATTGCTCATGATTGCTAAGTGAGTATGACTGAATACGCTTTCTGTACAAGGACTTAAATATTACACTTGAGCAAGATGTAATTTATAACAGGGTATATGTAGGTCACTTGTAGGGTGTGTCCTTAACTTTAGGAGTTATTTTATATCTTCATATTAATTTTTAATTTTTAACATAGACATAATTTACAGTGGGTAAGATTAGTTTGAATTTGAAATTTATGTAGGAAAGTATACTATATGAATGATTTTCATTTATAATCCATTTACTTTTTGCTGATTGTGATAATCACTTTAGGTTATGAATTTCGTTAATATACAACATTTGTATGATCAGTGTGCTTCTCGTTTTAGTTGCATCATTTGATATTACTATTCTGTAGGCACTTTTTAAGCATTTGACTGTAAAGGTTTGATTTGTCATGTGAATATGTAAGCTGATGGATAGATTGTTTGTGCTAAATCGAATGGCTTGTATATAGTCATATCAATGAAATGCTGCAATCATGAAGCATATTCACTTGTTGAAAGATTATTTTTAATTTACTCTGTTGTGGTCTTCATGAACTGTGTACTCTTTTTTTTTTTTAATATGAAAGTAATTTTGGAATTTCTTTGAAGAAAGCCAAGTAATCTGTGGGGCAGTGGGGGAGATCACCTGGTAAGTATGAAAGATCTTGGAGTACGTGAACTCGAGATATACTTGGTTGGAGAAAGTGGTTAACAGAAGAAAGAAGGTATTGACATAAACATATGCAGAATAATATATTATATCAACTGTGGAAAGGAATTGAAAGAAGCTGTCTGTAGGGCTACCTACAAGAATCTGCCTACATATAACTGCATGTAATGCTTTGTGGGTTATACACAGATGCTTGGAGGCTTTCATCCTAGAGAGCACATAATGAAATGGAATTGAGAATCATTTGCTGCTTGTGTGCTCTGCTTGTGCATTAGAATTTTATGTATGGGGTTCCTCCAATTTTACTCTTCAATTCCATTAGTCTGGTTATGGTCAGTAAAACCATAGTAGCATGGATAATTCTTGAGCCTTCAACTTAATTGAGAATAATGAATCAGACATCAGTTTAAACAAATTGCTCCATCTTTTCTTTGTGATTCTATCATATGAAAATATATGGACAATTCAGTCTTACTCCTTAACTGTTGAAAATGTTTTTCTTTAACATTTCATGGGCCTAGAGAGGTATCTTATGGTGTTGGTGGGGCTAAGATTTCTAAATTCTTAGGCATACTGATGTATTTATTCATAGTTCCCGCATCAGGAGATATTTTTTTCTGTTGAACCAGTGTTTTCTCTGATGTGTCAAGATGCAGCATGGCTACATCAAACACAAATATTAGCATTTTTGGAAAAAGCGTTCTTTATGAATATAGAGTAACACAACTTTCACTGTCTAGTATGGAAGACTAATTATCAGCATAGATTTTAATTCAAAATTATTTGACTTGGATTTTGTCTTCAAAGCAAGGTTCCAACCCCCCCACAAGGAAAAAAAAAAGAGAGAGAACCCCGGCTCAAGGGAAAAGCTATCAACAAATGATTCAAAAAAAAAAGCTCATTGCTCTAGTAACTTGTGTCATTTTTTTTCCTGCTTTTTTTGGGTAATTCCATCAAGAAGTTGGAGTTGGTATAGTTCTGTATTTGTTTACTAGTATAGTTTCGTATTTGTTTACCTTTGTTTTCTCATGCAGACTAATATTTTCTTCTGTTAACCTTGCAGGGAATATTAATATGATCACTTCAACAACTTTGCGCACTCTTAATCTTTCCTCTAATGCTATTTCTGGGGAAATTCCATTGCTGACAGGAAGCTGTGCAGTTCTAGACCTATCAAAGAATCAGTTCACTGGAAATTTATCTGTAATTGCAAAATGGACTGATGACCTTGAATATATCGATCTTAGTGAGAATCAATTGATGGGACCCATTCCAGATGTAGCCTCACAGTTTTTACAACTCAATTACCTCAATCTCTCCCATAATGCTCTGACGAACACTATCCCGGAAGTTCTTGCTCGGTACCCCAGGCTTGCTGTTCTTGATCTCAGTTTTAACCAGTTAACTGGTCCTATTCTGACTGACTTACTGACATCATCCACAGTGCAAGAGCTTTATCTCCAAAACAACTTACTTGTTGGTAGCATAATATTCTCATCGTCTTCATCCAAGAAGTCCAACCTTTGTGCGCTTGATATTTCTGGCAACCATTTTAATGGCGGTTTTCCTGATGATTTTGGCTCCTTGACTGGCCTGCAATTACTTGATGTCTCTGCAAATAATTTCTCTGGTCCTTTGCCACCTGCTGTCACTCGACTTATTTCCCTCATTTCCCTTGACATATCCCTAAACCACTTTACAGGCCCCTTGCCAACAACATTACCTGGAACCCTTGTATACTTCAATGCCTCTTATAATAATCTATCTGGAATTGTCCCAGCAAATCTGAGGAAGTTCCCAGATTCTTCTTTCCATCCAGGAAATTCTAGATTACAATTTCCAGGTGCCCCACCTCAATCTGGCAATGCTCCATCTGGAAATCCTGGCCACAAGTCAATCAGACCTTTTGTTAAAGCTGTAGTTATAGCTGCTTGTGTTCTTGCTGTGGTGATTCTACTCCTAGCAATTCTTTTGTGTTGTAAGAGGATTTCAAGGAGATCTCAATCAGAAAAGGCTTCGGATAAAAATGTTAAGAGGAGGACCTTGCTGGATACTGCAGGCATCAAAGGCAGGGAAGTTGGTGGTGCATTGGTGGTGTCAGCTAATGATCTTATAGTTCCCTGGAAAGGTTCTTCATCTGAGATAATTAACCAAGAAGAGAAAATGGCTGCCATGTCTGGCTATTCACCATCCAAGACTGGCCGCTTCTCATGGTCACCAGATTCGGGGGATGCATGTCCACAGGAAGATCTGGGAAGGCTGGAGGTCAGGTCACCTGATCAGCTGGCAGGTGATTTGCATTTCTTGGATGAGACAATCACACTAACACCAGAAGAATTATCAAGGGCACCAGCAGAAGTATTGGGAAGGAGCAGCCATGGGACATCTTACAGGGCGACACTAGATAATGGGGTGTTCCTGACCGTGAAGTGGCTCCGAGAAGGGGTGGCAAAGCCTAAGAAAGAATTTGATAAAGAGGCAAAGAAATTTGCAAATATTAGGCACCCTAATGTTGTGGGATTGCGAGGTTACTACTGGGGCCCAACCCAGCATGAGAAGCTTATCTTATCAGATTACATTTCACCTGGGAGTCTTGCCAGCTTTCTTTATGGTATGTTTTCTCTGTCCTGGTTTATTAACTTCTCCATTACTTGTTCAACATTTAATTTTGATAGCTAGATTTGCGCTCTGGGAAACATTTCCTTGGGACATATATTTCTGTTTTCCCCAGAGAAGGAAGTTTGATGAACAATCTAACAAACCCTGAAAGAAAATTAGGAAACCACTGACATGCACTTTATGTTTGCATCTTTTGTTGTTGTTGTTGTTTCTACATAATCTTCTTTGAATCTTTTTACCAGATGTTTCTTTCTTTTCACTTTCCAAAAACTTAGGGTGCTTGTGTCTTGCTCATTAAAGTAGCACATTTCTCAGTCCTCGCCCTGGTTCTAGCAAAGTGCTTTCTTAATGATTTTCTTTTAGAAGATTGGTCTTCCCCTTTTTTCTCTATTTCTTTTCTCTTGGTTTGTATTTGAGAGTTGCATTTAGTTTTCTAAACTAGATCTGTCTGAATGCTAGTACTGTTAAGTTATGTTGAAATATATCCAGTAGTCTTTTATCCTTCACACTCATGAGAAAAATAACCATCAAGGGAGTTCTACAAAGCTGGAAGTTTTCAAACAAATCGAAGGGAAAAAAAATCGTTCTTTTTCTTCCCCTCTTAAAACAGTAAATTTTGTTTGTGCCTGAATGGACCATCAGCATTAGAGTTTCACTTCGCTGATATTGCAGACAAGTAACAAACTACTTTGGCATGTTCTGGTTTTGTGAGAGAGTTCTTTTCATTTGATTGTCTGAATATTTATTCTTTGCTGAACATGTTTACAGGTCTGAAAATGCTATCACATTTTGTTTTACTGTGATTCAATAGAAGCTTTCCTTTAGCCTTATTGATATATATTCCTTGAAAACAAAAAGGATCATATCAAAATAGCACAAGTGAACCCTACTTTATTTCACTACTGTTATGAGATCACAATGTGAACTTTGTTAGTCAATCTA
Source organism: Metroxylon sagu (assembly GCA_017589505.3). NCBI lineage: Eukaryota > Viridiplantae > Streptophyta > Magnoliopsida > Arecales > Arecaceae > Metroxylon > Metroxylon sagu. The sequence goes on from JACVBY030000345.1 coordinate 65,555, forward strand.
TTACTTTCAGATCGACCTGGAAGGAGAGGCCCACCATTAACCTGGGCCCAGCGGCTTAAAATAGCCGTCGACGTTGCACGTGGCCTAAACTATCTCCATTTCGACCGGGCTATCCCCCATGGCAACCTCAAAGCCACCAACATACTACTGGATGGTCTAGACCTCAATGCTCGTGTTGCTGACTACTGCCTCCACCGCCTGATGACCCAGGCAGGGACTGTCGAGCAGATCCTGGATGCTGGTGTGTTGGGTTACCGCGCCCCAGAGCTGGCAGCATCCAAGAAGCCATCTCCATCCTTCAAGTCGGATGTGTATGCCTTCGGGGTGGTGCTGCTGGAGCTCCTGACAGGCAGATGTGCTGGTGACGTTGTCTCCGGGGAGGAGGGAGGTGTCGATCTAACTGACTGGGTGAGGCTGAGGGTGGCGGAAGGCCATGGATCAGACTGCTCCGATCCAGCCATGGCCCCCGACATGGCGAATTTAGCAGCTGCCAAGGGCATGAAGGAAATGCTAGGGATAGCTTTGAGATGTATTCGGCCGGTTTCAGAGAGACCGGGTATTAAGTCTGTGTATGAGGATCTTTCATCCATTTGAGGCTTCGCATGAGCCCTCTGTGCAGAACAATTTTTGGTAGATGAAACTGCTGGCCTCGCCTTGTTGCCTAGAAAGTTGATTAATTAACCTTTGAGGTTTTCTCATAGTTCACATTACTATTCTTACATGCTTTATGTATTCTTATTTCAGAATGCTGAACTGAGGGAGTGGTCTCTGAGAACATTATTATAGTTTGGGGTTGCAGTCATGGTTTGAGTTGCCATTCCAAGTGTGAGGATTTAAAGAGTCTTTGGATTAGAATGCATTCTAATACAGGATTCAAGGTCTTGAAAGCAAGCTGGCATGATTGTGTCAGCAAATTCAGAGGGGAGATATGGAATGATGGTTTGGATGAATGAGAAGTAATGTGGTGGATGGGTTCTAAATGGGACTTGGGAGAATTATGAATGAGCCGCGTGTCAGAAAACTTAGACAAAAGGTAGGATAGGCATGCCAAAAAAGATTGGCACCGAGGTTTTCTTCTGTACTTTGCCATGGAATTGAAAGGTGGCAAGCAGCCAACCAAAGGTGATTTTGACTGTCCATCGTTCTAGATTCTCCCATCTTCAGCATACCACCAAGCTTTTGCTCGGAACCTGTAACCCTGTGGCCTTTTAGAGTGGCCTTGCCTCTCGCCTTTAAGGTAGAAGGAGGGGACTTGAATTCTAGTGGCGTCGGCCACCGTTTCGGCCTTTGTTTATAATCTTGATTCATTCCACAAACACACGCCTCGATGCGATGGTATTCAAAAGCTTAGATTCTGGTCTAGGTAAGTGGGGCCAACAAGGTTGCAGTTTGTCACCCAAGAAAGGGAGGGAAAAAAAAAAAAAAAAAAAAGGGGAAAAGGAGAGCAAGGTTTCAAAAAATAACTTAGGGTTCTCTTTAAAACCATAAAGCCCAATAATGGATTTTTTAAGGAGTTAATAATAATAAATTATAACAGCCCTTGTTAGCTGCTGTGCTATATATATATATATATATATAACAGATAGCAATAGTTTTTCTTTTTTTAAAAAAAATTAATTATTGATTTTGCATTTAAAAAAGTTACTTAATTAATGATTTTGTAAAAAAGCCAGATTCATCTATTTATATTTTTATATATCTTGTACAGGTGATGGTTGACACCTTTTAATTGGGAAATGCCTAACTGGCTCTGGCGAGAACATGAGAAACACTGTGATGAAGGATTTTGAATTTAGAAATGCTATCAATACCAAGGTTTTAATCCCATTATAACAGTGATCCAAAAACGCTATTGACCGATTTAATGGCCATTATTTATCTCAAAGAGCAACTTTTAAAATTTTTAATATTAACATGATCACTTGAATGCCATTATCTTTTTCTCATTTTTCACTGAATAAGATATTTTTGAATGGTACAGATACTTTTAAAGGAAATTTTAGAAATAATCTTTGAAATTTGAAAAAAAAATTTAAGGTATCAGTAAAAACAATGGCTATTTATATTATAATGGTGGGTTATAATAAGAAATAATAGAAAATACTAAAAAATAACGGCAGATATATTTTTTATATTATTTATGATAGAATGACTATTAGAGTGAGAAAGTTATGGTAACAATGGCAAGTTTTCAATGACAGTAATATTTACATTAAAAACCTATCCTTGATCCTTATATTTTTTTTATATTAATTATGGATGAACTTATTAACATATTTAAAATAATATTTAATGATGCATGCTATTTATAATGAATAAAACTAAAGTTTAAATTAATCTTATGTTAGATTTATGAGGAAAAATATTGGAAACGAAAGATTTTAAGTTAAGAAGAATATAATGTAAAGAATATAATTTTTGTATAATTAAAAATAAAAATTAAAGTAAAATTAAGAATTAAAAAGTTATTAAAAATGATAATTTATGATATCTAAAATCTATAAAAGGAAAAAATTATGAATAATGAAGAAATATAACTAAAATATTATATAATCATAAAATAATTAGTAAGTTGAAAGAAAAAATTTTATAAGACATTACGAACCCGACTATATAAAATTACATATACACACGATGAATGACGAAGTGAAAATATTGAAATAAAATGAAAATAGAATTAATTAAGTATATATTAAGAGAATGATAATTTAAATGATTTAAATATTTATAATATAATTTTAAAAATAAAAAATTTGATACGAAAAAGAAATAAGAATAGATTCGAAATTATATGAAAGAAAATAATAAAAAAAGATTTAATACCTTTGCTTTTTATATATATATATATATATATATATATATATATATATATATATATATATATATATAAATTTTTAATTGCTCAAAATAAAATAAAAAATAATAATAATAAGACCGATCCTAGCTAGTTTGGATGACTGTTAATCCTTCAATAACTGTTATGGATCAACCATCTATGCTAGCCGAGAACTTTGTTATAATGGAAGTTGTCATTATTATTATTTTAAACCCTGATAAATACACAAAGAAAAGGGAGAGGACGTACGTGATATGCCTTCATAAAAAAAACGTGGTTAGCTGATGTGTCTTCATAAAAAATTACATAGAATACAGAAAAAATAAAAACAAATTATAATCCAGAACAACCTCTGTGCTAGGATAATTCCAAGTTGGCCAAAAATTCTCAGCAGCCAAGGACACCATCTTTGAAACTAAGTGTGCTTTAACTAATATCCAAATAAGTTCATAATTTCCCTACATCTTGCCTGTCAGCAAGGACTTCTGAGTCAGCCCCATTGAGAAAACGTGTTAATGCCAGTATCTGATCTTTGAAATTCCAGTTCCTGACCTTGAGTAAACTTTTAGGTGATGATTTTAGATCCAATGGGTTGATTGTCATACTTTGTTCGACCTTCAGAAGGAAAACATTACAAGGTTTTCACACCAAATACCCTAAGCAAGGAAATGCCATCATCCCTGAAGAAGTTTCAACTCAGAAAGTTCGGATTACTCCTTTGAAAATCAAATTTCTGTGAGAAGACACTGGGATATCGTACAAAAAGGATGACATGTAATTTTACGCAATACAAAACTGCTAAGTTAACCAACTCAAATTAAAATAAATATATCACCAATACCCCAAGCCCGACAGCACTGGTAACGGATCAAGACATGCATAGCAGATGAGAAGGCAAGACACTGCAGATGGACGTTTGGACATGAATTTTACTTGGCCCCTCGCTCTGACAGGTCACAACCCCTCTTAAATCACCTCAGTACGCTTCTAGACTTTGTTTTTGTAGCTGCCTCAATGATTCTGTACATCCACCGATCAAGCATTCCTGTTTGACATACAGAAAACATTTCATTAGTGGCAGCAGCATATAACCCTGTTTAAAGAGAACAACTAATTATGAAACAAGATAAAATGTGTTGTCTTACAGCTTTTAGAAGCTTCTTATATGTAAACATCTAATTCCAACATCCAACCCTTCAATTTAAAATGGCAATCAAAGCTCTCATAATTTAAAATTATAAGAAACAGTGGTGCAAGTAGATTAAGTCACCTGGGTCAAACACAACCTACTGGCACCATATTTCCAGGTTAACCTGTTTTGACACTTACATTTTAGTTAGGTTGATTTATTTTAAATACTATGATTTTTCCTTGGGGTCTACTGTGAAGTTTCTCACTTCCTTTTTAGCACATATTTGTCAATTATTAGAAAAATATTATCGGAATGTACTTCACATGTATGTTTATGAGTGAGAGAATTCGTATTTGTGTGGGTGTTATATGTATATATGATACATATGCATACACAAGTATATAAAGAGAGCTACATATATGCACATACACACATAGAGGGAGTAGTTATAGGACATAAATTGTAAAGAGAGGATTTTACAACCATCACAAAATTTATTTTTAGTGGTTGAAAAAATGAAAACCTACACCATTGGATGAGATCTAGAATATTTAAAATGATTATACAATAAATCATATATTTTGGACAATCATAATCCGTGTATCAAGTCATCCAAAAAACAACATATTATATTCTGCCATTAGAATTATATATATCGCAAGGATTTAATGCCTGGGCAAGAGGATTACAGGACATCTGATTTTTTCTTTTTTTTTTTAACTTTTTGTACTTGGCATCTTAGACCTTGTAGTTTACATCTGAGAGTTTAAATTTTCATTTCGAAGTTGGATGACTAAAATGTACTGACCTCTCTTTAAACCTGTGTATTATAACTGCACCCATTTATGTTTGTGGGTGGGCAAACATACAATATAGACATGGCTACCATGAGTCTTGGCTAGGTGTTCGAAGGCCTACCTACTCCTAAAGGCAGTAGCCCAGGCAACCAGTTGTCACAATATGAAGATTTTCTTGTTTCTTTAAGCTATCCCAAAATTTACAGCTCAGTTTTTTATGCACATCCCTAGGAATTTCCCATCGACATCCTAGTCTTTTGGAAAATGAATCGTAACAATATCCCAACAGATTGGTAGAAAATAATATGAGTTATTATAAGAAAAAGACTTCCCAAGGACCAACCTAAATCATTCCAGATTTTACAAGTCTGCCATTATAATCTCTTCGATTGAGTTATAGCACATAACTTAGAGCTTAATCTACATATGGAGTATTCATATACCAATTCTATTGAGCAAACACATTACATGTAAAGCATTTGTGAGATAGCAACACATCACGCTATCATATACTTTTTCACGTTTCTTTTACCAAAATGAAATGAACTGATTGCAAAATTTCTGCTTAGCTTTGCCGGAACAGCCCATCCAAGTTATTTATATATTGTGTTGTGGGGTTTGACCAAGAGTGCAGCTGGCTTGCCTATGCAATTCTATGGAAGTAAGGGGGACTGGATAAGAGTTCCAAGAGGAAGAATGGGCGCTGTGGAACAGTTGATTGTAAGAATAAAATGGCATTCGGAAGAATGGAGACATGAATAGTACTTATGCTCTATCATTCTACCATTTTTAGTTTTGATTCTACATAGTTTGCTGCATAATGCAAATTCTACTCTTGATCATTCAAAATCCACATGTCACAGAACATAAAGACATGCACAGGTTAAAAAACTGAATGGATTAAAAACTTAAAAATCATTAAAACCAGCATATGGTGGTTACATTTATATAATCTCTTATGATTCCACAGCTTCTAATTCAATCACATTACGAGTTATATGAAACATATCTTGTCAGTGACAATTTATGATGGCTAAGAAAAACAGCATTATGACCAAGCATCATAGCAATGACCCATACAATGAAAGAACAAGTCAACAGCACAAAAAATTTTAGTTGAATAACCAGATGTTTCAGTATCAAATGAACCGAAGCTCTAGAGATGATGCTTATTAGCTAGAGAGAAGGACCTGTCAAAGCAAATGTACCACCAAGCACTGCACAAAGACGAGTAATAAAATGAAGAAAACTGCGGCGCTCTTCTTTTATTGTCACAGTGATAGGGGAAAGATCGTACAAGAAATAGACAGCTGCATGGAAATGAGATAAGAGATGTTATAGAGAAAATCAGAAAATGAATATATGGTTTCTACTAGTGAATTAGAATACTGACCTGGCCAGGACCTTTCACTCTCACGCAATGGAACAAAGTATTCTGTGACAGAAAACTGATTTGTAGGCAATACCGTTTTTGAAAGATATCTGTATTCTGTTGGAACAATCTGCATAAAAAATAACATAACGTAAATTTTCAAGCAAATAACACTGAAAAATTGTTGTCTGATTGCTAATTCAACTCCTGAAGCTGATTCAACTCCCGAAAAACATGGCAAGAAAATTCAATACAGCTTAGAAGACACAAGGCTTTTATTGGAAACAGCAACAATAAGAACAACAAGCAATCTACACTGCCGGTTATACGTAACATTAATTATCCAGTGGAAACATGGCTATTAAAACTGATCTTCTTAATGATTAAGATACAAACAGCTAGAGATAAAAAGACTAATAATCTCGAAAAAAAAAAAAAACACTAAAATCTGTGGGTTAAAAAACCTGTAAAAAAGATGAAACTTCACCTTGATATAATATTTGAAAGTTCCACTTGCATCATGCAGGATCCTCGTAGTTCCATCAAGAGGATTATGAATCCCTGGGTACTTTGGCCCAAATGACAAATCATGAATCACATGACTGATATTTACATCTTTTGAACTGTCAAAAATCTATACATGGAAAATGAAATTACATAAGCTAGTTTGCACAATTGACAAAGCAAAGATGGAAGTTCTGAACTTAACCACACTAGAGAGAAATATAGCACACTTCCATGAACAAGAGAGCATAAGCTGGAAACCATATAACATCAATGAATGGCATTCATGAAAAGATGATGCAAAGGCTCATAAAAGTACCAACATATGCATACAAATTGCGAGTGAATGAACATATAAAGATGGGGCAATGTATCTAAAACTAAAACTATCACCAGCAAAAAGAGTGGCTAAGTAGCATCAAGTCAGATGCAAATCTCAAACATTTCCTCTTCCAGATGATCCGTACAATCATTCATTTCCCCACTGGATGGAACTAAACTTCACCAGGAGCTCACTCAAAAGTTCAGGAACATAGAATTTCAGAGATTGTAGTGTCTGAATGCAACAAAATGAAAACAGTTAAAGATAAGAAACCCCATTAAAATTGTGAACTGGGGCTAGCCCATGGGGTTCCACCTTTCTGCCTAGCAACTAGAGGTTCTAAATTTGAATCTTGGGTGGTGCATCTCTAAAATTTTATACATGGGTAATTATAGTATGGGTTGGTCTCCCTCCCCTTCTCTCAAAAAAATAAAGCACAAAAAAAATTCTTCCAAGAAATGGGGTAGAACTAATGGATTGGCAAGCTGGTCCATGCCAAACTGTTACCTACGGCATATAGGGTGCTACAGATGGGCTGGCACAGGGCATAAGCATGCGACAAAGGTATTTAACTGCCAATTTTCATGAGCTTATAGGAGTACTGAACCATGCCAGTTTGACATGGTCAACATAAACCAGCACACGATTAGATGTACTTAAAATAGAGGCTTTTACTTTGAAGAAGGAATCTTATCTTGATAGAAGTTTTTCAAAAAGAATAAAATGAATTTTGCATGAAAAGCATCTGAAATGCTCAGAAGATATTTTGGAGGAGTCTAAACGACAAAGGAACCTACTGATCCCAGAAAGCTAGACCAAACCCATACTAATGACATAAATAATAAATACATGTGGCTCTATCAATTGCAGTCATTAGGCTCCTTCAAAGTATAAACAAATATGTTTGCACACATGTGCATGCGTGCATCCATGCAAGAGTATGTGCTCGTACGCATGGGCATGATGCGCTTCCTTCCCCCCCCCTGGCCCCCACCCCAAACCAAAAAAAAAAAAACACACACACACACAGAGGTCTCTTGTCGGGCAGTGTCCACTATAAAACACATCATAGAACTAGTATGGCGTTGAGTCCTGCTGCTGAAGCAAGTGTAGGGAATAAATGGCTTCTATTCTTGTCGAAGATAAAAAAAAAAGTATGCAATTTAATGGTATACTGTAGATATATTTTCTGCTGCACCTGAAAAAAACCATTGCTTTGCTAACAAAATATTCACGAAGATGGTGCATCATGATTCAGTGCAAAGATTTCAGATGCAATCATTTTGCACATTTCTAGGGAAAAAGTAAATAATTTATTAGTGAATGATTTAAATAATTAACCTGTTGAGCAACAAGAATGCTTAACCCATGGATTGAGATATGAAAGTTCCCAGCAACCCTTTGCACATCTAAAACCCCATATACCTGTGTAAAAGGATGAGCCAGTTAGTTGATACTTAACCATGTAAGGCTATAAAAGTTTCATCATGATGATATGATTAAAAACATAATAAGAAAATTGACAGCATACCCGGCATCCTTCACCATTCTGTATTGCATGTTTTACATTCTTAACCATTTTCTCAGTATCTGAGCCAAAACCATGTTCATGTTTCTTTTCAGAGGAATCCTCATGATGATCATTACCATGATCTGTTCAAAAAACAACAAGAAACTAATAATTTATCCAAAAACTTTTCTCAACGCCAAACTCTAACCATATGCTTCTAAGAAGGCTGCAGCACAAGTAGATGAGCAAAAGTGAAATATTTGATGCATATAGGAACCAGTGTCGAAACCAGAAAATTACCATTCAAACATGTGCAGTAAGTTAATTGTCTGTGAAAGTTATCAAATATAAAGATAGACAAGAAAAAGAACAATCCCATTCATTTGGGTCAGCTTTATAAATTGTGCTTCCATATTGCGGATGATGAACCAAACCCAAATCATTGGGATAAGGATTCATGGTTATAGTTTCATTAGGAATGATGCACAGTACACACTAATACATGAACCATCAAATCATGTATATACAACTCCAACATAATTGAGATTTTCACGTATATGTGTGTCATTGACAAGTAGGTGAAATTTAAAAGTCTCTTATTCTAAGTAGAATATCACTTTGTAAACAAAAAGGTGATCTGAAACTCATGCTAACACTAAAATATATCTTCCCAAGCACACAGGCTAGTGTTTGCAGCAAGATGATAACCAAACATTTCCCCTCTCTCTCTCTCTCTCTCTCCCTCTCTCATTCTCTCTCTCTCACACACAGAGTAGGAGGGTTAAAAGCCCCACCTAGTAATATCCTAGGGGAGGGAATATAACCGTGGTCTTTTTGTATCAATTCAGAAAGACTACCAACTCAGACAGTTGCACTGTCATAATAAACACACTTTTGATGACCAGATAACATCAACACTGTTATGATAACATCAACACTCCATATTTTACTGTTTCCAGAAATAAACCAATCAAATGATTGAGCACTTTGCTTTAGTGTTTCAAGTTTTGGTGAGGCGGAGGCCAAGACAACCAAGGCATCTCATCCCAAAAAGATTCTAGAAGAGATTTCCGTTCTGCTTTGACCGTACCATCCTATCCTGCGTCGATCATAATATATTATAATGTCAATTTTAAATCAATATAATTTATTATAAAAGTATAACTTTTGAAGTTCAAAAATATTTAAAAATCAAATAAAACACCAAAGCTTTACAAATATTTTTTTTAAAGAATAGAGCATTCTAAGCAAGTACTAGTACACCTAACCGAGTCAGGGATTGAGATGGAATGGGACATAAGGAATCTCGTTTTGTAGAAAAATCAGGGCACTTCTTTCCTACAAGATTTAAAACATTGCTTTGCTTAAGGTGGTATGCAAAGGACACAATATGTAAGTGTTTCCTTTAAATTTGGCTTTGGTAGCAAAATAGGCAAAGGTGTTCCAATGATATAGCTATAATAGCAGCATGAATCTTGCCACATACATTTATACCTATAATTATTTTGTAAAAAAACGCAAATTCCACAGCAACATGTACTGGAGTCAAAAGAGGGGATAATATGCGCTTTGTTATATCTGGATGCGCATGCATACACATATGTGAAGTGGATCAGATAAGCTCTTTGTTTCACTAAGAAGCAAAGCAAGCACCCACGGAATCTTAGGTCAAAGCAAGGATCTCAGGAATTCAACATCATCAACTTTTAAGTCAGCCAGCAGATAGTGAATACAAACTAAGTAGCCAGCATACAGTCAAAATCATGTTCCTGTTACTGAATTTATAATCATACAAGGAGCAGAAAAATTCATGCAGTCACACACAGCACATAGCTCGAACATTACTTGGACCAGAATTATCAAGGGTTAAATCTCACTAAGGCAACCACATCTAAATTCATGTCCAGCAGCAAAACTAAAGGATACAAAAGTAATTTAGTCCTTCTGTAATAGGTAACAACAATTAAATTACTAACTTTTTTTGTATGCTCTTACAATTTTGAAACAGTAAGTTCAGGTTCTAGTTATTTCACAGGTAGGTGCCCTTGTTTAGCCTGTACACAGATACTTTTATGTAAATAAAGAGTTCACTCAGGTATCATAACTGTCTCACAATCTTAAAACCATATATTCAAAGCAAGCATAATACACATTACTACATAGGAATCATAGTGGTCCCCATTTTACAAAAGGGGGCTAAAAGATGCTATATAAAAATAAAACCCGGTTCAACAGGAAAGAACCAATTTATTAGCCAAAACTTCTGTTATAGGTTATTAATATTAGAGTTGGGAAAGAAATTACCATGCTTGTGAGAATGTTCCTTTTCAACAAGATCGGACAAGTACTCAGTGCCAATAATGTGACCCTCTTTGTTCAATCGAAGCTTCATTTTTACATCAAAAGGTTAGTACAACAACCAGTGACAAAAATTAGTATCAGTTGTACAACCAACGCTACTGAAAATCATACAGATGTCCAAACTTGTGAATGAATTCAGACAAATAAAGGATGCTGAGATAATGCCAGAACAACACTTTCATAGATACCATGCAGCATTCCTTAAATTAACTGCTCCAGAAATATTCTTTGATGATGAAGAGTTATTCACCAAGCTTTAGCATTAATGAACCGATATGATTTCCATTCTACACCATGATTTAGTAATCTCCTAGTATCACATAGATCCAATAGGCTTTTGTACACCCAGCAGAATGTGCTGACTCAGTCTAGAATTTCAAACACAAATTTATGCTTATTACATAAAATTTCTTTTTGATCTTAGTTTATTATTACTGGAATTCATGCCATGACCTAAGGACTTGACAATAGCATACTACCAATCAAACCAGATGCAGCTTTCTTGATACTATATACCATACTCTAATGTATTTTTAGAACCAAAAAAAATCAAATGAAAATCATTGTACCACTGGTTTCGGATGGGTTAAGAACTTCAGTTGGTATTGTATAATCACGGGCTTATCCTCCCACTAACTTAACCTTTGGGTTAGACTTTAACATGGTATTAGAGCAAGTTGTCCATCTTGCATACTGATGTCTCCACGTTCTCACTTATAAATCCACGTGCCTCCAATCATCCAGCTCTACAAGTGAGAGGGGGATGTTGAGGAATAGTTCCACATCAAATAGGATAGGGATCTTAGTTAGACTTGTATGCATAGGTCCATCCACCTGCTAGCTTAAGTTTTTGGGTTGGACTTTAACAGCTCGCAAAGAAAGATGCAAGTGCTCATTAAAAGGAAGAAGAAAGAAAGAAAGAAAGAAAGAAAAAGAAAAGTAAGATGCAAGTGTGGGACATTCAAATATATTATTTTACTAATGTGATAGCATAGCAGACCAATCTTTTGCACTTTAAAACCCACCAAAAGACCTATCACGCAAAGCTGATAAAAAAACAGGCGTGCTAATTTTTCTTGCACCAGTGTTCAGATGAGACATCAATGATTCATTAATATGGCTTCTAAATGCATGAACAACTAATAATCCACTGTCACCTTATCTATCCATGCTTTCTTCATATTCCCATCTGATCATTCAACCTAACCTGAACCTCATATTTGAACAATTTTTTTTTTCCCTCATGATCATTCACATCAACAGAAACTTGATTCCTTTTTAAAGAAACTTAAATTTACAAGGAGTTCATCCGTAACTTTACTACAGTGACTTTTTCCAATCCATCTGTGCATTCACACAGCGCAAATGCCTATCTTTCTTTATATTTCAGCATTCACCTCTCCATGAAGCACATTTTTTTTTGAATTCAATGACCTCTCTCCCTCCAAAATCACTACATTGATAAAGATAGGGAAATGATGAAATGCTAATATAGGAAAAGCCCTAAGAAAGGTAGCTCAGAAGTTCAGTCAATTAGGGGGAACTTATGTTACCTAGAAAACAGGTATGACTAGTACTCATTGATAATACTTTTGTATCAAAAATATGCTAGATTCAAAGAGAAGCTATACCTGTCTGTAAAGCATCTGAACATTTTGGATTATAACAGCTTGCACTGAGCAAACATAAAATGAAATATTCACCTACACAACAAACTAAGGGCCAAGTGTTGAACTTAGTGGTGTATACATGGTTTCTTCCTCTTTACAGATCCCTCAGGCTCCTTCCTTCAACCATTCACCTCCTGTCCCTCAAAGAGAAAGAAAGCAATCCCTCTATAGGCATCGCTTTTTCTCTCTTCCCCCCCCCCCCTCCCCCAACCCAAAAAAAAAAAAAAAAGTCTTTAAAGAAAAGCAGTTGCATATGAAATATGCTTTGTCAATAGCATTATAGGGAGAGCAAGAAGAAACAACAATTATAACCTTGCATCACACTGTTAACCATCCCAAGACCAAAAGCCCAATGGTTTTAATAAAAAAATGCAAAGCAAGGATTTAAGTACCAATGCATATTGGTTGTACGCTATCAAACTTGTTCTACTATATCTGGCACTATACAAGTACTGGTACATCCCTCATAGTACCATACACTCCTCACTTTTGCTAAGACTGCACCAATAAGCATATCAGGCATTGGTACAATACCATACAATATTGGTAAGGTACTGGAACAAGTACAGGAATTGGTACTTCAACCCTGGATGTGGAGATTCAAAGACCAAAGAATAAGTAAAGAAATTTTCTGCTTAACAAGATGATGTAAGAAACAAAACAATAATTCAGTTCCTATTTTGTTTAAGAGCTGCAGTTCTGAACAAAAGTCTTATGACATTGATAAAAATGTTTAGGTCCATTTTATGTGAAGAGTAATTAACCAAAGCACATATAACTATGTAAGTAGGTGTCCTAGGACCTCTTCACCTATGTCCGCAACAAAGTGAGCAGGCTTGTGAAAGTCTATGTTCCCTTTCAAATAACCATAAAGCTATTCATGTTAATGGATGCCAAATAGGCTAGACTCAAACATAGAAATGTAATCAATTAGAATACCTGAATAGTTATATACCTCCAAAAAGGCTACAAATTACAAATAGCATTAGATTGGGCAGTCCACATGCCATTATCCACTTCCTTACTGTAAACAACTTAAGTTCATATGAGAAATTACTATGAACAAATATGCAAATGGAAGTGTAGCTCATGTAGCTAAGACACAAGTGAAAAAGATGGAATAAGATGGTGATATGCAGGTTAAGCAAGCATTCATGCATCAAGTATCAAGAATACACAGAAACAAAGTTTGCTCTGCATAGAAAGAATTTATATAGAAAGAAACAACATTCATACCTTCCATATGTTGGTATCCAAGTCCACCTCATGTTTGCCAGACATATCAATAGCATCAACACTCACGACTACAATACATGTAGTTATAGTTGTGAAACAGCATAAAATCAAGTTGTAGGATACAAAAGCAACAAAAAGCCGAGAAAAAAGGAACAAAAGTATTAAGCATGTTCAGGGTATAGAAGTGTTTGCAAAACATACAACTAACCTTCACAAGGTAATGCAGGGAAAGTCATGTTTATATGAATTGGAAGAGTTTCTCCTCGCTTCAGATCTACAGACATCTGCCAATAACATGTGGGTGCTATCAAAAAATAATGGTAAAAATAAAGATGAGACTGTTTTAATGAAACAACTTCCCTGGTAAGTTGTCATAACTCAAAAATGAATATTTTTCATTGTTCTCACAAATGGACTCACTAAGGCTGTGCTACAGTACTCTTGTTAGAGAACTTAAGAAATTGATGGTTTGAATTAGGCATAAGTTACCATGCATAAGACTATTAAAACCATTTCAATGTTGCACCTTTTGTTGATAACTGCTTTTTTTTCTTTTCAAATGAGGGTAAGGTTCATATCAACTTGGCGAAAAATGCCAAGATCCTAGACCAATTCATTATAACCCACTAATAGCATGTGCATATGAACGGTAACACATGCTGGAAGGTTGGCATCAACTCTCTCGCAGACTACAATATGGATTGGCCCTTGATACTTTGATTCAACCCATGATAAAAGGTCTCCATAACTTTCTATAATACAGAAATGTTCTACCAAACCAGCTAACCAATAAAAGCATATATACAGACTTAGAAGGATCTGTCCATCTGATAAATTTAGTAATGAGTTTGGACTGCCTGAACATATAATAACTAGCTTCTTTGTAATGGGCATAGACCTTGGGTCCATTAAAACTGAAGAATGATCACTATTACAACCTTCAGACAATCCATTCTCAGAGCTCTGAAAGTACCACCTTTAAAGTTAACCTTACAACTTTTTTTATTCATGGGTACACTTGACCATTGCATGAAGAACCCTTCATTTCTAGTTGCCTAAAGTTATCTCATCTGTAAAATGGACATCAAAAGATATACCCATGACTACATCCAACAAAGGCCCAACATGTGACATTGCGCATTTGAAGAACAGCACTCACTCAGAAGTGTTCCTATGACATCGGGTTCTTTCATCCCATGATTCCAAATAGCCTATATGATCACTAGAAGCCAATCATAATGTGTGTCCATTTCCAGAAACAGAAATAAGATGTTACTTGTAGAAGGCAATTTGACCTTTCAACTTAAAGTTTTAATTTAAGGATGCCTATTTTATAATTTTTGGTTACCATTGAAGCAATGTCTCAACAAACCACTAAATTATAACCATGATGTTTTAAGCCCCAAAACATAAGTCGAAAGATTTAAATTAGAGTATTTTTGTTTAAAAAAAAAAGAATAATAAGATTAAAAGATAAAAATTAGCAAGTGACAATCCTTAGCTTCTTGAAAGTTGAAACACCACTGACATTGATGGAACACCTCTATCGTAACATACATACGAGTTAATGAAAATACATCTTGTAAGAGCGTTCAAAACAAAAGTCACATGCCTCAATGAGTTACTCTTAGAATGTCTTGTGCAGCATGCCTTTTAATCAACAAGCATAAAGGAGTAAGAAGAATTGTTAACAGACCTGATGCACAGTGTAAGTGGTGAGGTAATACTTTAGCTCGTGCACAAACAAGGTGGCCATTATGGCAAGGCCAATAATTGAAACTACAAAAACAAGAAGCACAAAGAATACCACATGATGAGCGTCTGGGCTATTCAATATTAAACATAGGTAGCATAGAAACTGGGAAATACATACCAACAGCTCCAGATTTAGTCTTCTGTAATAAATGCTCCTCTGCACGTGGAAATGCATCGAAATTCCTCAACGATTGCAGCCTCATGGTCTGCACAATCTTGCATTAACTCTATGCTACTCTTTCATTAAATTATCGATACGCATGCAAAGAATGCGAAAAATCACTTGAAAAGAGCTAACA
The DNA here is from genome assembly GCA_017589505.3 of Metroxylon sagu. NCBI lineage: Eukaryota > Viridiplantae > Streptophyta > Magnoliopsida > Arecales > Arecaceae > Metroxylon > Metroxylon sagu. The sequence continues at coordinate 81,349 of JACVBY030000345.1, forward strand.
TGTTTTCGTATCAAATATCGCAAGAAAATACACAATAAAAGCAGGGCAACATCGGCTAATATTATTTTTTTTTTTTATCGAATATCGTAAGAAAAACTAAGTTGTAACAAAATACACAATGGAAACAGGGCAACATATCTCTGAGAAACAATCTAATGACGCACCACCTCCTAGAACATCGAGTTAGATCCATCCCCAACCAAAGAATAACAATGATGATAAAAGATGCAATGTTTTTTCAATATTCTTCAAATTAAAGGAGAAAAAAAAAAAAAAAAAAAAAAAGAGAAGAAACCAGCTTGATTTCGTCTGAAGGAACGAAGAAAGAACACTTTCTCCGCCTAGGAGAATTCCAAAAGGAATTGTATCTCAAAATTGAAAAAAAAAAAAAAAATCCAGCAGTGAAAAAAAAAACCCTAATTCCGTTATGCGAATATAATCAGAAACAATTGCGGGAAAGAGTAAAGAAAAAAAAGAATTCCTCGATCTCTTTTGATCTCTATGCTGGAAGAAGGGAAAGAAAATTGGGAGGAGAAATCGCGCCGCGTACCAGAGAGTTTTGGATCGCCGCGAACGTTCTCCCCGCCGACGATGAAGACGAGAAGAGGGGTTCGGTTGGTAATTTACTTATAAGGGCGGTGACCGGATGTCGGGTTAGTCCAGCGGTCCACCAGCCAATCCGTGCAACGGCCCAGGACAGATCAGGACGCTGTCAATTTGTGAACCGGACCCGTCAACCCGTCCGGAATAAACGGATTCGGGTAAAGATATTATAATAATTATATTAGGAGTGCGTCAACCAATTTATAATTTTTAATCAAATCTTTATACTATTAAATATAAAATTTTCAATCAGTATATTTTTAATAGCCAATAACGATTATTTAATATATCATAGCCATCAATGAAGACTTATATATATATATATATATATATATATATAAATTAAATATACGAACTTATAAAAAAATTTTAATTGAGTACATCGAATCATAAAAAGCTTTTTAATCAAGTGTGATGAATATGAGCAGGAGAATTATAAGGGCTATTCATTAACACCTTTTAATGCTCTAATGGCAGAGTTATATAGCTTTTATGGAGTTACATGGTCTTTGAAAAAAAGTAATTTTTTTTTGTTGTGTATTAGTAATATATTAAAAAGTCTACAATACAATTATATATATATATATACATACACATTTTAAGTATAATTTTTTATTAATTTATTTACAATTAGTCAAGTAATTGAAAAGTAACTATTTTGGCGCTTAACCTTTCATGCATATAATTTTTTTTATAAAATTTTATATAAATTTTTTTTTTATTGATTAGTTTGTCATTAATTTACAAAAAATTCTAGTTGGAGTTAAACAAGTATATTTAATTAAAAACTTTTATGAGTTAATATACTTAATTAAAAAACTTTTACAAGTTGATATATTTTTAATTGAAAATATATATGTATACTCAAGTAGCCATCATGTAGTTCGTCAAGCCATTGTTGACGACCATTAAAAATATAATTGCTTTAAAAACTTACATGAAATAGTATACTTAATTTTTTTAAAAAATAATATAGGGACTTAATTGAAAACCTCAAATAAATTCATGTACTATTAGTATAATTATTTCTTTTCATTATATAAAAAAATAAAATTAATTAAGTTTGAATTTAAACTCCATGTCTAACTACTGATCAACACGTCTAATGCAATGTATGGTGAAAATTTAAAATTTCTGCAATTTTCTTTAGAAATACATCATAGAAGTTCTAAGTTTTTTAAACTCCAAAGTCCAAATGCTAGCAAGACCTTCAATGTTACTAATGAAATTATACTTCTAAAGAAATTGAATTTTTCTATAAGTTACTAGTATTTTTAGATTATAAATCACATTAATCATATTAATCATGTAAGAATGCATGTGTGTGTCCATTAAACTTTCTATTTATATCTTCGAAGAGTTCTCATTATTATATACTAGATTTTTGTATCTACATTACATGCATTATAATGGAATCAAAATGTCTTATGGATCATTCCGTTGAAAGAAAATGAGGGGAAATACTTTTCACCCTCATTTTTTCATAATTAGTTGAAAAAAGAAAGAAAAATTATGTGTAAAACTCACATACCTTTTTTCTTTCTACCAAAAAAATAAATACCATTAAAATTATGTAGTATTTATTTTCTTATGCTCCTTTTCCCTTCCATTGAAAAACGTTTTCCTATAAAATTTTTCTCAAAAAATACAAGATGAGCATTTAAGCTGCATCTTATAAAATAGAGAACAAAATATGCTTAATCTAATAAAATAGTAAATATGCATGCATGTATAATTACATACATATATATACACGCATACATATATTCATACATATGCATATAAAGATTAAATAAGCCTTCAAATTTAGCTCAACAATATGCTATTATCTTGTCAAGCTTCGATTCACATGATTTAAAGGCATGAGAATTCACAATTAAGAGAGAGCAATAAAAAAAATATTAAAAATTGGTCTAAATAAAATATTAAAAACTTATTTCATCTTCTCTACCTTGATTTCCTCTCCTCTCACCTTCTCTCTCTTTTTTGAAGCTTAGCTATTGATATGTTCTTCTAAGCCTTACTATGTTTTTGTCTTTGAAAGTATATGATTGACAATGAGAATACTTTTTTGACTCAATTTTGAATGGGTGATTTTTATGACCATACTAGAACTAAGACAAGACAAATCCAAACTAAACTTATGTACTGTCATCCCTAGCTATACTATCAATAAGACAAGTAGTCTATCATCCAATCATTCATAAAAGCAAGGTAAAGATGGGAGGCCAAAATGATATCCAGTAAGCAAAAGAAGTGAAATTTTGGGTCAAGTGCATCTCAACTGCACTGAAAGCTATTGGGAAAAGCATATTTATTGTACAATTGTGCAGCACTTAGACTTCAAGCTACTAAGTCAAGAACAAAATGGTTTGGTCAATACAAAGGCTAGTGTGATTTAATTGAAAACAAATCAAAAAGGATTGACATAACCTTAGACTTAACTTTATCCATGTATTGATGAAATATTATACAATCTTGAAAAGTCTGTATGATGACTTAATTATACAAGCTGACAGCTAAAAAGAAAATATAAGGTGATAGTTGACTCATAAGTAACTAAAAGGCTTGATATTTTATATATTAGGCCAAGTTATTATGATTAGAGTAAACTTTCTAGTAGTACTTAAATCATTTCAATCGAAGTTCAAATAAGAAAGGTATGATCAAATTACTAAAGCAGTTTTTGTATAGTCTAGAGTCAGAAAACTAACAATAGAGTCTCTTGCATCAAACTAAGTTTGATAGCAGCATCCTTGGCATTGGATAAATTCTTAAGGCGAAAAGTATGCCATCTAATCCAAATTGAGTCTTAAAACAAACCTGAAATTATAACCAATTTGAATTCAAGTCAAACAATGAGGTATTCAATGGTAGTTAATGCTCATCTCAGGAGCAATACTTGGGTTTTTTTTCACATCAATAAAAGTTTGTTTCTCTTAAATAGATATTAACTCATGCTTTGTCTTTAATTTTCTTTATACAGTAGATTCTATGTAACCTCCAATTGTTTTCAAAGCAATCCTAGTGAATTCCAAGGATGGTGGTGTGTGTTGGTGGATTCTACCAGTCCTTGTCTTCTCCAAAAAGAGCTTGATGGATTTTGAGGATGGCGAAAAGCTCCAGTGGTAAAGCAAGCAACTAGCTTTTTTTTTGTTTGCTTTTTAATCCTCTTTTCTTTATATACCCCTAACTACTCCCTTCTCCATCATATATTTATAGCTATCCCATTGGCGTCGTAAAGCCGCATGTTAAAATAAAATAAAATAAAAAAAAAAAAAAAAAAAAAAGCCTTGCATTCTTTACAACTTCTAATATTTCATTTCTTCTAATAACATCCTAAGCTTATCTATTAATCCAATTAATTCATTAGCGTGCCAAGTCGAAACTATATGACCTAAAAACTTGAGTAAAATTTAATGGGTAAATGCTACAATCTTTTTATAATAAGACGTTCTCATCGTCGCATTCTTCTCATTGTTACATTTCTAAGTTAGCCAGAATTTACTTCGATCTGGGTGGTTCAAAAACTCGAGCGAAAGTTAATTGGTAAGTGTTACAATCTCCTCTCTTTATAATGAATGAGACGTTCTCATCGCATACCATAAGCTAGCCAGAATCATCCTCGAGCTAGGTTAGGTCATTGGTGCTGTTCATCAACTTTCGTATATTTGGATCAGAGCCAACTTTCACATACTTGGGTCGGGTCGGCTCTGATACTATTTGTAACGCTTCAAGTTTATCTACTGGCCCAATTAACTTCATTAGCATCGAAACCCTAAAAATTTAAATAAAAATTAGTTAAAAGAGGGTGAACTTGAGTATTATCCTTATATTTATTGATCTTTTTTACTTTATTATAATAATATATTATAATATAAATTATTACAATAAAATAATTAATATTATATTATTATTTATATTTATTATATATAATAATATAATATAATATGTATTAATAATATATATTAATATTATATAGCTTCGGTCCGGGCCTTCCCGTTTCCCCTCGAGCTGGGCTCTCGTCATCACACTGGCCAGCGCACGTGCCAGCCGACGCTGTCCCGAGCTCGCACGTGCTCGCGACCAGCTCCGCTCAAAACCCTCGGTGCCCGAACGGAGACCACCTCGCTTCCCCTCGTCCTCTCAGCCCTCTCCCGGCCGCCGCTGCCGCCGCCGCCACCATCATCCCCTCTTCTCGAGGTAACTCCTTTGATCCTTTACTAATTCGTCCTCATGAAAAAGTTTAGATTTTTACAAACTTTTTCTCCAGTAAATGCAGCGCTGACTTTTTTGTCTTCCTTTTTAATTCTTTAAATTAGCTTCAAATGGCCTAATCTATCGACCTTGTGGATTGTTTCTGTGAGATTTTTTGATCTCTTTCCCGATATAAAGGATGGAAGGAGATGTTGAGGATTCTAGCGAACTTTCTTCTTTCGAAGAATTTGACAAATATCTATGGGCACGAAAAATTTGATGCATATCATAAACACAATACAATTGTCCAAAAAGATCTGATCATTTATGCTTGAGATTAAAATTCTGAGTATAATGTGCTTATCTTTGGGATTTCCTTTCAAAATGGTTGAATTATATAGGACTTTGGGTTTCCATTTTCTGATGGAAATTGGTATTTGTGTCATCACCACCTGCCCATCCTCCTCTACGTCCCATTATCCCTCTGTCACTACAATTGCCCACCGGGCCACCATCACTACCACTATCCTGTCCTCCTCCTTCCTCTCATCATCTTCCACCATGGTCACTTCTCAATCACTGCCTCTAACTGCCTTCTCTTTGTTGCTTTCCATCTGTTTGAAACTTTTTTTCTTTGTTTTGTTGGGGAACAGAAGGCCAGGGAGGAAGCCCTCTGATTGAAGAGCAGAGTTTGAAATTAATTTCTCAGTGATAAAATTACTTTGGCTTGTTTTCTGAATTACATTTGATTGTTTAAATTTAATTATTATGTAAATTTAATTTAATCTCTTTTCATCTGTTTATTAATTTAATTGCATTTATTTATATAAAAATTGAAACTGCTTGTTGGCTTCCTTGTGTCCAAACACAAGATACGATTGACAATCTATGGGGATATTGGATACCAGGTCTCATCTTATAGGATGAAAATCTGAATCCTGTAACCTTTTAATCCTATCATTAACAATTCTTTTTCCCCAAAAAAAAGGCCTAAAGATTCTAACAACCCAATCAGACCCTTAGCATTCTTTTTCGTCATCTGCCCACAGAAATACATGTTATGTGGAGTAATTGTTACTAAGATTTGAATCTGGAAGTTTCAACATCTAATTCATTCTTTCTTTTTGTTAAACTGACTAGAAATAAAGTGGCTAAAAATATGACCAAATTGCATAATTTTTCTTTCTGATTATTATTATTTTTTTTTCCCTATATGATATGCAGGATATAAGGTTGTGGATGGACACTACTATTTTGCCTTTTATAAAGACTAGTCAATTTATTGACTCGCATGTTACTCATCATTTTCGAATATTTGGTGCCCCTAAGCCTAGAAGATATCAGTCATATTGTTTGCCACGAGGTGTATTCTGCTCTCTATTGTTAATTTTTATGTTGAGGCCACTTAGTTTTAGCAGTAGATTTTTTTCTTTTTCTTTTGAGTGATGTGAAGGTTTTAGTTGCTGGTAATAATGCTTACGAGGGACTCTTTAGTCACCTCAGCCGGTGCTTGTTTTCTTTTTCTTTTTTCTATTTCTTTGGGCCTTTTCTTTTTGGACAAAGACTTGAACAACTTTGAACGCATCTCTCTCTTTTTTTTCTTCCAATTTGTAAAACATCAATATGATACCGCTATCTGTGACACATATTTCTCACAAATAAATGCAACATTATGCAGTTCCAGTGATTGATGATGTATGTATTGATTATTGTAACAGGATACAGAAGCCAAGTTACTAGGTGTTCAATGAAATCTTTTAGGCTTTCACAGCTTAGTCATGCTGAGGTTGAAGGCCTCAAAGCTCGTCCTCGCATTGATTTCTCTTCCATTTTTAATACTGTGAGTTTACTTAATCTCTTCAACATGAAGAAACTGTTACTTAAATAAGAGAGTTGTAGTGTGATCTTGATGAATATTTTGCCCCTTTTCTTAATTAGGTAAACCCAATTGTGGATGATGTCCGGATTAGAGGTGATGCTGCGGTTATAGAGTGGGTCTTTCTTCAACATGCATTTATCTTATATCTTCCTGTCATCCTTTTTTCTAAAAAATATTATTGGAGTTAAATTGTTGACCGAGAGGCCAATGCTAAGATAGATTTGTACCCTTTTTCCTGTGTCTCAGTTATACCACAAAATTTGACAAAGTTGTATTGGATCAAGTAGTTGAGCTGGTTTCTGATTTTCCAGATCCTGAGGTAGGTGATCCTGACTGCATGCTTGTTACCAAGAACCAAAAAGGCACTTGTTGTTAACATTGGTTTTAATAGAGAGTTTTTTCTTTATTGAAAGTTTAGTTGTTCATATGTAACATGCAACGTTATCTATAAATGCAGCTGTTTATTTGTTTCTTTATCTAACTGTTTATTTTGAGGGAGATATTTGCTGTCTTATTAATAATTTAAGTTAAATTGCTTCTAAGTTTTTGCAAATTGGGTTTCATAACTATGAAATTGTCTTTTCTACTTATCTTTTATGATATGATTATTTTGGCTATAAGATGCTGATAGGAGAGAAGGCTTTAATCTAAAAATTGTATCTGAGGCATTCTCTATCATTGTAAGATTTTTCTTAAGAGACCCCAGTGTCTTTTTATTATGAATAGAGATATTGGAAGATATCCTTACAGCTAACAAGCATGCCATCAATTTTAGGAAAATGAAGGAAGAAAGGAAATAGAATTATCTATAGGTGATTTGTAGGAAACTCTTGATCTTGTAGATGTGGAGATCAAGTCTTTAGTTGCGTGGTAGATTTGTTATTCTTCATCATTCTTTCCTTCTTACAACTGGTATAGCTCAGATTTCTTTCTTTTTACCTGATCTCCATTACAAATCCCTTTCCTTTTGTTTTAAAAAAAAATTAAAGTTTTGTATACAAAAAATTGCTTGGTTGATCTTTGGAAACATCATGCATTCTTTTCCTTTTTGATTAAGACTAGTGGATGCCACATGTTGTCCAACTTGCCCATTGAGGACCATCAAAGAAGGGATTATAGATAGAATGCCATTCTCAAGAGTGTGGATGGATAGTCCCAATTATTTGGGTCGGCTTTATGATTCTTCATTTTCCAATCATTCCTTTAAGCTATCTCTAATGTTCTTTCCAGCTTTTTTTTTTTTGTTCATCCTTTCCTAAAACATTAATGTATGTTATCTTAGGTCTTCCCTTCTTCTTCCTACATCTACCAACAAAGATTGAAGTGCCCTTCCTGGAGCTTCTCAAATCTTCTTTTATACCCATACCATCTCAATCAATTTTCCATCATTCTTTCCTTAATTTGTACAACTTTCATGTCTCCACTAACATGCTTTTGTCTCCACTAACATGCTTTTTTTTTTTTCAATATATCTTTCATCTTCTTATTAAACATCTATCTCAACATTCTTGTTTAGCTAAATTCAACTTATTTTCCAGGGCCCTCTTTGGCATTTTGAGCCATGCAGTTTTCTTTTTTTAACAAGATATATGTGAATCATGGAATACCCCCAAAGCACTTCTCAACTTCATTTAACTGATTCTAGTTCTACTAAATATGTCTTCATCCGTCCATCAGTTATCTTGTATAATAGACCCTAGATAATGAAACCTTCCACTTTGTGGTATCCCTCATTTGTCAATCGAAAGTGGGACCTCATTTTTGTTTCTATTTTCACTAAAATTGCATTTCATTTATTTTGCTTTTGTTCCATTAATTTAAGGCCTTATCTTCAGATATTTCATCCATGAATCTGATTTAGCATTTATTCTTTTTACAGCAATCAATACAATATCTGCAAATAATATACACCGTGTTACACCTTGCTAGAATTGGCAGTAGGCTCATTTACAACTAGTATGGATAGAAGGAAGTAGTGAACTTGAAATTTTATATTTTACTATTGGTCTTTAGATCATATAACTTAGCACACAACATTTTATGTGTTAATTTGCTCAGGATTATTAAAGCATGAAAGGATGTGAAGTTTAGGCCTAAACCTGGCCTATGGGCCTCCTTCTAAGCCTAAGAATCAGCTAAGCCTGTGCTGCTTCTCCCTAATAATAAGGAGACAAATTGATGAGGCTACTCGTTGTCTGTGGTCATGGGGCAGGAAAAAGTCATTGTGCTTATAGAAACTTTGAAGGAACACTCATGAGGGATTTAGGTTGACTAGTACTCTGTGTAGTAACTTTTTGTTTATCAATCTGTTGGTTTCTCTTTTTATGTTTTATAGTTAGAGTTTGTTTTGTATCTGTGGAAATGTTATACCTAAAAAATATTTCTGAAAAAGAAACTCGGAGATGATAAAGTATGAGATGTTGTTAGTTCCATCGAACCGAGGGAGTTGAAGCTTCTTGTAGCACCTGTAGGAGTTATTCAAGCTTATAGAGTGACACAACATTTGAGATCATTCTGTATGTTTCTGTTAGTTATGAGGAGAGATGAAACACAGAACTTCTGGTAAATCAGTCTTTATAGGGATATTAGGATTTTATTGCATGAAACAGTTCTTTTGGGCATGCAACTTGAGTAGCTTGAAGTTTTGGATGTATGCAGGTAAATGTGAGTTGTAATTTGTAGCCTATACTCTTGTGCTGCTCTAATTTTGGTGGTTGGATGACTGCCATGTGGGAATTTTTTTGCTTCTATACTTCTTTTCTACATCCTTTCTCTTCAGTAGTGTGCTGTAGCAATCAGCATTGTGTGAAAAGTCTACAATAGGAGGAATGCTGATGTGATGTTATTATGTGTTGAAGCAATCAGCTCTAGTATTTTACTTGTCTTATGTAATTATCATTTTAAATGATGGTAACCTGTCTTTAAAATCCTAATAGTGGAGATAATGTACTTATGGCACAGTGTGCACTGTTATTCTTGCATGCTTATGCTTCATATTGTTTCTCTAATCATAAATAATGAAGTCTAACATCTTGCTGCTGTTGTCATAAGTATATGTTCATGCATAAGTTCTATTGTTGTGATCTGATAAACTATATGTAGATGTTTATTGTCGGCATTATTTGCTTAATAATTTGCGAGGTATGCTTGCATAATTATTATATGTTTATCTACTGCAGCTTGATCCAGATGTGAGGGAAGCATTTGATGTGGCATATGAAAATATCTATGCATTTCATGTTGCTCAAAGGGTTCCTGAGAAGAATATTGAGAATATGAGAGTAAGCAATTGATTTCTACTAATCTCATTGCTACCTTTCTTTCTTGCATCTGTTAAATTCGCATGCGAAGAATTTGGATAGGGTGTTAGGTGCAAAAGAATAGCAAGGTGCATCAGCTCTGTGGGGCTTTATGTTCCAGGAGGGACTGCAGTTTTACCATCAACTGCTTTGATGCTTTCTGTGGTATGCTTATCCTCTTCCTCCAGATGAGTTTAGTGGTTCAACTATATGGTGAGCTTTGATGCCTCTAGTTGAGCAAACCTGGTTGACATTTTGATTTCTTTTCTGCACCAGCCTGCACAGATTGCTGGGTGCAAAACTATTGTTCTTGCTACTCCCCCGGGTCATGGTGGTAGTATTTGCAAGGTAAACCTTCTTGGGGAACCTAATTATTATCATCCCCACTACAAAACAAAATGTAATCCTTTTTTTTGTAGGAGGTACTTTATTGTGCCAAGAAGGCAGGCGTGACACACATACTAAAAGCTGGGGGAGCTCAGGTGAAAAGATTTTGAGAATACCTTTTCACTGTGAATATGCTTTGTATTCTTTTACTCAACAGATACTTCATCAACATATCTTGATAATTGTCAATAGACCTTATTTCACTATATCTACAGGCTATCTCAGCCATGGCTTGGGGCACTGCATCGTGTCCGAAGGTACTTCTTTTCAGGATCTATGATATTAGTAGTCATGAAATCATTGGTTTCTCTCACATTTAGATGCAGATGTGGATGGCAAATTTCCCATCACTTTTGATAAAATCTTTTCAACTTCAAGGTCTTTAAAATTCTTGTTCCAGTTTGACCATTCTTGGATGTTTCGAAACCATTAATTTCATTTGTACATTGAATATTCTTGAACAAATTCTAACAGTGAAGTAACTTCTAAGGATGGAATTATATTTCTTCTAATCATTTTAGGAGGGATCCTGCTGTGTTACAAGAAGTTAGGGAAGACTAAAGGCTTCTTTCTTCTTTATATTGTTGCTAGAATTTTTCATGAAACGAAATTTCCCACCTTTGCCTATCATATGAATGCAGACGTGTGTATTAGCAAGATGCCATTGGTTTATCTTAAGTTAATCCATTCTCACTGGAGTTGGTTCATGTGATTCAATAATTACAAGAAATTTAAGTAGCTGGTGCATCGGAATTAAATGATCTACATTGTATTCTTTATAATGCATCTTCAAAGTACTAATATGCATATTCTATTTTCTTTTGATAGTTTTTCTAAAGCACCACTTTGGCGTGATCATCATCGTGAATCTGATATTTGTCAAAAAAAACTAAATAGTTGTATGATATCATGTAGGTGGAGAAAATTTTTGGGCCAGGAAATCAGTATGTAACAGCTGCAAAAATGATACTCCAGGTAAATCTTCCTTCTTCAGTTTCATTTGCTTTTCATGGATGTTACTACAAAAAGATATTTCTTCTTTATTATTTTATTTATGGTTTTATGGCCATCTGTGCTGGTATACTATCTTCAACAAATGACCATGGGGCTGTTTGAAGTTAGAGGGGTCAAATTTCTATGGTAATCTTTTATTCCTAAGGAAAAAAGATTTTTGGGAATCAAAGATTAATACCCCTCCCCATGTTAATATTATATTTCCAAAATTGGGTGTAAATGAAATTCTTGAGAATAATTCATTACACTTCAAATGTAGTAATTTTAGATACTGACTAATTTATCCAGGAATTTGCATGAGAATGCTCACTTCAAACAGCTCCTAAAGGCATATTAGGATGCCTGGGTCCCATTTCGAGAATCACATGGGTGGAAACTAGTGAGGTGAGATAGAAAGGCAACTTTTAGGGAACCCCAGTTGCACAACCTCATTATTTTAGGGATTTTAAAAGGTCATTTCAAGAAACTCTTAGATTTTGGGTTTGTGCTTTACGGCTTCCTTTCATTATGGCAACCTTTTTCTCTCTCACCTCTAACCCTCCCACCCTCATCACTTCCCACCTGTGTGGGGAATGTACGAGGGCACAAGATGCATGGATTCAAACAATTGGATTAGATGCCAATATGCTTGTAAGCATGATATGCCATATCGATGCATAGCAATTTGTACCGGACGTATTGTACTGTATCGATACCGAACCAACTCGCGTATTGGATGTATTGACACTGTACCAGTATGCAGTCTGGTATCGAGATGGTAAACTTATAAGGTTTTTGTTGCTTCACCAGCATGTGTCTAAATCTCCCTTGTCATTGATTAGAGAATAAATTGACGATTAGACCTGCAGAACAAGTGAATTATATTCTTTTGCTTCACTTAATTTTCATCTTCAGGCTAAGAAAGCTTTTAAAAACTTCTCAAAACTTCTTAAATTTGTTTACAATCCCCTTGACATTTTTTTTCCTCCTGCTCGGGAAGGTTCCATAGGGCCTGAAAGTTTTATTTGGCCTGATACCCATGCCATGTTTATGACTACATGATCTCTGCTATAGCAAATGCTCTGGTTTCAGGTCCAACTATGGTATTAAAGTCCATTCACTGCTTATGGAGATTAGCATCTCACCTTTTGCTATGCTTTCTATGCAGAATAGTGAGGCAATGGTTTCCATCGACATGCCTGCAGGCCCTTCGGAAGTTTTAGTTATAGCTGACAAGCATGCCAATCCAGTTCATGTGGCTGCAGATCTACTTTCCCAGGTATTTTATCCATTACTTTCCCAGTTATTTCTATTGCTTATTTTATTAGTTCATGTAACTGCAGATCAACTTTCCCAGGTATTTTGGCTGCTTTCACTGTTTTATGGAGAAGGCACAAAGACCCAGGCTTATTTATTTATTTATTTTCACATGGCTTGCTTGAGGTTTAAGATGTTCTCATCCTAATTACTATTAGTAGATTAACCTAATGATAATAGATTAATCTTGTTCACCAAAACTATTGCAACAGGCTACTGAATAAAGCTATGTGAAAAGAACAAATCACTCATTGTTGGTGATTATATGTTAGCTCAGGACTTTTTATCTTAAAAAATTCCAAACTCTTGGCTTGATTATATGATCTGATGATTGGTTCTTAATTGTATGGGAGACAATGTTCTAACTGGATGCTCCAATGATTTTTCAGGCAGAACATGGACCCGATAGTCAGGTGGTTCTTGTTATCGTTGGAGAAGGTGTGGATTTCAGTGCCATTGAGGCTGAAATTAGCAAACAATGTGCGAACCTTCCGAGAGGTGAATTTGCTTCAAAAGCCCTCAGCCATAGCTTCACTGTGTTTGCCCAAGATATGATTGAGGTTGGTTTGGCAATCCCATCATTATTTTTTTGGATAATTACAATAGGAGTACATGAACTTATTTAGCGTATTCAATTGAGTCTTTATACTTTTTTTTTTTTTTTTCAATTGAATATCCTAACTTATAAAAGTTTTTCAATCAAGTATATTTGATAGCTATCAAAGGTGATTTGATAGACTATCCTAATTGGCATGATAGAGGGAAAAAATGTACTTGATTAAAAACCTTTATGATTCGGTGTTCTCAATTGAAAAAAAAAGTAGCTATTGTTGACGATTGTCATATGGTCCGTCAAATCATCGTTAACGGCCATCAAAAATGTATTTAATTGAAAAATTTGTATAAGTTGGCATACTCAATTTTTTTTTTTTTTTTAAAAGTTTAAAGTCTCAATTGAAAATCCTAAATAAGTTCATGTACTTCAGATGTAACTATTCCCTCCCCCCCTCCTCCTTGCGGTCCCCCGGGAATCCCCTTTTATAAGTACAACATTTAGTTCACTTATCATTAGTTCAAAAAGGAAAGGTAGAATACGAAAGAACTGTTACTTTCTCAAGCAAGCATGCAAGCACGTGTAGGGTTAAGCAGGCATGACATTCTTGCAGTCTTCTCAGTTCAATCAGCCACCTCTGGTGATAACCACTTTGTTGCTGTGAAAGTTTATATTTTCTTTGGTCATAGTCAAAAGTCTTCTGGATGAATATGACCTCTATGGGAATAGATGACTTTCTAGTTTCTTTATGAGTGATCAGTTGGATGTACTTACCTGGTCAAGTAAATTTATCTTATGGTTTGCTATGTAACAAATTCTTAGTCTGGGATCTGGAATGGCCATTATTTCTTGGCTGTTCTTCTAATGACAGTTAAAACTTGCTTTCCAAATTCATTGTTTTAGGTCTTGGAAGTATTCTTGCCAAATAATGACTTTGACCACCTCTTTTCGCAGGCAATCTCTTTCTCTAATTTGTATGCTCCTGAGCACTTGATCATTAATGTCAAAGATGCAGAGAGGTGGGAGGGTCTCATTGAGAATGCAGGTATTTGTCAGTATATTTCAGTTGTCATCTTTACCATGCTGGCAGATTTGACTTCTTATATGTTTTTAAAGAAGCATGGCAATATATCATCTTGACTCTGGCCTCCAATCATGTGTGCTGGGGCATTGGGGCTCAAATTTACAGCATGTTATCCATTAGGAACTTATGAGACATCAAATTAGTTGTAGCTAAATATGTACTTTCCCAATTGAGCAATGACAATTGTACATGTTCTGTTGCAGGTTCGGTGTTTCTAGGGCAATGGACACCAGAAAGTGTCGGTGACTATGCGAGTGGGACGAATCATGTCCTCCCAACTTATGGGTATGCTAGGATGTACAGTGGGGTCTCATTGAACTCCTTCCTCAAATACATCACTGTGCAGTCTCTAACAGAGGAGGGACTACGAAGGCTTGGCCCCTATGTGGCCAAGATGGCAGAAGTTGAAGGGCTGGATGCCCATAAGAGAGCTGTTACCCTCAGGCTGCAGGACATTGAAGCTGCACTGCCTGCTTAGCTTCGGTCGCCTTTAAAAAAGTCTTTCTAAAGCCTTTAGAGACTGTATTGCACTTCCTTTTTCCCTCTTTTTTGACAGATGAAATGGTTGAAAGTTGCAACTTTTTTCATGACATGGAATTGAATTCTCTGGAAAAAAAAAAAAGGAAAAAAAATCATGGCATGGAAAGCCTATTAATTTGAGAGCAATTGTTGGTTTTTGCACTGTAGCTACTGCCATGTGATCTGCGCCTGGCCCCTGCAACTGTTCATAGGCAGCAGATAAACTCTTATTAACTCATTATACCCTGACAAACATTAAAGAGAACATTGAAAGAATAATCGATTAAAGAAGGCTTATTTTCATGATTCTCATCATTAAATGATTATGTCTTCCTTGTCAGAAAAAAGTGCCCTCCTGATGATTCTTTGATGACCGAACTGCCAGCAGACTATTCTTGTGTCTTTGTTTAAGAATACAAGCAGTCCTCCTGATGTCTGTTAAGATCCTTGCTCCTCAGCCATGATGTTGCAGTACAAAGGAAGAAACCTTATTATTCTGACATTAAGCATCCTCTGGACAGCAAGTATTTGAACTTTTCAACATTCTCGACCAAGTAAGAAAGAAGATCAACAGCTGAAGCTGATTTGGAGATAGCACTCAACCTCTGAAAACGACCAGGTCTTCTTGACTGATGAAAGCTCAACCACCTCTCATTTGGTCGTCATGACTGTGCTGTATGCTGCGATATTGAACATAAATTCTCTTGAGAAAGATAAAGAAAATTTAAATTTCATATATAGAAGGTAGATATTGGTATGAGATCAAAATTTGTCAACCTCACTATATGCTCTCTCATTCTTCATTAGGAGTATTCTAGCTAGAATTGAGTAGAGATTGGGAGGGGGGGTGGTGGGGAAGGGAAAATTTAAAAAAGAGGATCCATAAAAGTCTCTCTCTTCTTCCCAAGTATTTAGGTAGGGAGTATTGAGTTGATATGGGCTAAAGCTTAAGAAGGCTGCTCAATTGGTGAATCCAGTAGGAAAGCTCATTTAATCCTACCAGATTACCCTAAAAAGTTTCTAGCGTTTTCGATTGCTAAACGAATTTGAAGTAATGCAAGTTAGCCATACACAACAAGAAGCTAATCAAGTTATACAAATGGGCAAGCTACCTGATATGGTGGTGGTATTTGATCCATGTAATATAATTATCAAAAAATTTTTATTCCTGATCAGAATTTCAGAAATATTAGGTGATCGTTTTTGCTTTGCCTTGATATTGTTAGCTTAGTCTCTCAAAAATGCAATATAACCGCATTTAGACCATAATAACCAAATGCGATAATTAATATATCATATTCTTAAATTTTATTTATATTTTAGTATAAATCTTCTTTATCTTTAAGGATTATGCTTTTTTATAATTTTTTGAAATAAAAAACAGATCCAAGCCCTTCAATGCCCTTATGTTCTTATACAATGCTCTTATTTTTTTGGAGCTGCTATTATTTACAACACTACTCTATAAACAAATAAAAGTATTAAAGAATTTGCTTATCTTTTAAAGATTATCTTTTTTTTTTGATAAAATATGAAATATTCTATTAAAAAAATAAGGATTGTCTGTAAAATTATTTTAAAAATATTATATATTCAATATTAAATATAAATATAATATTTAAATATTTAAATATTATCAAGTACATATTAAATATATAATTTGATTGAATATTATTAAATATTTATAAGTAGGTCAAAAAAAAAAAAAAAAAGATTACTTTATAATAATCTCAAATACCATGATAATTTTACATTTTCAACTTTTACATCAAATCATCATAGTTTATGATAATATTAAATTATCAAAAATTAAATATTATCATCTTAATTATTATACTTAATTATATAATTCATATGGTAGTCTTATATCATCCAAGTGAATTACCATGCCAATTACCACCAATCAAACGCTCGCATGAGTTGCGGTTGCCATTAATTAGAAAAAAAAAATCTTCAATCTATTGGAAATTAGCCGGTCCAATGACATTCGGTGTCGAACCAGCGTATCTAGCCTCGAGATGGGGATTAAATCCGTTGCCCTCGATTACGTTTGCACTCCTACGACGTGCGCGCAGAGAGTCGGCATGAATGCAATCGGATTCCATATTTACCCAGAAAAAAAAAAAAAAAAAAAAGGGCTACAAATCATGTTCGAATAATCCAAGGAACTGTGTCTGGTCGTGCTAAAGATTATGATGACAATCGATAGCAGAATCTTTTAGTAAGAGATAAATAAAAGCATCGATACCTTTCCTGGTCCTCCGAGTTTCATCACCGAGCGGCCTCTCGTTCGCTGCCGACCTCTTCGCCGTCAAGGCTGCGGTCACCCGACTACGTCTTGGCTGGGTGCATAAATAACACCCGTCAGTATTGGTGCAATCGGCGCTGATAAAAACCTCGCTCCCTCTCCGCTTCGGAGGAACTCTCTGGTTCTATCGTTCTTCTAGCAGCAACCACTGGGTGCAGGCGGTGGTTCCGAAATGCCCCACAAAACCGTCAAAAACGAAGGAGAGAAAGCGGTGGAGGAGCGGCGGTGCGTCAACTGCGGGCGGGGGATCAAAACGCTCTTCGTCCAGTACTCGCCCGGCAACATCCGTTTGATGAAATGCGTAAGAGAAACAGCTCCCCACCTCTCTCCCGATCCTCTCTTTCCCTTCTTGATCTCAACCCATTCTAATCTTTGCACTGCCGCTGCTCTCTATCTCTCTCTTTCTCTTTGCAGGAGAACTGCAAGGCCGTGGCCGATCCCTACATCGAATGCGAGTTCATGGTACGCTATTTTCTCATCCTCACAAAAAGAAAGTCGAACACCATTTTTTTCCTTTCGATTACATGCATTCTTGAAAAAAAAAGGGTAAATTTTAAAATTTCAGTGAATAAGTTTTTTTTTTTTTTTTTTTTTTTTTTAACAAGAAAAATCAGAATAGAATGGTTGATTAGAATGATGTGGGAGAATTAGTATGTTAATGTGAGAATTTCTTTGTTATTACCCAGCAGATTAGTTCTGATTTCCTCTAAAGTTAAGGAACGGTTGGTACTAAGGAACTGTGTGGTTTCTTGGATTTCTATTAAGGAAGAGTGGAGTGCTTAAGAATGAGAGGCTGAAACAGATACCTATTAGTAAAAAATGGCAACTTTGGATATGAACGTTGCTGACTACATGCTTATGTCTGTGGTGACACTTCATCTGTACCCGTGCTTCGGATAGAGTGCAGGCTTGTAATAGTCTGACAAACTCTCAATTAGATGGTTGAGAATTGTGTGAACTGATTACTAAGATTTCTAAATGTTTCTATTGAAACTCCAGTGAAAACATTTTGTCAGTTGAGCTGGTTTCAGAAGGTTTGGTTTGATTAATCTGGTCTGAATTGTTTTAGTATTGCTTCTAGCCAAATCCAATTATAGATGAAAACCTGCTTGGTTAGACTCATATTTTGGATACATAGAATGCTTTTCTTCAGACCATTTGCATGGATTATGTGAACATAGATCATTTGGAATTTTGGATATCAAGCATGTGACCTTCCAAAGGAATTTTTTGAGGATCACTTGCTCTTTGGATTCCAGATATAGATGTGGTCCTGTGGTTTGAGAAATAATGATCAGTGAACTGGCGTTAAAAAGTGTTTGGCTATATTAGAAACTATAGGACCAAAATTTTAAACAATCAATAGTAAAAGTATATGAAATATTAAATACATTGGGTTCATGAGAATATTTGATATCAACAACCTGGTGCAAACACACACACACACACATGCACATTATTCAGTTATAAACTTGTCATAGATTGTTCCATGTAAAAAATAAAGGAAATGTGTTTATCAAAGGAAAAAAAAATGTAAAAACTTAAGGTATGAACATGTGTGCGAAATAGAGACACCCACTATGACAATGATTATTGCTATGATTCATGAACATTCTGTTCTCTTATGAAAATCAAAATGCTGGTCGTGCGTAATGTGGCATGGAGAATACAAATGACATGTGGAATTTTTAGGAGGAAGAAAGTATGGAGAACAAAGAAAAGATGAATAGCAAAGTCCTTTTACAATCACATCCCTAGCTATATATAAACAGATCCTGATAATACTAACCCTAGAGTGCTTCTAATTCAAACCCTACATCTAGTCACATAATTCCTAATATGACTAAACTATCAAAATATGAATAAATTGTCACCAGTTAATCTTGATGAAGGCTTTATCAGAATCCAATTTTCAAACTGCACCACACTTTTGGATTTTTGGCCATGGAAGAGAATTTCTTGAGCACATAAGAAGTTATCCAGGACAGAGCACCCTTTAATGGATGCCATTTGTGATATGTCAGCCAAATCCTCCAATATTGAGGCCAAATGAGTAACCTAACCAGAACCTTAGATATAATATTAATCACACTCTGTACAAGACTAATCGGCCTGAAGTTGGAAGGAGAACAAGCTGACTCCCTACTTGGAATAAGAGCCAGGAAGGTGCAGTAAAAATGAGAGAGTTCCTAGGTAGCAGCGTGGGAAATATTGAATAGGGCTATAACATCATTCTCAAGAAAGGATTGATACTTCTAAAAAAAAGAACGTAGGAAAAACATGTGGACTTGGTGATTTACCAGATCAAAAACAGCAGTGCTGATTTCAATATGCGAGTTTGGTACTTGATGGGGAAATAATTGTGACCAGTCCAAAATGATTGGGGCTGGAGATGTGCCATTGAAAATCTCTTTGTAGAAGTCTGTAAAAACTTTCAGGATGTTCTCATGATTTCTCATTTACTCATCATTGACTTTAACAGCAGCAATGTGATATCTTATTTAGTGATTGCTTGCTTCTATGAATGAAAGAGGCATTCAAGTCCTGCTCCTTGAGCCAAATGATGCAGGATTTTTGTCTCAATAGATAGATTCTTTTAAGTAAAGATCAGTTAATTGTGCTTTCAATATCGATTACCGTATTGGTCGGTGACCAGCATAGTCCAGCACCGAACTATACTGTATTAATATTCGATAGAGTTTGACATACTGGTTTGGTACTGGTTCTTTTTTTTATTATTTTTTTCAATTGTTTGTTTTGGGAGATTTATGATTGTTTAAATTATAATTTCAAAGATATTTTGATCTTATTTTATATAATATTGGGCTTGATAGGCTATGTGATTATTTGATAAATGCAATTGTAATGTAATTAAATAGTCAATTCATGTTTCTGATCTTGAATACATATATCAGATTGATTTAAACTTCAAAATATGCATGGACATATCATTTCTTGTGTAGTGTCTATGTTGCTTGTAAGCACTAAGATCCTCATCATAAACATGTCTTGAGATTTGACTCCAATCTAGATATTGTGCCCACCTTTGCATCCTATAAATTGAGCCTCCTAGATGGCCATCTTGATACTAATCCTCTGTCTGATTTTGGGCTGATCATCATATCTGAGGGAAGATCATGGCAACGAAATTTGATCTATAATCTGGCTGAGAATGTGGAAGATGGTAACCACTTGAATATGATGTCTCAAACATAAGATATCCATACAAGTCATACCTTGATTGTATGGAATAAGATCCAATGTACATCAAGGATTAATGTTTAATAATAAATTAATATTTAATTATAAAATATCTAAATATTAAATTTAATTTGAATTAATGTAGAATCCTACTAGAGGTATTACATTTATTTTTTAGTCCATGTATATGCATTAATTATTGCTTATTTTTGAAATTTATTTGAATTTGAGTTCATATTTGGGTTGTCATAATCATGTCCAAATTTAAATAAATAGTCATTTAAATAAGATAGCAAGTATTATGCATGCCTCTGTATGCTACTATTTTTTTATAAAAAAATTAACGTTATTTTTATTTTATATTAATTTATTTTTTAATCAAGAAATATACTTTAATATAGAAAATGATCAATGAAAAATTATGACATCTTTAATGTGTAGATCCTCTTTACATCTACACTATATCATGAAATCATGCCAAAATACAAATTTTGCCATGATTTTCCTTGATTTTCTTGATTTTTGTCTATTTTTGGCATGAAAAAGAAAAGAAAATAGAGGAATGATGAGAATTGGGGGGGAGGGGGTATCATTCTTGATTTTGGTGGGACCTAGCCTCAAATCTGGTAGGAAATTCCTTTTTCCTCCTCCCTTTTGCTCTTTTTTTTATTTTATTTTTTTAAAGAAGAGAAGGCAAAGAAGGCACGAAAGGCCTTCTTTGTGTCCTTTCAAATTATTGGAATGATAAGGGTCTGAATTACCTGAACCACCTTATACTGAGTGGAATTGGATAGATCCACTTGGTTTGGTCTGGTTTGGACATTTTACTGACTGGAACCAGGGTTTCGTCTTGATAACTTTTCGATTTGGTACGTTTTGAACCAGGTGGTTTGAGTTGGTATGCTTGAACTAGATGGTTCGGGTTGTTATGCCCTGAATCAAGGAGTTTAGCTTAGTACACACGCATAGGGCAGTTCAAGATAGTGTACCCTTAATTAGGCAATTCAAGTCAGTACGTCCTTAATAGAATAGTTTGATTGACCTTAGTTGGAACCAACGAATAATGAGAATTTTAATAAGGCTATAATTCAATCAAAAACATCATTCTTTTCAAACTTTTAGACAACAAATACTTGGATTGTTGATCAAGATGCAGAGCTTAGGCTCTTACTGAATCTAGCAATCCTAGGATCATATGATAGATGTAGAATCACTCCTTGACAGAGATTAACATGAAATAGAACACTATTAATCTTCAGCAACCCCCTTTCCACAGCATCATGTGCTTTGTTTAAAGAACGAGGGAACTGCTACTAGCTAGTGCATTGTGGGATTGATGTGCATCCCCCCAAACTCAGAGAAGAAACATTCCTGTAGATATAGAGGAATACTTTATTTGCAGCTAAGATTTACTCCTCACTTCTATTTTCAGGCAGCAAAACAGACATGGAATAGACCCTAGTCCCGATTTGATACCATAAAACAGATTTCAGGTTAAGGGAAAAATCAGAAAAGAATGAAAAAATAGAATATTAGAAGAAGAAAGAATGAAAGAAAGGGAAGAGAAGGGGAGAAAATAGATGATATGAGAAAGAAGAAACATGGAGAAGGATGCTACACAAACCTTTACTTCACATTGTGTGGCATTGGTTTTATTAAAATGAGGGGAGCCAATCACTAATTTGGGCTTTATTGAAGGCACTTGAGATTAAGTATAGGAATCCAATAATATAAAGTCCAATAACAGATGATAACAAAAAATCATGATGCATATTTCCTAAAACTTAACCATGTGCTACTTGACAAAATATTTATTCAACGTCTCTCCAAAATTTCCCAAGTTTTGTCCTGTTAAAAAGCATGTTAATGAGGTACACGCCTGTAAATGAGGAAAGACACCATTTATAAATGTTTCTTTATTTGAACAAGGTTTTCCAAATGCTCCATTAAGTGTTCCACCCCTAACTCTATGTACATTGCCCAATGTGCTTCAAAACCAGATGAAGTAATCCCACAAAAGTTGAACTACAAGAATAGTGCATGAAGACTTATCATCAAGGTTTTATATGCTGATACCAAACCCCACACGTTTCCAATATGAATGGTACATACTGAAGCTGATAGATTCCAAATAATGGAAAAACTATTGGTGCTGACTGGTTAGTATGGTACCGCTGGTGTGCATTGATATAGTCAATATGTACCAATACATCTATTTCGGCATCCTAGCACCCATACAAGTCTTGGTTTCATGCTGGAATGGTATGATGCTGGCTGTATTGTCCTGTTCTGACATTTTTTAGAACCATGTTTGTTATAAATTATGTTTTTCATTGTCTGAAATGTGATAAATGTAAATAATAGGAGGAAGGCACCAAATGTTAAAATCTAAACTGCTTACGCCAGCCTAGGTACTGGTAGATTGTTATACTTGTCCTTTTCCTGTCACAGAGGAAGTAAATGAAATTAGATGGCCAGGAGCAATGATAACACTAAAACATTTGAAGCTTTTTACTGGTTCAGCTCCACCATGGTGCATAGTGGTCTTTTTTTCATGTCTATGTAATATCTCAAATGATTTGATTATGTTTCTCTGCCTCATCAGTTTCTTCTGCACCGCATTCAAAATTATGTATAATTATTACCTTGATGACATCCCGGATTTTTTTTCTTTTAGCTCAGGTATGAATGTTTATTTATAATCTTTATTGTACTATGGTGAATGATGACAATTATTTGTGTAGATTATCCTGATTGATCTGATTCTGCACAAGACTAAGGCGTATCGCCATTTGCTGTTCAATATGCTGAACCTAGATGCTGGTGATACCAAGGTAAAAACAACACATCAGCCTTTATTTTTGAAATCTTTAATACTTAACCTGCTTGTGTAATTTCTAATATAATGAGATGCACTTAATATTTTCTGGCTTCTCATATTTCTTATCTTCAAAATTCTCCTCATGTTAGCTAAATTTTAGCCATCTAGGGTTTCTTGCTTCATAGCATTGCATCTGATAGTTGCCCACTTACAACAATGTCACAGGATCTATGTTATGACTTATGCCATAGATCTCTCTGCTAACATATGCAGCATTCTCTGGTCTAGACTTGAAGCACAACTTTTAAGGAATCACTTTTGCATGTTTCTCTCTGATAAATGCCATATTAGACCCTACTATCAATGATCAAAAATGTGATTTATATTTAATCATGCGTCCACTTTTTTATCCATATAATTTATGTAGTGGGGAAGTGCAGTTGCATGGTATTCTACATAATGCACCTCAGGTTTTATGGTTCTTGCATTTATGAAGCTTTCTTATTTCATATGAATGTGCCTCAGTTCTGACTAATTATATTTAGCAATATAGTAGATTTTGACAAGTTTTGAAACAGAAGAAATTATGATATCTTGCATGCACCATTATTATTAAAACACTTGTATTTATTTTCTGGAAGGACTTGTTATTTCTATTATTTAGAGGAAGCTGATCTTATATTTTAGTGTCTGGTGTCTATAATACTCCCATGTGATTCCTTGAAGGATTTGTTATACCTGATTTGACCCTGCCTATTATGAAAGGTGTTTCTGGCTCTAGATCTGGAATCCTTGTGTGGTTATACTTCTGTTGCAGATTTAGGTAAGCCATAGAGAAATGCAAGCTGTGCTATTCGAACATATGATTCAAAATTTTATTTCCCGTCCTTTGCACCCATTATTGGCGCTAAAAGACACAAATCACGTGAACTGTCTCATTTTCTTTTTTTCCCCCTTTTTGGCTATGCCA
The DNA here is from genome assembly GCA_017589505.3 of Metroxylon sagu. Lineage (NCBI taxonomy): Eukaryota > Viridiplantae > Streptophyta > Magnoliopsida > Arecales > Arecaceae > Metroxylon > Metroxylon sagu. Next base: position 105,480 of record JACVBY030000345.1, read on the forward strand.
TTCTTTTCTCTTTTATTGCTAAAATTTTCTCTTTATTTTTCCATATTATGCACAATCATGCATAGTATTTCTGTTTATACAAAGGGCAACATTATAAGCACACACTAAAACCCAATTTTTTTTTTTTTTTTAATTTGTTCTTGTCTTGGCTTCATCAATAGAAAATTAGTGTTTTTCCTTTTGCTATTTGATTTATGTTGGCTGAATGGTAGGGCACTTGTAGATAAGATAGTTGTCATCGCATAGTAGGACCTTATGGAAGTATTAGTAGCAAAATTTTATAGAATCATTGTGGTGCATGACTTTTTGTGTTGATTAAACTAATGCTTTTCTTTAATTAAACAATTTACTTTGATATATTATTGTTGTTAATGTTACCATAAACTTATTCATTGCTCCCCTCCCTATTCACTGTGTTAGTGAAGTTGTTTTTATCTTTTCTCCCCTAAAAGATAGGATAAAGCCCACCCTAATGATTTCATTATCTCTATGCCATTCACTTGTTTAAACAGATGTATTTTGTCAAATTAATTCATGTTATAAACATGGCCAATGCGATCTTAAGCTAGGAGAAAGAAGGTGCATGGTTGATTTTGGTTGACAGCCACTTGTAAAAAGCAAACTATAAAATGGATCTAAAGTCATCATGCTTGATGAATGTGGATTCATAAAGTTGATCCTTAATGGTTGAGACCTCAGCAGAGGGAATCTTCCATCTAGGGTAATGTGTCTATGTTGGAATCTGTCTGGAATCTCAAACCGACACTCACTTCCTAATTACTTATTTACTGAAAGTATTTCTAAAATATTTGCTTCCCCGCTCCTCCACTCGCACAATCTCCCACACCCATTCTCAAAATTGGCAACTAAGGTTGAGACAAGGTTTGATGGTCATGGATATAGTAAACATTTTAAATCTCATGGGAAGGACCATCCTGATTTTTCCATGGAATAGGACACGCTACCATCCTAAGACACGAGATGTTCTAGGACGTGCCAATTGGAATGTTGGGGCAATGGTAGGATGGTTTTGTCCCAACACTTGTCATGACAACCCATTTTGACATCCCACAGGATGTCCTACCAGGATTCATGTTTTTGAAATTTTATCACATGCTAGTTTTCAAATTACATGCTGGAAGAAATGTTTCCATAGAGAAATTAATTGCAGCTTTAAGAATACAGGCTGCATGATAGGTAGACTTTTAAAGGCTTTGATGTTTATGGTATATTACGAAAACATGCCTATAGACCTTTTGAATTAATTGCAAAAGCTAGTTAGATGACAAGAAGAACTAACTTAATTTTCAAGGGCGAAAAGTTAACCCTAGTTATAGTAGCGGAAAATGCACTCTACCCCTTAGAACTTATCCTTTCCTAATGGCGTGGAACTTCTCCCACGTCACCACCAGCTAATTACAATGGTGGACCAGCTCTTCCTCTCCTGGTTAGCATCAGTAGCCACATATTTTTTCCTTCCTTTCTGCTGTGCCACCAAATGAATGGAAACGACATGTAGAGCCCTTCTTCCTCTTTTAGCACTGGTAACAGTCTTGTTACAAATTTGTCCTATAGTACATTTCAAAACATCATTAGAAGATAAAACCTATCTGGTCACTTTTCTTTAAGGGGCAAAGTAACTGCCTTTCCTTTAACTTGAATTTTTCTGTCAGTTTAAGTCTCTAGTTGTGTGGTACTTGGTAGCCATCTGTTTGATAATGATTAATCACCCTGCCCATCATTCACCTCCCTATCCACCTTGCCCTCCCTTTTTCATGCTCTCTCTGCTCTTCACTCCATCTCCACCTCATTTGTTTTCTCAGCAAACATTTTTAATTCTCTGTCAATAGGTTTAGTCAAAGTGGGCCCTTTTGCATGCCTAACTATGGGAATGCTAGGAATTTATTTACGCATTTATGTCACCTATGGCTTTGGTGACTTTGTTTATTTGTCTATACAATTTTATTCTAGCCCCTTGTTTGTTTATGGTGCCCCTGTAGACTACATGTATGTTTGCCTTTTCTTTCTTCCAACCAGAACATTGAAGTTTAGTCATTTGACAAGCCTGATCATCAAAATTTTTGGTTGACTTTATTGTTGATTTTTGAACCCTGAAAAACAGATTTCAGCCCTTTTGTAACTGATCCCTTCTATGTCTACGCTAGCCAAATTGGTTTCTGCATCGCTTCATTCCATTCCATTCTTGTAATTAGATATGGTACTCCAATAAACAAAATTTATTATAGTACAATTTTTGTGTGATGCCTTAGAAAGATTTACTATTTGTTTGATAAAGAGATACCAACAGTACTTTTGTGCCATGCATGCTTTTTTCTACAGCAATGCTATATCTTAATTTCAGATCATGCTTGGATTTATTTTCTGGTCTTTTAAAATCCTTTTAGTTGTCAATTTTCATTTTATATTTGCGTAAGAATGAATTATTGTAGCATAGATTATTTTGCTTACAGATTTGATATCCTATAATTTGCAGGGAGTATTCTTGAAGTCAAGTTTTGTTTATTTTCTTTTAGATACATGTATCCATCCAGCCTTGCTAAGAAGTCTGACTTATTCTAGCTTATACATGAATATTTTGCTTTATCTGAGACCTTAACAATCTAAGGCAGGATTTCTCTATTAAATAATAGTAAAGATGATTGGGATTCATCTGGGAGCCTTTTGGCATCAATTTGGACATGTGGAAAGGTAATATAGTTCCACAGTGCCAGTTACTTTTGTCATCACTGCTATAATAATCTTGACTTTGCTACTAATCCTGACATTTTTATTTCTATATATTGACTACAGGTGTTAATGGATGTTTTATTGGGAAATTTTATATTTATATCTGTTATAGTGCTGGGGACAAGGTTTCTTCTCAATTTATCACTTGATATTAGTAGGTAAAAGTTTTACCTCCAATACTATCTTAATATTATATTTATTATTTAGTGTATATTTTATCATTTTCTTTTAGAAAGCTATTTTCTGTAGAGGATGTCTCAAATTCTCAGATTTGGAAAGTAAGTTTGTACAATTGGCATGTGGGTTATGTTCTCAGACTTGAAACTTCTTTCCATCTTGTGGTGTTGAATATATCCATTACATGTATTATAGCTTGGGATGTTTCAAGGATAGAAACTACCAGATTTCGTGAAAAAATAAAGAAGAACAAGTTTGAAGCCTCATCAGACTTTAGTTTCCATGCACTACAAGTCATGATCCCACTATCTCTTATTTTACTTATTTTATTTTAACTTTTTAAGATAGACTGCTGTGATTGAATGGAAGAGCCTCTTAATCGCTGTAAAACACTGTCCAAGAATAAACTCTTAAATTGAGTGTAGGATCCCTAAGTGTCCTCTTAATCCACTTAATCTCACATGAAAGTTCTATTGAAGGAGCCATGGATGTCAACTTTTCTATAAAAGAACAGTCGTTGCCCCTGGCTGTTGAGATCTGTGTTCTTGCCACAACTCTTCCCTCACCAAGTCATTGTGCACCTCTTTTCTGAACAGGGCATGCTGGGATGCTTCCATGTCGTAACTCAAAGCCAATTTCAAATTCTCTACTTACAAATCTCCCTGAAATCTGAACTCCTACTCCAATCGATTATCCGAATAAATCTGTGATTCAAGTAGCAATGCTGTTTGTTATATGACCCAAATCTCAATCTATGTCTCTGTGTCCATGAAAGTTTTGCAGCCCTCAGGCAACCCCTTGCCATTTTCATTCTCATTATCATGGGAACCATCCATACCCTGACTCTGTGCTGTAAACTAGAATTAAAATTCCATGTTAACTCAAAGGTCTCATCCATCAAGATTTTCATACATCTCTCTCTCTCTCTCTCTCTCTCTCTATCTATTTATCTATCTCTATGTGCGCGCGCATGCGCTTCTTCCTTATGGCTGAGAGCAAAGACTCCGAATTTCCATCTGCATTTGTTCTTGGACTCCTATCATGAATTGATTGCAGCACCTCATGATTTCCAAGTAATACTACGACTTTTTAACAGCTTGCTTGCTCGATGTGTTTTCCTCAAGACTTGTCTTATACTAATTTATGCCGTAAATAATTGAGAGCAATCGAATAGGCTGCAAATCTACACTATCACTATCTTAAGCATGTAATGTTAATCCTAGCACTATACAAAAGTGACTATATTTCCCAACTTTTTAAGCTCCCATAATAACCCTGATAAATTTCTCTTAAAAAGCTTAAAACATGCTAGAATTCCATAAAAGAAGGGATTCTAACACATTTGGATGTTGAGGATATGAAAAGGACTAGTCGAGATAGTACATAGGAATTGACATTTTGGCTTAAGAAACAATAGGTAAGAGATAATCCGGTTTATCAAAGAAGAGAGAATTTAAGAAATTCTGAAAAAGGTAGTTTTGCATTTCTAGACTCTTAAGAACTCCCAAGAGAGGTGGAAGAGAGAGTATATAGGATGCTTTACAGAACCACCATGTGCCTCCTTCTGAACTAAGAGGCAAAGATGAGATATAATGTGTTGGATGAGTTAATTATTTTCAGGTCTGTTTAGAATTTAGACTTTAGTTAAAATATTGCAGATCCAAAATCTTTAACAATCATGTGCATTATAACTAGTACTTTAAAAATATATCTTTTAACATAATATTATCTTTTTTTGTTATTGTTGATAATTGTTATTATTAGCAACTTGGTATATGCAGTGATTCAAGTGTCGGTGGGATGGAGGTTGAGATGACCGAGATGTCTCATCCCAAAGAGATTTCAGGACTGATATCGATTGTTCTATCCCATCCTCGACCATAATACATTAAAATGTCAATTTTAAATAAATCTAATTTATCATAAAGATATAACTTTTGAAATTCAAATATTTTAAAAATTGAATAAAATATGAAAGCTTCATAAATAAACTTTTTAAGGAAAAAGCATCCTAAGCAAGTACTGGAATGCACGATCAAGTCGGGATTGAGATGGAATGGCATGGGAGGCATCTTGTTCCGTGGAAAAATTGAGACACCTCTAGCCCACGAGATTTAAAACCTTGAGTACATGGCCATTATAGCAATGATAATGCCTTTTTAATAAATAGATAATGGGAACATTTTTTATGAGATTTTTACATTAGCATTATAAAGTCATTGTGACATTATTTTAAATGTTAGCAAGCTTTTGTAGTTGAATTTAGAAATTATTTAATCTTAGTCTTCAAATTTAGATATCATGCTTTATGAGATTTGCTATTGATAAATTGTCTAACTCTTTAGTGTCTAAATATTCAATTTCTTTTTTATTATACACCTCTTTTTTATAATCTAAGTTAATTTGTTTCATATTGTGATATTATGTTTTCTTTTCTAAACAATATCATATTTTACTTTTTACATTTTATAATGTATATGGCACATCATACAGTTTTTTTGCTTGTAAATGTTATGGAAGAGAGCAAATCATTTTCTTCGGGAATTATGCCAAGTGGTTCAAGAAGATGCAGCATATTCTCTTAACATCTTTGAAGAAAAAGTTAATCACCTACTTCTTCATTTGTAATAACTTAATATCTCACTCAAAAAGCCTGGTCGGAAGGTACTATTTGAGCTCTTTGATCCTATATAAGTACCCAAGATCTACCTAGTGTATAGCCGATATGAGATTAAACATATACCAGCTATGGGTGTGCATGAAAACCGATTAAACCATAAAACCGACCCAAACCATGATTTTGGTTCAATTTGAATTGGTTTTTTTTGTCTTTTGCTTTGGTTCCTATTTAAAAATTTCTAAAACAAAAAAAGTTGGTCCGGTTTTAGTTTGAATTTCTCAAAGGCCAATATAAATTGATCCGAACCATATGTATATATTATATAGGCTTTCATTTGTATTATAGTTAAACTGAGGTGCTACAGGCATGTGTGACTAAACAGGCTATATAAAAGTTATGTTCTTTTCCATTGTAAATAATTGGGCTACCATTTGATTACATAAAGTTTACTATGGTAACCAAACTCATAGTTAGCCAAAGTAGGCACAGGTAAACCGATAAACCGAATCGAAATCAAACTGAATTTCTTGGTTCGGTTCAGTTTGGCTTAGTGAAACAGTTGATTTGGTTTCGGTTTCAGTTTTAAGAAAACGATTTAAATCGGTTTGGTTCCAGAAATTTCTCTAAAGTGATCCAAACTAATCTGTGCATACCCCTAATGCCAGCACAAGCTCTTATGTACTCTTCTCAGTTAAGCCCTTGCGTCCTCGCTAGGATAAAGGTCTAAATTCAAATCCCAAACCAAGTCACAATCACAAATACCATGATCGCTTGTGGTCAGCTTGAAAGAACCCATCTACAATGACCCCAGTTTGCATGGTCATGGATCAGGTTTGCTCTGATACTATTTGGAACAAACCAAAATCTTATCCAAAAAGGTTAGTTGGGAGGTACTATTTAAGCTCTTTAATCTTATATAAGTAACCAAGATCGACCCAGTGCTAGCTGATGTGGACTAAACACATGCCAGCACGAGCTCTCTTATCATTGCTCTTATGCTTGTAGAATTTGGGTTACAATACTCGACTCTCTCAATATATTTTTCATATTCATCCTCTCTGGTTTCTTTTTGGACTACATGGAGAGCTTCCTATGTACCCAAAAATTTCAGACCTAAGTTTGAACTTGCAACTGCTTTTATTTGGTCTACCTACAAATAAAATGCCTCACGTCTTTTTAGGCTAATCTACTCTGGAAGCTTGTTGGTCATGCTCAACCATTGCTCTTTTAGGTGATGTCTGTTTTGTGCAACCAAAGGCATCTATTATGTTTTACAAGGATCTCCTGTAAATTGTATTCCTTTTTCTCTCTTTCCCCCGCTTAGAGGATTTTCTGTATCTTTTAACTGTTTCTTTCTTTTTATTCTTTAATAAATTGGGTGGTTCAACCTTCCTTACTTTTTTTAAAAAAAAACTCCTGCCTCTTCTCTTTGCCGAGTGTGTTCACCCTCTATCCTGCATTCCTAGATCACCTTTATTTGTCAAACATGCTGCTGGAGTCCTCTCTTTGCTGGATGCGCTGATGAAATTTGTAGCGATTCCTTACGGTTTGCTTTTTGACTAAACACTTGAACCATAGGATAGTGTCGAACTAATGGTTCAGATAGACTGTGTTAAGACGTGAGAAGGTAGAGGTAAAGGTGTGGTGTCTCTTCATTAAAAAGGCATCATTTTTTAGAGTCTAGCGTGGGTACAGAAGCTGAATCAAAGTGTTATATTGAGGGCATTTTGCAAAATTAACATTTAGTGCCAAACAATCTGGAGCTTCATGGATGGTGACACCACTTGGCAGCTTTAATTTAATACCTGATAGCATGATAAATGTCAAGTGGTACCAGTTTTGTTTCAATCTCTGGCTAATGTGTGACTTTCAAAGTTTATTGTATTTTTTATCATTAATAATCTGTTTTATCAAATGATTCAAAGAATGTCATAGTGTGTCTGCAGAGTTAAAGGAGCTGACTCAGTTTTACTTTTGAAACTGTCATTTTTATAAATTACTCAGGTACAAAGAGATTATTCTGGCCATTCTTATTTCAAGCTACTTCAAGTTGTTTCTCATAGCAATGATGGTATGTAGATTCACTCATTCTCTGTTAAGGAAAAAGTTTGATGTTATTATGGTAGATCATATTCTGTGTGTGTTTTTTTGTGAGTTATATATGCTTTTCTCTATTCTGCAGGTTTGGGAGTTCCCTTCTTCTGTTCTTTTCATCATTGACATATTTGTTCTATCATCGAATGCAGTGGCTTTGAGAGGTTTGGACTTCATCATTTGAGTTTTTAAATCATGGAAAAGATATGTTTTGTACTTCAATATAAGTCAGCCTTTTAAGTATCTAGATCTATTTTCATAAGCTTGACTCTTTACATTGGTAGAATATACTATATAGGCTTCTTCATGCAATCCTACATCAAAGCACCTAAAACACTACAACAAAGTATATCCTCCTACCTAAAAATGGTTTACCATTCTTAAAATTCATTCATCCTAAATGGTAAGAAAGATGAGTGAAGGTTAATAATAATTTAGGACCTCAAAGTTATGATGCTTTATATTGTGGAAGTCTTTTCTGTATAAATTGGCACGAGACATCCCAAATGTTGACATACTGAATTGACCCCATGCTAGGCATATCAACACTGAACCAATATGGGTCCTGATACTGAGATTGTGAACATTGGTTGGCACCCTACTGGCATGACATGACATGCTCAGCAGAGCGGCATGGCAGACGCTTGAATTCTTGGACCTCTCAGAAAATGTTTACTGCATGGCTATGTTGCTGGCCCAAGATATTTCAAATTATAATTTTCTATTATAACCAAGGTTCCAAATATTGAAGCATAGGGCATGCTAACTGTTGAGTCAGTATGCTCCATGCTGCACTGAGGATTGTGTTGACAAAGCATATAAATGGTTATGCATAGATGTGGCCTATGCACCCTTGGTATGGCATTTTCTGGCCTCCAAAATATTATTTTTTCCTTTTTATTGTGTTTTCTTGTGTTAATGTTGTGTTTGCAAGAAATAAGGCAGGAATATTGATTTGAGTTCCCTAGTGATGGTTTACTGTGTGTGCTGAAATCAGTGAAAATGCATGCTTACCACAAAATCGCATAACTAGGAATGAAAAATATGGACCATACATTTATTCAATTAGCAATTTAATGCCATTATATAACTGAACATAATTGAATATTGATGAGTCAGCATTGAAAATAAATATTACAAGTGACATACATAAAGAGCTTCATATAATTCAAATTCTTATCTGAAACAATTCATTTTTGAGATTCTAGGTTCTGAACCTTGATAAAATTCTAAATATGATTTTAATCAAAATAAGTTAGGAATTCTATTTAAATTCCTTTGATGGACATATGGTTTTGTAAATTTGTGAGGTTTCATGTTCAGATTAGTGCAAATTTTATTAAAAACCAGGAATAATATAGAGGAAAGCAGTTGTTCTAAATATATCTCCAACAAATTGTTTTCCTTTGTTGATCTATTAAAGAGACTCCTAAAAGGAAACTCAAATAGGCATTAAAAAGGGATGAAATTTATGAAATTTATCAGCCGTCTATCTGTCCTTACATGATCCAGTCTCTATGCAGGGTCCGAAATTGCAAACAAAATATTTGATAGGCTTTTATTATATGTTTAGTCAAAGAGGGTAGTAACGATAAAAGAGTTTAGTGCACAAATAAAAAACTTTCATAATAAGGAGTCAATATGTTTAAAAAGGTGGCTATAGTATGAAGGTGGTCTTGATATATACTGTTAGTATTTTAAATATTTAAAAATTGAATTATATACTATAATAATAGAAGAAATTTTTATAAATAATAGTTATATTAGTGATAATAATATCTACCAATTGGTGAATATTACAATTAATATATTAGTGACAATAATATTACAATTCTTAGAATAAATATGGTATAATTAGTAATTGAGATTGTTAATATACATGTATTTGACCTACTTGAAGTCCACATCTAATTCAACCATTAGCTTGAATATGCCTTATTTATATGAACTTGCATAAGAGTGGCCACATGTGGTTGCATACTGCCAAAAGGACCATGTATGTGATCACAAAATGGTAAGTAAATTGCATATGCAGTTATACAATTCTAATTCTACTACATGTGTCCACAAAGTGCAATCATTTTTAAACCATTCTTGGCCCATATGCGTCCTGACCAAGGTCTGTTGAATTGTGCCGAACCGGTTGGTTCGGGGTGAACCAGACTGAATCGGCTTGAAACCAATGTGGTTTAGCACAGTGAAATGGTTCGACTGATTAACAGGTTTGCTAGGCTTTCAAATTTGGGTTTGATTTTAATTAAAGGCCCAAAACCGTTTACTTAATATAAAAGGGCCTTGTTTCATTTGTCCGCCGTGACTCGTGAAAAAACCCTAGATCCTAATGTATTCCGTTGCGAAGAAACCCTATCGTTATTGAGCTGCTGGTCTTGGATGCCATCCATCGTTGTTCATCGGAGGAGAGAGAGGAAAGAAAGACAGAAGTTGTTGCCATTCGTCATTGAGAAGTCGTTGTCGTCCATTATTCCTGAATCATCCAATGTCCGTCAAAGGTAAGGTCTCTCAACTCTCTACCTATCTTTCTCTCCTTTCTCTCTCCTTCTCTGCTTCTCCTTTCTTTCTTTCCTCGGTTTATCGTAGTTCGGTATGGTACGTAATGGTACCGTACCGAATCGATCAACAACCAATACAAAGTGCTAGTTTTATTAGGCAGACCTTGGTCCTAACTATATATATATTAATCACATTTTAGGTAATTGGTGCCAAGGTTTAAATCACATGACACGTTCTAGTTTTTTCACGACATGAGATGCCCCGCATTCCATCTCAAGCCAATCTTCGGTCCGGTCAGGCATTACAGTACTTGCTTGGAATACTTTTTTTTCTTAAGAAAATTAATTGTAAAGCTTTAGTATTTTATTCAATTTTTAAATATATTTAAATTTCAAAAGTTATATTTTATGATAAATTAGATATTTAAAATTGATGCTATAATGTATTGTGGCTGAGACAGGATGGGACGAGATGGCTGAAATCCGTCCTGGAATTTCTCTGAGACGAGACGAGACAGTTGACTCGCCAAGACTTGAATCATTGATTGGTGCGGTTAGAAGATTGCATATGCTTATGCAGTTTTATTCATTTCATTTTAAAATAGTGGGAGCCAATGAAATGCAATATTAAAATTCAAAACATAACCAAGCACTTGTTAGTAAGGTTTTTTAGTTCCTAATCACAATAATAGAAGAAAACCTTGGGATCAGCCATATTGGATGACACATAAGTCATTTATTATAAAGTTTATCCCAATAGTCACCTCCAGTGATGAGAGGCCCACTAGATTTTTTCTGTTTCTTTTTGCATTTTTATTTTATGCAATTTCAAAGAAAATCCTCAGCCAAAGAAATGATCTTTTACATTTGCAATTGATTAAGTAATTAGATATTGAATCCTAGTTTTTCAAGGAGACACTTCATGTAAGATAAAATTATGTGGAGATATGGTAATGATTTTTTAATCATAATTATTATTATAGCTGGCAGAGTTGTGAGGTTGGAAAAGATGACATTTAAACTCTAAAACAGGAGCATAAAATTAAAGGCTTTGTTTTTTTTTTAAAAAAAAGATCAGGTGTGAGATTGGTCATATTTATATTCTGTGCAAGCAGATTTATGTATATTAAAAATTCTCATATTTATCTTATTGACTGTAACATGCTTCTGATGATCTGGTCATTGTACCAAGAATAAATCTTATTAACATAGGCAGCTGGAGAGCATGATCTGATGATCCAAGTAATGTATTTTGCCCAATGATCTGTTGAATCTTATTTTTGGCATATTCTGAGCAATGGTGAATGAACATTAGTTGTCAGATAAGCCTATTTCATGAAATGATGGTGCTTCTCAAGGAATTGCTATTGACACCAAACCATTCCTTTACTGCATAACTCAGAATGAGTAACTACCACCATACATCCATGCATCCATTTGTTTGTAAAAGAGTACGCATAAAATGGAAGATTGTATGATGACTCTGATATACTATCTTGTACTGTCCCAGAATTGTTTATTCCTCAAGGCTTCTCATTTAATGTTTGACATCTCATAGGTGCAATGCATGGCATTTTACCCTTTTTTTTTTAATTTCATCTGCTAAAATGTTTCAAATTTGGTATTTGTAGTTATTACACAGTTGCAGACTGCTGGGTGCCTTGGAGTATGCTTTGGTGCACATGCAGCTAAATTGTTTACTGCTCGTTGGCTACTGCATCTATTATCTGGTTTGTTTTAAATCCATTAGCAGCTTTGGATTTCTGGTCATCGACATACCTTCTTATTTTATTAATTCAGTTGTATTAATTATTGATGCCTGATCAATATTACCAGGGGCCATCACGAGAAAAATGCTACTCACCTAGGCAGGGCATATCATTACATTTCACATCACCATCTTTCATTATGTATTCTAAGCGGTCGAGGATAATTAAGCTGCATAATTCAAAATATCGCTGGCATCAAATATCATGGCACTGCATTATGAACCTCAACATGATACAGGTTGGAAGAAATTCAGTTCTAATCCCTTGTTCTCTTAGCCTTTGATAAATGTTATCAAGTGCACGCCATTGTATCTCACATAGCAAAATGGTTGAAACGAGAATCCTGTTGATCTCTTTTCTCCAGAACAATAAATTAATGTGTGAATAAATGCCTAAGCCATCTCACTTCCCATGGACTATGGTAGTGAATTTCCCATGCACAGCTATCCACTACCTTCTTGTACCATTTGTTTATGTGCTGTTCTGCCATCAGACCAAAGTAGATCATTCGAGCCTGCCTCTTGTTGTTTCATTAAATACTTTGTTAATATACTTTAACAATGGTCAAGTTTGGTCAACTAATGTTAGCCTGCTGCTTTTTTGTCTATTGCTTGTAATGTAGGAAGATCTTGATAGTCTTAAATGAGACAACTAATTTGTAATTTCCTTTAGCAATGTCATTAAAACTTAAAGTTTCCACCACTTTGATGATTCTAATGTTGCTCTAGAGGAGATATTGAGGATCTGCAAGCAAGATCCTTCAGGTTGCATAATAGAGCTGAAAGCCAACATTCTGGCTGTTTGGAGAATGACATGGTCAAAGCATTGTATGTCTATTATTTTAAAGAAGGATGCCCATATGGTTTAAAAATAAAATTTGATGTCAGATTGGGTGTGATAGTTTTGGCAAATGATTTCAAATGGTTTTTTTCCTTCTGAATAAAAGCTTTTTTTTTTCTTCTTCTGAAATGGCTGGCTACGTTGCTCAAATTTCTACCCCGTTTATGGCATTGCTGGCATTTTGATTGGGGGATGAATCAGTTGGTCCATGGAGATTCGAGAATGCTGCATCAGAAAACACTTGCACAAAAATTTCTGACTCTCTTTTGCAAGCCAAATTGGCTGCACTTAAGCAGCCTTCTCCTTGTGCATTGCACTAAAGCCAGAAGAAATTTGTGAAAGGTGTGGAGATCTAAAAACCTCTAAGACCTTGTGGTGGAAGGTTGGCTGGAGCATACCACCTGGCAAAGGTCTCCTATCCAACAGAGAGTTGTTACATAATTTGTATCATGACCTGTCTGCAGATTCCATGAGGATGTTGGCCATTTCTTGCCAGATTTCACTTCAACAAGTTCATTTGAGATTATTATGCACCTCTCTCTCTCTCTCTCTCTCTCTCTCTCTCTCTCTCTCACACACACACACACACACACACACACACACACACAGACAGCAGGTCATTCTCATTCTTTAAGATCATGTCATTGCTTCTTGGGAGATATGGAATACCTGATAGATGTTGGCTATGGGTATTCCTGAGAATGAAGCGCTGACTTCATCATCTGTGGAGCCAATGCTGTGTGGTTAGAAGCAGATTCTTGCATGGTAGTGGGCTGCTTCAAAGAATGGTTCCATAATTATTGAAGGATATCTTACTGCTTACCAGTTCCTTGGAACTTTGGGATCTCTTGTACTTAACTGGGTGAGCAACACTTGGACCTAAAAACCTTATCAAAAATTTGGATTTTACTTTACTCAATTGGCCTGTTCACGGCTTTACAGACACATGGAGGAAAAGTATCGTCAAGATATGTGAGTAAAAGCCTTCATATCTAATGATAACATTTGGACTAGTGAGCAAGTGTGGTGCAAATGAACAGAGGAACAAACATCTAATCTCCAAAGATAACCCAGCAAAGCACTTAAACTTCAAGGAATAGCCAGAGACTACAGTTTTATTACATGCTTCTTCCATAGATCAAAACAAATTGATGAACAATCTAATGACAAAAAATAAGACACCCAGAAAAGCTTATCCAGCTAGCTCTCAGAAGCTATTCCATTATTTCATCTGCAGCAGTGACAAAAAAATAAAATAAAATGCTAGTTAGCACTTCAAAATCCACAATAACATAGACTTTCTGAAAGATTTTCATCATCTTTAGAAAGTTTTAAATTGGGATTAACCATTCTAGAAAGAATAAGCCAAACAGAATATATACAACCTACAAGAAAACATTTTTGTTACATTTTTTTGGCCCTACAAACTGCTTTTAAATGGTACACTGGTTGGTGTTTCATGATACCCCCACAAACCCTGATCAAGCTACTCAAGATTTTTGAATTGCATCAAAACACTAAATTTGTAGATATTTAATAAATGATTCCATGAAAGTTGGTGATGTCTAATGAGCAACCACACACCATATTGATCTTTCTGGACCTTTTTAAGCATGACCAGCTTAACTATTACAATTCGTTTTTTGGGATTGAAACCACAAGAGAACAAAAGAGACACTACCTATTTGGAAGACACATTACTTAAGATAGCATGCATCACCTAAATAAATGCTAAAGTTATCTACGTCTATTATTTGGGATTAAAGTTTTATTGTTGCTGTAGTAGTAGTAGTATCATCATCATCTACGCCTATTGTTCTTGGTTACCATGCATTTAAACTTTGATTCCATTGATCTTTAGAACTACCAACGTCGCCACAAAGAAATTGGAAAGGAAGACAATGGTCCACAGAAAAATTGGCATCCCTCCATGATTCTATTCCAAAAAACATAAAATAATCATGATTTGCTGGTTGTTGTAGTAAAATCGTTTTGATTTATATGATCAATTGTTTCATGGGAATTGAAGCAAAATTCGATAAAGTCAATGCTGTTGTAAGAACTACTCACGGAGCAGTGTGTAACTATTTTAGAAGAAGATAGAGCAGTGCTCTAAACAATCTAAGGATGCTAAACTAGAGAACTAGAGAAGGTTTGGGGGAGGGGGTTAATATTATTCCCAACTGCATGTACTTGGAACCACAGACCTATGATGCTCTAAAAATAATTAATAGAGCAACTAAGATCAAAGGACTCGCATCAGTTTAGAGGAAATTATGCTTTAAGTTGAATAAGTGGCTTGACCATTTTGGTTCATTGCCTCAGGATGTTGAGCTACTAGAGTTGACAACACAAATGAAAGCAAACAGATCATATTCATAGCTATAAGAAAAGAAAGACAAATACCACTAGCCTTCTAAGTTTTAATGGTTGTGATATGCTTCATGAGCATGCTAACAACTTCTGAACGAATGCTCGAGGATGCATCCTTCAAGCACTTGATCTTGATCTCAGTTTCCTCTTCAAGCCTTTTCACATTCGAATCCGAGCTGCCACTGCTCTGCAAAGATAACCATGGCAGCAACAACAATTGATACAAATTTCATGCTCTCATTACCCTTTGAAAAGTTATATGGTATCTAATATAAGTTTCTAATTAGTGAAGTCATTGCAGAATACCTCAGAGATTTTTCTTTGGTATTCTTCCTCTAATGAGCTACGATAAGCAGCGCCTTCGCGTTTAGCTTCATCCTTTGCCTGCTTCAATCTTGCCAACTTCACTGCACAAATCATATCCAACAAAGAGAGCTTCTGGTTCGAAATTTTGTTCATCCAATAATCATACCTTAATATCATAGAAAAATAAACCACAAAACTCTGCAAATATTTGGCGATATACTCTAATTAATCACCCACATTATCAACTTAGATATCAGGATGGGGAAAAAATAGAACTTAATAAAGTATTTTTGATGAATCTCACACCGCAAAAAAGAAAGGCTGCTTGCGAGAATGTCTTCTTTGAATTGGTGTTAACCAAATGGAATATAAGCTTAAGATGAACAAGTGGTCTAACCATCAATTAAGAATCATTAATTAACAACAATATTCAAATGAGAAACAAGATGGAGATTACTGTTTCTCGCATTAGAGACAATCTGTTGAGCCTCTTGCTCTGCAGTCAGTAGCCTATGGATGCCACCTTGTCCTCTGGTAGACTCCATCCTGATGGAAAAAAACTGAAGATGATGATAATATGTTAGGCCTCAGCCAAATCACCAACTGCTGTAACATGAAATGGATGATGATAAAATGATAAATTTCTTGATTATTTCCATTCAAAAACAAAAATAAAAAAATCAGAACCAGGTATAAAAAAAATGATACTCATAAAATCATTAAAATTCTACTTGCCAATGCATAGATCAAGAATGAAAATGTCCTAAGAATGACAATAAAAGAATAAATAAATCTGATCACATGAAAACTCACAATTTAGATCAAAATAATGAGTTTTTATATGAGATAACGATCTCAGCAGACTATTCAAAAAGCTGAGTCCTTTTTCTTCTTCACAAAAAGGGATGTTTGAGATTTAGATTAACTAGAAAACCAACAAACATACATCTGATCTTTGGTAGGATAAATGGGGGAAATGAGACTTACCAAGGAGTCTGGATCTGGGGATTGGAATGGTCTGAGAGAAGGGAAGTAAATAACTGCAAGAAGCCACGTCGGTTGACAAGTGGTTTGCTTGGAACGAGTAATGCTGCTGGTCGTGGCAATTAAACAGACAAAGATATAAATCCGATATTGAAAGAATAGATGTCAGAAGGTTGAACTTTATATCGACGAAGATATTACTAAGTGAAAAATAGATTAGGAAAAGAATGCAAGATTACTCTAGCCATTTTTTAAAAAGTTCATGAATTTCATATAAGATTAAATACAAGTATAAGTAGATTCAAATAATTTGATATAAAGATATGAATCGGATTATTATTTAAAGATATCCACATTTATTTATTTGTTATTGATATAGATATTATTTAGATGCTCAAATTTATATTAATATTCAAATAGATTTAGATATAAAAATAGATTTTGATGAATTCAATTCAGTTTCATCCTTACGTCTTCTTTTCTACCATTAACATTTTTGTGGATAAGACAATTTACTATGAAAGCACTGCAGAGTCAAGTGATTTATTGGTGAAACTAGCCTGCTTGTGCTAACATTACAGGCCATGAGTCAAATAATTTTTTACACAATTGTAGTGAGTTTCTTTGCAGAATTCATGTTAGCCATCGATCTTAATAGATTCTTTGGTCCACTTCGTACTCATTCAGGTTGTAATCAAAATTCACTTGTTCTTGATAAATCGGATTTGCTTGGAATAGAGTAAGAAAATTTCCTATTACAAGTAAACATGAGAAAATAAATTTTGTCTTGATTCATGATGTTCATATGGTTTAGATTTATAGATGTATAATTCAGATACATTTTAAAAGGGAATTACTAGAGCAAAAAATTATGGGATTTGACATATATATCAATTGTTAAACCAATCTTTACATAATACTTTTGAGTTCAGTTTTGTAATAGATTGAACAATATAAGTAATGAGATCTAGGCTTGATTTGATTGAGTCTAAAATTTAATTGGATCAAACTAGGTTAGTGGCTCTCGACCCAATTGTAAGATTTGGTAGGATCTAAGCATAAAACATATAAACTCAATTGAGAAAAATAGTTTGGGGTGGCTGTTATGTTAATACTTCATTAGGGCCAGAAATGTTGACTTAATGATTCAATAACCAACCAACCACATGTATATAATGACTAATCCATGAGTTACACTAATCCTCTTATGTCTTGTGGCAAGGGACTATTTGTGTGCACATGGTAGGAGCCTATAGCATAATGCCTCAACCTATCATGGAGTTGACACTCCTACCAATATTGGTTCATATAGAATGCTATACATTTACTTTCATGCTCCTATTCTTGTTGTCTGAAGCTTAATCAATATTTTAAACATCAATGTATTTTATGAGTGAATTTGAGGGTGTCATAAGTTTTTTTTTTTAAAAAAGAATCAAATAATCAAATAATTATTTTTTTAGCCCTTTAGCAAGAATATTTTTGATTCTTTGCCGACCACCGTACTGACCTTTTAATATTGGGAGTTCAATAGCTTAAGCTTGGTATGATTGATTAAATTTAGTGGGGATTAATGTGAATATTTTGATAACATGTTTTTATATTGCATTTGTATAGGAGGAAAAAAAAAAAAGCAACAATTTTGAGTAAGCTGGAATTTTAAAATATGGTTGGAAATAAGCTAGGGACAAGCTGGCTTCAAGTCAAGTTTTGGATACAACCTCAAGGGGTTGTTTGAAGTGAACATTTCCATTCGAATTCTTAGAAAAATTGATCGACATCTAAGATTCCTATATTTAAAATACCATAAATTATTTCTTGGAATCTTATATGCCCTTAATTTTAGGAATAAAAGATTTACAAGGAGAGAAATGTTAACTTTTGATTTCCATGAATCTTTATTTTCCGAAAATCTTTAATTCCTGCAAATAAAGGATTACTATAAAAATCTCATCCTTTTTATTCCAAATAGCTCCAAAAGGTTATGGGTTGGATCTGGGTCTAGTATCTAAGCCCTAGTGAAGTTTTCAGTTAAGTTCAAGTCTAGCTTTGGCCCAACTAAAACCTTGCCATGCTTCTAGTTGAATCGAACTCAAAATTTGGCTTGATCTTGGCCCGAAGCTTAATCAAACCATCCTAAATAATCTTTTTTAGTCCAAAAAAATGGGGACCAATCTAAATTGTCCTCAGCCCTCCATAAGAATGTACTTTAGAATAAATTAGGTAATTTGGGATAAGGCTTTACTGTAGTAGCAGCAGCAGCAGCAGTGAGATTCTTGCCATCAAGGGAATGGAGGTGGAGAATTCTAGTCCCTCTCGTGGCAGCTTTACGTCAAATTCTATAATCTATGGAGCCTATTAGTAACCATTGGAACGGTGGATCACTTTGAAGAGAGACGTCAAGAACACCAAATACCTTCCATCCATGGCAGATATAAGCTCCAAGCTAAGATACATGTACATCGGTGCCGAAGCCTGGAGCTACAGCTTGAGTATGGGAAACTTGGAGCTGACACTCGAGAATGGAAAGCTCGTTCAAGAAGCAATACATCAAATAGAGCCACACCTTCAATATCCATGCCATCGAGCTTGATCATGCGTTCCATAATGAGTATGCCAGCAAGATAAATGTGTATTTACTACCCTTCTTTGCATGAGTATGCAATGAAACCCTAACATTCTAGATTGATGAGAGGATGGTTGATCAATGGAGAGGGCTGAAAACATCAGCAATGGGATGGCAAATATAAGGTCAGTTAGGGCCTTGGCCAGGTTTGAGCTTAATGCCAGGTTCGATCCTGGGCCTGGTCTCTCTCTCTCTCTCTCACACACACACACACTCGGTTACAATGATAATTCAAAATCGGAGGAAAACAGTGCCTCAGGATTCAGCTTCCATTAACAAGTTAAAAATGGCTAGAAAATTATATGTTCAGATCTTAGGTTCTGTCGAATTATGAGAAATTGCAGCAAGATGATCTGCAGTCTGGTTACTTTCACATGGAACATGGCAACAAATGGACTTCTTTAATGTGAATAAAAGATTCTTCAATCTGTAAAGTAGAGAATGGAGGCTCTTAGAATAACCTAACAACCAATTAATTATAGTAGCCGAATCTTCTTCTAAGTTATAATTTGCTGAGAGAAAGCTCTCAATAGCTTTGATTGTTCTCCACCAAGCGGCATACAATTCTACGGTAGATATTGAAGCCACTGAGATTGGGATAGAACTAACCAACAGAGGTTTTCCATACTCATCTCTGACAAGAAAGCTTGCACCTACACCATAAGACCTAAAAGAGCCATCAAAATTGACATTCAGGAATCCAAGTTATGGGGGTTGCCAATAAATAAGAGGGAGTTATAAGTTGATCATAGAGGATTATGAAGGACGATCCCAACTATCCGGATGGAAAGGTTTCTGGGTATGAAGAAAAATATATCCACAAGCCATCATAGTAGCTTCACGAATAATAGCTAGAGGTTTGAAAGAAGCATTACCAAAAAGATATTTATTTCTAGCCTTCCAGTAATCCCACAACAAATAGGTTATTTGAGCTTCATTTAGGCTTTGCATTCGGCTTGAGAAAAACAAGACACTAACTTGAGTCTGGCTCAACATTCTTTTAGACTTTACTTTTAGACCTAAATTTGATCCAAACCACCTCGAATCTAGCTCATGGCCAAATTTAAAGTTAGTCTAGCTTGACTAGCCTTAGGCTATCCTAAGCCCACTTGGAGTCCTTCTCCTGCTAGGTTCTAACCTTACTTCAAAGGTAAGGTATTCAAGTTGTGTACCATTGATGAAGACCATACATACATTTTTTTTTTAAAAACTTGTGGCATACAATAAAGGCATGCTCCTTTGGGCATCTATGAAAACGAAATATCATACATGAATGCAATGTGCATCGAAGAGCTTCAATAGACAGCTCAGAAAATGGCAGATCCTTTGGCTATCTACACAAAGAGAAGTACTACTCTTGGGTTGACAACAATGAATCACCCATCCACCGATCAAACAAGGTCGACCATCCACCAACCATAAGCTGTTCAAATCATAGGACGAATATTGGGGCGATATCCCATGGCAACAAAATTATATGATCATTATTATATATGATAGCAACTGCACTAGACCTTGGACCATCTCAATGCCTCCTTTCTTTCTTTTTTTAGATATCATAGTCATATTAGCTCAACTGTCATTTCAAGTCCAGCACATCACTGTTAATATGAACTAAGCTTACAAGGAGATCTGACTCCTACGTTGGATAATGCTTCCAATAGGTACTCTCGGGCTCAATCATAATTACAATCATTAGCAGACCTAATTATTTGACTTTAACTTTTAAACCCTTATTTATCAAGCACTGTTCATTGGCTTCTTTGATTTTCGACCCTTTAGTGGATCGGAGTTTAGTGTTTAAACCCCCTCCCCACCTTCTGTTGACTAACTGCTTAACATCCGGTCCACAATATCAAGTTTCTTTGATTTTTAATTCTTTTCAGTAAATAATATAACTATGTGCATACTTATATTTATTATGCATAGTAAAAAAAATAATATTATGCAATAAGATAATAACTGTGCATGTGCACACAGCTATTGCTACACTGCACACAATAAGAAGGACTAAAAATTAAAGAAAGTCAGTATGATGGACCGTAAACATTAAAGACCATTTCACTGTAAAGCCGAACATCAATTTGTTTATATTTATTAGTGTAAGTTCAAAAAAATAAAGCAAATTGTATACCGATCTCAATTTCTATGTAGCTTCCAACAGAGGTGTGCATGAGCTGGATCAAACTAGATCAAGGGTAAAAATAGTAGTCCGAAGCATGGGTTAGTCTCGAAATCAGGCCAAGTATGGCTGATCTAAGCTTGGTCTGATAAGAACTTATCAAGGTCCGAGACTATTTTGGTCGGGTCCATACAAAACATACATTTAAATTATGTAAATAATGATATTGAACGCTAGCCTGATATGGTGGTTATGCGTTGGTCATTTAAACCGAGCATCATTTCACGGACATCTGAAATGAGATCTTTTGTTCCAGCTAGAAGTAAGCTGGCAACCCCGGCCATGCTTCTTCTGCCTGCATTATTTGATGTAATGTTTCTCCAAACAAATTATCTTCTGACCTCCTCAACGGAAAGTATCCTCAGGTTCTTTGAATTGGATCAACTTCCATAAGGCAATGGGCCCAATGGGAGGGTGCTTGGATATTTTTTTGGGGAGAACATACACTTGGCTACAATGGGACAAGTGCATATAGATTTGGAAGCAGACATCAAAATCACTAAACAAGTAGGACAGTACTATGAGCTTAGATTTTACCAACAAGAAGAAATGGGCAGTGCTTGGAGTACTCAAAGCTGGCAAAATATGGGCAGTACTTGCTATATCTACCATATTCTTTCCTTGAAGTAGAGATTGCTTGTGTTTAGTAGCATCACAAAGTATTTGTCTTAGGGAAAGAATATAGAGCTTTTGATGAAACAATCATTTTCATTCTAGAATTGCTTGTGTCCATATAACCCTAGATTCAAAGTGAGAGCATCACCAAAGTGAGAACAAGAAAAGCAAAGCAGGCTCCGGTGAGACTAGAGGTATATTTCAGATAAATAATGCTTTCGATGCTCATCGATCGCAAAGAAGGCTCCGGTGATCCTCATTGAAGTATAGCATACTCCTTCCCTAGAATTAGCTAGCAAATGTAATTAGAAGGTTATTTTCTTTCACTATCATTTTCTCTCATCAATAGCATGTTATCCACATATGTCATTGATGCATGTGAGAAGATAAAAAAATTTGAAGTCATGGGAAAAACTATTAGACAGCTGCTGCTTTCTCCATTTCCCGTGATGTACACAACTGGACATGGTGGTTTTGGAATGGTCCAACCTCGCACAACTTTTTTTGTTTCCTTTTTATTGATGGATGGTTGTCATACCACTGTGGCTTACATCATCTGGAACAAAAGAAAGGGACAGTTAGAGCTCTAGCAGTGCACAAAACTTGCAAGCTAAGTTGCAGAGTGGTTAGCCTCCCTATGCTTGTCTATTTTTGTTTGTGTGTGTGTGTGTGTGTGTGTGTGTGTGTGTGTGTGTGTGTGTGTGTGTGTGTGTGTGTGTGTGTGTGTGTGTGTGTGTGTGTGTGTGTGTGTGTGAGAGAGAGAGAGAGAGAGAGAGAGAGAGAGAGAGAGAGAGACATTTGGTGAGGAGCTAAAAGGATAAGCAAAGTTCCTCAAACATCAAGCATTGGCAATTTTAATTTGTGAAGGACCAACTCTAGTTATCAGAACTAACCAAAGTAGGCCGATTAATCCGGCTGATGAACTAATGAATTGAACTCATGACTAGCCCGATTCTTTAATTAACTGAACTAGTTGAATCATTGATCTAATCAAAATCAATTAAGCAACCTTATTTTTTATTGACTCAATAACCTAGTGTGAGCTGATAAAATCAGATTAATTTTTAATTAATATAATTTAATATAAGCACTACTTCTCAAGAGCTTTTTTCTTTTAATGTTTTAAATTTAAATCTTTCTTTTTTTTATGACTAAATTTTTTCATAAAAAGTAAATATTCTTTATATATATATATATATATATATATATATTACTATGAAATTGAATCAAATGGATAATAAGGAAGAACCATTGTTGCCAAGCGTCACGTCGTCCGTCAAGTTGCTGTTTGGTCTCCGACACACATGCACGACGCACAATAATTTGCAGCCGCCGTAAGCTCAGTACGGCGACATGGACGGATGGACGGTCACCACTGCACGGCATCATCATCATTGGTAAAGTCTCGGTGCCTCAGAGTCGTTGAGAAGAGGAATTGACATTTAAACCTACTGGAAGTCCCATTTCCACCACCACACGCATTCTAAGGTGCTCTTTGAAATAAATACCTCTTGGATAAGACTGGTTGACTCCATTGCATTCGATCCAGAGAGCACTAGTAGGTAAATGCCTTGCAGTTCATTACTTGGACAGTAGCACTAGAGAGAGAGAGAGAGAGAGAAGCATTCTAAATTACTCTTTGAAATAAATACCTTGGATAAGACTGGTTGATTCCATTGCATTAGATCGAGAGAGTACCAGTAGGTAGATGCCTTGCAGTTAATCATTTGGACAGTAATGGTGACAAATCCTTGACACCTATTTTGTGCGTGTGTGTGTGTATTTGTGTGTGTGAGTGTGTGTGTGTGTGAGAGAGAGAGAGATTCTAAGTTACTCTTTGAAACAAATACCTCTTGGATAAGGCTGGTTGACTCCATTGCTTTGGATCCAGAGAGTACTAGTAGGTAGTTGCCTTGCAGTTAATTACTTGGACGGTAATGGTAACAAATCCTTGACACCCATTAGTCTCTCTCTCTCTCTCTCTCTCTCTCTCACACACACACACACACACACACACAGATAGATAGAGAGAGAGAGAGAGAGAGAGAGAGAGAGATTCTAAGTTACTCTTTGAAATAAATACCTCTTGGATAAGGCTGGTTGACTCCATTGCGTTGGAGCCAGAGAGTACTAGTAGGTAGTTGCCTTGCAGTTAATTACTTGGACGGTAATGGTAACAAATCCTTGACACCCATTAGTCTCTCTCTCTCTCTCTCACACACACACACACAGATAGATAGATAGATAGAGAGAGAGAGAGAGAGAGAGAGAGAGAGAGAGAGAGAGATTCTAAGTTACTCTTTGAAATAAATACCTCTTGGATAAGGCTGGTTGACTCCATTGCGTTGGAGCCAGAGAGTACTAGTAGGTAGTTGCCTTGCAGTTAATTACTTGGACGGTAATGGTAACAAATCCTTGACACCCACTAGTCTCTCTCTCTCTCTCTCTCTCTCTCTCTCTCTCACTCACTCACACACACACAGAGAGAGAGAGATGGGAGTAGTAAGTAGTTCCATTGCTATGACTAATAAAACATGGAGTCTAGTAAGTAATTTGATTCTTTAAAATCAATTATCATGATCAATTCAAATTTAAATATTTTAGACGAAAATAAATTTTTAGTTCTTAAACTGTCACTTCAAATTTATTTTGATTTTCAGACTTTGAGTTATTACAGTTTATCTCCTCATATTTTAAAAATAATATATTCCTAACATCTTATTATATGGAGTTAGTTAAAATTGATGGAGTAACTAATGTGTTACCCAATCAATCGATCAATATATTCGTGTCAAAATGGCACGTCATGTCAGCTATTTCATCAATTTTAACTAATTTTATATAATAGAATGTTAATAATGCATCATTATTAAACATGATGAACTAAATTATAACAATTAAGAGTTTGATTATTAAAATAAATTTTGAGTAAAAGTTTAAGGGTCAAAAGTATATTTTTGCTAAAATTTTTATTAAATAGATAGCATAACCTAGCTTCAACTTTAATTGAGTTGAGGATTGCTTCCCTTAACTTTGAAGCAACATTGATGTTGCATTTACTGAACTAAAGTTCATGGCCGGCATGAGGCCTCAATTCATGCTTTGATATGCAATGGATAGTCTTAATAACCATTGCCAACAAGTGTAACTCTGGCCATTTTGAGTTAGCTTCAACGAAACCTTCACTTTTCTATGGATAAATTCATTAGAGCATGAGACAATTGTGAAGCTAATTTGTAGATAATTAGTTAGTCAACGACCAATGGTTTGCAAGTTCAAATATTTGAATATGGAAGTCATTTGAGCAGCCAGTGTTAGCATAGAAACAATGCAAGAAATGGATCTAGAAATCACTAGAAATGTTGGAAATCTGAAAAGTTCTAAACAAATTAACAATTATAAAAACATCCAATAGAGAGAGTGATCAAGAGATCATGTGAGTATGACCTTTTCGAACATCAAATCACATTTGTGGTAGCGACAATTTGAAGCTTAAGATAGAGAGATTAGTGCACTGATGTTCTTGTCTGCAAGCCAAAAGCCTAAGTGCTATTCTATTTTAGACTTTGCTTTGCTTGGTTAAAATAGATTTGGTGAACATTTCACTGATAGCAGAGCCAAGATGCGTTGCTTTCAACAAACCTTTGCTTATGTCTTTTTCATTACTAGTAGATGTCATGCTCATTGGATGCTTTTGCTGAAAATGAGTGATTAAAATATTTGATTTGAATTAACATATAAAACTAATGCTGCACATGCTTGCAACTCTTCCTTTTATTTTTGGTTTTAATATGTTTACATTTGTTTGGTCATTTAAAATTAAATAGAAAAGTTGGGTTGTAGTAAATAGTTTATCCACCCTTATATAAGTAGATGTCCTCTCATGACACAAAGAAGCTTGTTTAGAATTGGTGGTCCAACCTTACCTCTTTTCTTATAAGTAATGTATCCATCATCTTTTAGTAGTTGGGTCATGTGGCCATAAATGATCACCCCTTATCCATGCTAACAGTCCATGGTCACCCCTTAATTAAAAATTGGAATGTCAAAGTGTGCATTCCTTTATCCATAAAGAATGGTGTCACAATGAGGAGGCATTTCATTTCAAAGTAGCTAATTAGTGTGTGTAGTTAGCTATAATAAGTTGCCATGTATTCTAACTTAATTTAATCATAATGACTTGTTATGATTTTGTAACATCATGTTTTGCATATAAAATATGGAAAAAAATATAAATTGGTACCTTGTATTTAAGACATTATCAAATGAGGCCCCTATGGCTTGAAATGCTATAGTTAACTATCTTATGCTTTAAGTTTTATCGAATTACACTCGTGTAGTTTGGCAATGACATTTATCTACCATATATTTTAAAACATTATCAAATTACATCCAAGTGAAAGTTTGATTAGGTTTAAAACACATGAATACTTAAAAGTAATATTTTAACTTATATGGGTGTAATTTGATAGCATTTCAAAATATATGTAGTTAAATATAACTACCAAGCCATACGGATGTAATTTGATAAAACTTAAAGCATATAATAGTTAAGTACGATATTTTAAACCATCGCGATTTAATTTAGTAATTTTTAAACCACATAATATTTATCTATATTTTATCTTAAAATATATTAAAATAATCCTTATTAATTAATGCGTCAAAAGCTCTTGCAACCTCCATGCTGTCTCTTAAGAAAACTTTTTGCCGTCTCCATCATTCTCTTTTAACTTTTCACTACTATATACCTTGTCACCATCACAAAGCAGTACATATTATATAATGAAAGGTGAGTTGTGAATTATATATTAAGCATTGCCCTGAGTAGGTCTTAGTTGAATTTAGAAGACATACTTTTAAACAAGTCATAAAGTTTGATGCATTAAGGTTCTAATGCTAAACTGTAGTTAGCCTATTATTTTTTTTTTCCGCACCTACCAAGTGATCAAAGACCTTTGTAGTCCCTTGTGCAACCTTAGCGTAAAAGACTAGCTTTTCTTTAATTGATTGGAGGAGACCCTTAAACAAACATTCCTTCCTCTAAGTGGGAACATCATGAGACTGAGAGGAAGCCTTTGTCATGACCAAAATTTGATGTGATGATTATTTAAACACGAGGAAGGAAAAAGGACAGAGAGAAGAGAAATGGGGGAGGCCATTAGGCTAAGAAGTCTCATGCAAAGAGATGACTCGTTTGAGGTAGACCAAGAGATATCTATGATTATCTTGTGGAATATAATTAGAGACTCATGGTCTCGTGTACTGCCAAGAGAAGAATTTGAACACTAAGAGGAGTAAAGTGGTTGGCCTCCGGAAATCACTCGACTCATTGTTGTATGATATATTTGTTGTGTACCAACCCTTCAACCCACCAACAAGTGTAGAGATGGCAAAGCACTATGTACCTTTAAGAGAACCCTACTTATCAACTAAATGTAACACCAAAAATGATTAGTGCCAAGACATGAGGATTAAGACACTGATGATATAAGATAGCGCTAGGACAATAAGATAGGAGAAGGTTAGAAGAGAATACCATGCAAATTTTGCACATAGAGGATGTTTTGATGTGTAGTTATGATAAACGAGAATCTCATGCATATGATCTAGTGTAACAACCTGAGTAACATGTTAGACGAGCAGTGAATGTGGCATTTGAATTGAAGCTGGTCGCTGATGATATATGTTGACATCCAAATTTGATTTTCACACGTCAATGAATGAGATTGATCTTCATTCAAGTGGTAGGATACCTTTCTAGCCAATCAATGCATGAGCTTGCAAGAGGAACAGAGAAAGTGAGCCTGAAGTAACTTGAAGTTTTGCTTTAGGAACTTTTACTTTTAGATGCATTATGTATCATCATTGGATAAATCGAACAAATCAAACCAAATAAGTATCTGCAAGTGTAATACTTCATTCTATTTGAAATGTAATTATTCATCTATATGATGGATCCAACACTCTTTGTTGTCTCATACTTTTCTTTCTTAACCTTATAAAAACCAAATAAAATATACCATGTTAAATGTCTCATTCAAGTAAATGATGTCATATAAAAGTATAATATATATATATATATATATATATGTATGTATGTAATAGCATATATGAATTGAAAACGGAATTAGAAAGATGTATTAGTTAGGTACCCTAGGATTTTCACATATAATGTGATCACAATCACTCAGAAAAAAGAAAAAGTAAATAATATTCATAAAAAACTAATCATGTACCTAAAAAATAACTTCAACTTCAGATGGCATAAACAAGCTAATCATATAGTATAGTCAAAATGGATAATACATCATCCTTCTATTATTCAAATTGAATTATAACATACACAAATTGTTAAATAAAAATTTCAAGAATCTTTCCTTCCTTCTCTTTGTTTAGAAAGAAAAAGTATTTTGAAAAAACTTTTACCCATATATATCACATGATTATTAAATAAATATTTTTTTATAAAGCTTTTATTAAAATATTTTATGATTTATTTAAATTAATTATTAATTTAATTATTGATTAACAGTTATTAATCACTCGTCGCTCAGAGATATCTTTATTTTTTAAAAGAAATTTAAAAATGGCTTAATTAAGTGTAGGCAGAGCATCTTGCACTAATTGAATTGTACGGATAATATATCCAACGTCGGCAAAGATTCTTGTCTTTTCTTTTCTTTTCTTTTGTTTTTTTGCTGATTTTGATTTTTTTTTATATATATATATATTTTCCGACATGATGGCGTGAGGCGATCTGGAATTTCTCTGACTTTTAATCCCCACCGTTTGATCCCCACCTTATCTCCGTCCCACCGTCGGCGTCGCCCACCCCCGTCGTCGCAAACTCACACGTGGGTTTCGCCCCGCCGTCCGAAGACCCCCCGCCGTATCCTCGCCGAAACCAGGTGCCGACAATGGGACTCTTCGTACCACCTTCCCATGAGCCTCTCTTTTCTCCCCACAAACATCACCATCTACAGTCCATCAGACGGTCCAGGTTCGATCATTGAGTGCGCCGTACGTGCGAGGGCATTTCGCGTCCGTGCGCGAGAAGATAAATGCGGACTCCGTTGGCTGCTTCCCGTTGGACGGTTGCCGATTAATCGCCAATGGATCACGAGTCACTGCTATCGTGCACCACGTTCCGTTGCTAACTTGTGCCGCTCCTTCTTCCTATTTACACCACTCGACGAGCTGCCCGCCCACTCCCACCTCCCATCTCGCTCCCATTCCTCCAGTCCCTTCTCTTGAGCAATCCAGCTCCGCTCAGCCGGCTCATACGACTCGGCTTATTTATGACGCCCTTGTAATTAACCATCAGCAATGGCAGCAACACCGGCTTTGATGGAGCCGAGCCTCGACGTGGACAGGCTCAGCTACGAGATCTTCTCCATTTTGGAGAGCAAGTTCCTCTTTGGCTACGACGACCCCAAGCTCTTCCTCGCCGCCTCGCCGCCGGAGACGCCGGCGAAGACCCCCGCCGAGACCCCTCCGGGGGCCGCCGCCGGCAGGGGCCGCGTCCGGATCCTCTCCATCGCCGGCGGCGGCGCCCGCCCCGCCGACGTCCTCCTCGCCGCCGCCGCCCTCGCCCGCCTCGAGGCCTCCCTCCGCAAGCGCTCCGGCGACGGCGCCGCCCGCATCGTCGACTTCTTCGACGTCGCCGCCGGATCCGGCACCGGCGGCGTCCTGGCCGCCATGCTCTTCACCCGAGGCCCCGACGGCCGCCCCCTCTTCTCCGCCGCCGAGGCGCTCCAGTTCCTCGCCGAGAACCGCGCTGCATTCGCCCCCAACAAGGGGATCCTCCGGGGAGTATTCCGCAAAACCGGGGGAATATTCCGGCGGATCTTCGCCGACGCGACTCTGAGGGACGCGGTGAAGCCGGTGCTGATTCCGTGCTACGATCTGGCGACGGGGGCGCCGTTCCTGTTCTCCAGGGCGGACGCCGTGGAGACGGACGGCTACGATTTCCGGATGCGGGAGGTGTGCGCGGCCACGTGCGCCGACCACACGGCGGCGGCGGTGGAGCTGAAATCGGTGGACGGGCGGACGAGGATCGTCGCCGTTGGGGGCGGTGTGGCGATGGGGAACCCTACGGCGGCGGCGATCACGCACGTGCTCAACAACAAGCAGGAGTTCCCCTTCGCCGCCGGGGTGGAGGACCTGCTGGTGCTGTCGATGGGGAGAGGGGAGCTCGCCGCGGCCGCCGCCAGGGTGGCTGCTCCGCCTCAGGCGGCGGAGCTCGTGCGGATCGCCGGCGACGGGGTGGCCGACATGGTACGGTCGGAGGACCACTTTATTTCCCGCCAGCTGTTTTTTCCGTTTTCCATCACTTTTAGCATTTTCTCACGTAGTTTTATCTCCAAGTCCGAAAGCTGACAAAATTGTCGGAACGTAAAAAAACCGATCACGACCGTCCAATTTCAAGCCGTCAGTGGACGGCTGTGATTAGAGAGAACTCTAAATAATTTACTAAATTATTTATCCTTTGTGTGGTACCAGGTGGATCAAGCGGTGGCCATGGCCTTTGGACATCACAGCACAAGAAGCAACTATGTCCGCATTCAGGTACTGTGAGGACAAAATTTCCTCTGTTTTAATTACCCAACCATCCTTATTAAAATGCTTTGATTGGAGAAATTAAAAAAAAAAAAAATCATCATCATCATCATCATCATCATCATTGATCTTTGAATTTATATAATTCTCCAGGCTCATGGGTTCAATTCAGGAAGACATCAAAAATCTAAACCTGCTAGCACAATGAGTGTGAGGAAATTATTGAAAGCAGCAGAGGAAATGTTGGCACAAAGAAATGTGGAGTCGATTTTGTTTCGAGGGAAGAAGATATTGGAGCAAAGTAATGGTGAAAAACTTGAATGGTTTGCTAAAGAATTGATGGAGGAGCATGAGAGGAGGAGGAGGAAGAGGAGCCCGCTTCCTATAGTTGCATTCAAACAAGTGATGACACCAAGAACATCATCAGCCACAACTTCGACGATAATTACTATGACCACGGCAGCAACGACAACATCAACATCTCCATGCCGCTAATTTTAGCTTTGAATCGACTCAAGTGTTTATAACTATGTTTCCAAATGAGAAAGAAGTAGTCGATTGAAATGACGATGATTGCTAAATATGTATCATTTTCTCACTCTTTGGTTTTTTTCTTTTATTTTTGGCTTCCCTCAAAGACTTTGTATGTTACTAGAGCAAGTATGGTTAAATACCTTTTAACTTATGATTGCAAGAAGTTATAAAAATGGTAGTGGTTGTCTTTATCCCAATCAATTTTTTTTTTCATGATCTCTCCAATCCCTCCAATGTTGTCAATCGGTTTGTATGTGTACAAATAGCATGTT
Organism: Metroxylon sagu; assembly: GCA_017589505.3. Classification (NCBI taxonomy): domain Eukaryota; kingdom Viridiplantae; phylum Streptophyta; class Magnoliopsida; order Arecales; family Arecaceae; genus Metroxylon; species Metroxylon sagu. The sequence continues at coordinate 136,692 of JACVBY030000345.1, forward strand.
TGTAATATGAGTGTCCATATGTGCACATTATTATCTATAAGCTAAAATCTCATAAATATTTTCTAACATTTATTTTACTTTACAGAGTCATTAAAGGGTTTCTGCCAAATAGTAATAGTCTAGTTAATTATACAAGGTAACTATCTAACAAGTCCTTAATCATCTGTATGAAAAATAGTCATGAATAGTCATAGTGTTAGATAGATGAGGGATGCTATTAGTTCATTCATGATAAATGATGTTGGTGTTTCCATCAACCAGCTCATTTTGATCAGTGGATCAGATAAATAGGGATACTTTGGCTATTATGCTAATCAACAGCTAGATCCTACAGTCAATCGATGAATTAATATAGTACTCAAGCTTAAGTTTGCTAGAAATCATGAGTTCAAATCCTCTTGGTCAATTTAGTTATTATCTAATAATCTCTAATTATCGTGGTTATTATGATTCTAACCTAATTGATTTAGTTCTCTCTTTATGTATATGTATATGGTCCAAACCACACATGAGGCTTGTTGACTGTTTTATTAATTATTGACCAGATAAATTTGATAAAGCAATGTTTGTTTTTGATTGAAAAGTTCTGTACTTTTAGAGTACTTCCCAACTGGAAAAGACCAATGCATCCTTGAAATTTCACATTGTCAACTAATGAATGCAGAGTTTTTAACTAATAAAATAAATGATATGTCAACATTGTAGTTTCACCTGTCTGGTAGAACTGTTGTGTTTTAGCAGTGGGAGTTTGGCACATGACAGTACTTGTCTAATCCTTCATGTATTAAGTTATATTATCTTGATATTTTTTGATGACTTGCATTTATCAGTCAAGGAAACTAGGTATTTATTAATCAAGGAATCTAGCATCGATCAATCAACCTTTTTTTAAATTATTTTCACAGTTGTAATATACTTTTACTCCTTAAACATTCACTTCAAGCACCTTCTAGTCCTCAAACTCAATCTTTTATCTTTTAGAAATATTACATTCTTAATGTTTCATTGCATAAAATTAATTTTAATCGATAAAATAACTGATGCATAAATATGCAAATTAGTGAGCATGATGATATATTAATTATTTTATTAATTTTAATTGATCGATATAATAAGATATTAGGAATGCAATATTTTTTTAAATATAAAAAATTAAATTGTAATAATTAAAAATTTAAGAACTAAAATAAATTTTAAATAAAAGTTTAAAAGCTAAAATATATATTAGCTTAAAGAAACAAACGCTAGCATCAAAGTCTTGCGAGGACATGTACCATTACCCTTTTATCTCTTTTAGTCTTAACCTCGAATTCATAAAATCTTTAGCTTTCTCCATCATTCATCTTTTTTTTCAATGATGTTCATCTTTTTTATTTAATTATCAAATCGTATAAATGGAGTAATGAATTTATTTTAAATAAAATATAATATTTTTGAAATACGAATAATTCAATCCTAACAACTAAAAGTTAGAGGTTTAAGGGTTAAAATAAATTTTAAATAAAACTTAAGGATTAAAATATATTTTAACTTTAAAAAAAAAAAAAAAAAAAGAGAAAAATGTTGGCGTCGTGATCCTGCCGGGACCCGTACCACCACCACCACCTCTCTCGCAATCTCAGCCTCGGACCGGTGGAACTTCCAGCTTCCAGACGCTCGCCTTCCCCCACCGCCCCGTCGTTTCCGACGTGATTGCCGGCTCGCGGGGACCTCAGAAATCGAACCCACCGTGGGATGCGGTCCCATCACTGCTCCGTAACGCTGCCGACGAGTCCATCAACCCACCCAATCCTTTTCCACCACCCCCAATCCCGGCACCCAAAACTCACCCAGCTGCAGCAATGGGAGTCCAGGGTCCGGCTACAGGGGGACCAGCGCGCCGGTGAGCGAGTGTGGCTGTGGGTGGTCCGAGGGATGGTATAACTTTTCCCATCTCCACTGTTGCACGAGCCGTGGGCCTTTCTTTATAGAGCCAGGGGAGGCGAGGTGACAGCCATCGTGCGACGAGACCTCGCGGTGTACAGGTTTAAGATTTGAGCTCTAACTCCCACTCTCCTTGAACGGCGGAGCCGCACGAGTGAGGTGAGATGGATCCAAACAGTGGCCTCGGTCAACCGTGGTCTCTTGAGATCCCACCCCCACCATTAGTTCACACGTGCAGCACTTGTTCTATAACTGAGATCCAGTACGATGGAGAATCTCTACCTCTACGGAAAGGGTTGGCTACTTAGCTTGGATAGCGTTTTTTAATGTCTGGAATCAAGGTGGTGGCTTTCTTGGAAGGAGGCAGGAGGGCTAACGAACCTCGGATGTGGTGAGTAACAGCTTGCATGGCAGAAGACAACAACTGAGAGGTCAATGAGAGACTGCGTTTTGTTTACTACCCCTCCTTTCGGGTTGTCTATGAATTTCATTTCATCTTTCACATGCTTCACACGTTTAAAATATTTAGCATAATTAAAGCTTTGGATTTTTAATTTGGAGAGAGAGAGAGGAGAAAAAAAAAACAAACAATTTCATAAGCTCTGCAAGTAAATTTTTACAGGTGTCAACACGTGAACATGTCAACTTAAGCTTTTATTAAGTTTTCTAATTAGGTGTTGCTTGATAGACTCATACCATATATCATCCCCTCTTGAGTCCTAAACTCTTAGTTTACTAAACTTTCTAATTTTTTCTTGTAAGACAGTTTGATTAGAAGTCTCACAAGGAAAAATTACACTAAAACCAAAACACTTATAATTTGTGTATTCAAGCTGTATGCAAGCTCACCCCTCTCTCTCTCTCTCTCTCTCTCTCTCTCTCTCTCTCTCTATATATATATATATATATATATATATATATATATATATAGTAGAAGTAAAGAAAGTAAAAGGCAATTGCAAACCACACCTCTCTATTGGCCTGTGAACTGTTGCCAACTTTGTCAACCTAACTCATTCCTAAACACAGCAGATGCACATGTGGAGGAGTGGCAAGGTTGTAGCTTTAAGGGACAATACGTACACTTCTGACTTGAATGTACTGAAAGTGAAATCCAGCAAGGGGGTGTTCTCTTCTAATTTTATCAAGGAGTAAGTAATCTATGATTTCCTATATATATGTAAGGACTTGAGTATAATCTTTGAGTGAAATTTAAGGGAGGACAAGGTTTCTTCTTCACCAATATAACCCATCTAAATATGAGAAGATGCCTCCATCATTGAATGCTTAGACCAAGGTCGAGTAGTACTAATGGATGCACACCTAATGGTTTCATGTGGACCCCTCTTGGAATCCGGGCACTCAAAGGCACAACTGATATGGACCTCCACCTTTTTCTTTTAGTCAGAGCTCTTTTTCATGCTTCCACTGAATTGTCATTTATTATATTACTGGCAAACCCTTCAAGGAGAAGATAATTGATATGAGAAAGGGTTACCAGTAGTGTAGGCCCAGATGAAATGCATTAGTAAACGTAGTGGTTATAATGACACTAAGAAAAGTATTCAACTCTTAATAACTCACAAAATCACATGCAAAGTTGCCCATCGAAGATGTAGGTCGGTGCTGGATTTCTTATCAGAGATTCTTATGGAAGACTTCTAGGCTCGTTCAATTCCACTTCAACCCTCTTCTGTTCCATGTGCTGAGCTTATGGCAGCCTAATGGGGAGTACAAAAAGTCCTATCTGAGTTCCTGGTTATATATTGGAGAGACATTCAGCCATGGTTAGTGGTTGGCTATAAGGCATGGATTCCACTTTTCTCTACCCCTTTTTGAGGAGTCTCCGGTCTACTTTATCTTCTTCTAATTTCTTTTGTCAGCACATGCTTTGCAAAGATAATCAAGCAGTAGATTATTCGGCTGGTGTAGCACACACCCTGCATGAATCTCAAATTTGGGTAGATAGTTTCCCTCTCCAGTTGGTTTTGGTAGTGTACGCTGGTTCTCGTGGCATTGGGTTTCTAAGATTTGTAAACTCTGGTGCAGAATAAAAGCAAAATGCTGGGGGTCTGCTAAGTTGTGAGGTGTAGGTTTCATTACTTTTGTCTAAAGACAACCGTATAGACCTTTGCTATGGTCCCCCGAGATTCCAATACTTGTAGTCCACCATGTGAAAAATTATCTGGGAATGTGAATCATGACAAAGAATCTAGACCTATGTGGATAGGGCAAGCAAGTGCTGGGTTTCATTGTCTTTGTGAAAATGGTGTTGACCTCCCGGAAGGAGGTAAGAAGCTACTTGACCTTATATTTGATATGTAACATTTCATATATAACCTATGTTCAGGAGTTGTTGGATATAAAGGTGATGAAAGCGCCACCAAAAAGATGGATTCCCTTCATGCTTTATGGCATCTTGCGAGCCTTTGACAAGTACATAGTGCTAGGCATGTGTAATACACTTGCTTCAAGAGGAAGATGCAATGATAATGGATACCTCTAATCTTACCTTTCATCATTTGGGTACTATATATTTAATTTCAATCTTTAGGGATGAAGGAAAGTTTTTTTTTTTTTTTTACTAAACTACATTTTTGACCCTCGAACTTAGAGGTGTATCACTTTAATATCTGAACTTCAAAAAGTTATAAAATTGATCCTAAACTTTGTTTTTTATTTCTGATTGGTCCCTACTATTGAAACAGAGCAACGTTGTGAGGAACTTGTCTATGTAGCATTCGTCTTCCTCCACCTCACCCGCAGAGCACCGGTCTACGTGGACGACAATGAAAGTGATGGGCAGGGTGGGAGCGGGAGGGCGCGATGGGCAGAGCCGCTAGGGGGAGGGAAAACAAGAGAGAGAGAGAGAGAGAGAAGAGGGAGAATGGGAATGGCAAAGCCACACAGTCACCTTGAAAGCCAAGGTTACTTATGCTTATATATAAATAAAAAAAATATACGGTGTACTATAAGGATTAAGACTAGAGTCTTGTACATATATAGAAACATGTCTTGCTTTGCCTTCTGAATCTCAAGATAACATAGATTAGGATTAATATACGGTGTACTATAAGGACTAAGACTAGAGTCTTGTAAATATATAGAAACATGTCTTGCTTTGCCTTCTGAATCTCAAGATAACATAGATTACGACTGAAGTCCTATTAGGATATGAAAAATCTTTCCTTCTTAAGCTTATAAATTTTGAAACAAATTCTAATATATTGCAACAAAATCTAGCTCATAGAACCGATAATAATTATTCATTGATTAAGTATGTAGTCAAAAATTTGTATTCTAAATGACCAATTTTTCTGTACATTTTGTTTAGTTAATACAAAGCTCCCTTTTTTGTTCATCTAATACCAACAATTTTTGATGTAATAAGATTAGCTATATTCTTACATTTCTTAGGCTTTAAATCCCTGAGCTTTCTAAGAATATAGTAATTTGTTCATTACATTCCTTCTTTGGTCTCAAGCAACAAGACATGCCCCTTTGGAGATACGGTGTCCTTTTGATTTGAAGGTTATGGACAATACCTTTTGATTTAACTTCAAGGTTATAGGGCCCTGAGCTGGGCATTGGCTCTTCACATCCATGGCACAGGTAACCAGATGAAAACCCTTCTCCAAAACAAAAAATTTGCTTGAACCTTGCTCGTTTTGTCCATACCATCACTTTCATTAAAGTTAAAGTTGCTATGATACTTGAAGGACGTTGGAAGTTTTTTAAATGGCCACCAAGATCTTATATTGAAAGGTGATGGAACTGGCGGTTGTTACAGTTTGGGACCCATTGAGCTAAACTTTTGGGAGTGGGACAAGGTTAAAGATATCAACTAGTGGCATGCTCTGCATAGCTTCTACTGATTATGATAGCTTGATCATGACAGGCAATGCATGTTTTGATGAGAAGTTGTAAGCAGTGCTTGGAACACATAATGGTGCATGAAAAGAATACAGGAACCAATCATGAACATGAGAAAGGTTAGGTGCAACAAAGAGAGCTCCACCCTTTGTTCTCCTTTGGACCACTGCAATGGCTTGAGTTAATGATGGTAACATCTTGATGTACAGAATTCTGATGCTATTGGCGGTTTGGTGTTCAAGAATTCGAATTAGAAAATTGCATCATTATTGTGTTCCCTAACTTTCATTCTCTTTACACTCTCTTTCAAAAGAAATGATCTTCTTGCATGCTCTTCTATGTTTTGAATTAAAGCTCACGGTTCATCCCTTGAGTGGTTGGGGGATAGTTTGCCTTTCTTCTGCTCCTTCCTACGAAATTCTAAGGTGGCAGACCACCACTCTCTCTCTCTCTCTCTCTCTCTCAATTGAAGTTTTCTTGGAAGTCAACATATTAAGATATAGAGAGAAGTAGAAGAAAGAAAAGTTTGTGGTTACTTTTGCTTTATCTCTGGACTGCAAGGAACAATTTGATACAATTCAAACAAACTTAGTTCTAAACGCCCAAATTAACCCAATTAATAAACCAAACCAATCCAGTCAAATGTTTTCAAGTGATCAAGCTAGCTAGCACACAAGAGACCACACATGAAATGCAATTCCTTCAATGATACAGAAAGAGCTAATTAAATTATGCAGATAATAACAGAATGATGAACTAAAATGCTCGATGATGCATTCGGTTTCGGGCTGATCATAAGCAGAATGAAGAATACCTCAGCTGGCAACTTTCAAAGAAAGGCAATATCAATGGGTCCCTCTAATTCAACTTTTTTTCATGGAACAAGTTTGGGCCAGATTAGCCCCATATGGATGCTTGAAACCAGGGTCAAATTCTACTCAACAACAAGTCAATTTGCAAGGTCAGCTAACTTGCCCAAGATATACTCCAGATCTCTTGAATTCTCTGTGATTTGGCTGGTTACTCACAGCCACCTTTTCTCCATATTGAATGGAAGGGAAGGCAAAGCCCACCCAGATTTCATCAAGTGAATGAAATCAAGTGGCAGAAAAGTTTGAAAAGATAAAATAACTGAAGAACAAGGAAATCAGAGCTACCTTCATGAGTAATGCTTGTGACTGACAGTAAGCTCACTAAACAGCCTTGGCACTCCTTATACTTTCTCATTAACTTGGGCAATTTTAGCCATTTCAGGAGTTATAAGCTTTATCATTAACTCGTTTGACTTGCTTCTTGTCAAGGCATTTCATCAACCTCTTTCCTCCCTCTGATAAAACTTTAAAAAAAATAAAAAAAAAACAATGAATGAGAATTTTGATGGAAGGTAAACAGGGCAGATATGATTCAAAGTAAACATAGTCATACATTTTGATAATCTTGTTAAACCAGCCTAACAAAGCCTATGCTTGACCTGTTCAATCTGCATGTCCTGGATGCTTAACCCATACCAAACTCATAAATAAATAGCATTCAAATTTATCCATTCTACCACCATAAAATGGAGAGGAGAGCTAGTTTATACAGATGATCAGATTGCATATTGCCCCCCCAAATGTCCTCTCAAGTCCCTTGGAGTTTTGGTTGCAAGATGACAAGTAGCTTAGTTGGATGATCTGATTGCATATACTTTTCAGTGTCCTCTCAAGCCCAGCACCATTGCATGACTTTGGAGTAGACACAAAAAATTGGGATTAAATGGACCCTTCCAGCAATGGCTAGTTAAGCCATAGGGACATTTTCATGTGGCAGAGAAGCAAAATAATGAAGTTGACCTTCACATGTTTTACTTGCAGACACAGAGAGAACATGCAGACAAAACATGGATTTCTAGTCAAAGATCAGAAATTAACATCTGAAAAGATGCATGGATTCCTCAATTATGGATTCCTAATGTTGAAGTGCAACTATATCACAAGTTGCTCAAATATCCTTGAATATTTGAAGGTGCCTGCATGCCACTAAGCACCGAACCTTCAACATTAGGACCTGCACAAAGATCTCCAAACAGGACCAACCTCCTGTATTGTCCATCAGACATTTTTTTCTCTCCAACAGTAGCAATAACTGGAAAAAGCACTGCCCCTGGATTTTTGAAGTCAAATGAAGTTGGTTAAACAAGGTGACTGATGCATCATTGATAGAACAGGATAGTTGTTGTGTATATTGAGATAAAGGCATAAACCATCATATTTAAAAGAGAAAATAGGTAATTTATTTGCAACTTTGAAATAGCACTGGTGTATGAATAAATGCGAGGTATAACTACTGTATTAACACCAAAAACCAAACTATATCGATATACTTGTAACCCCATTTTTGATGATACTCTATCATCTCATGTTTATGGTTCCCCTAATAAATTTAAACAGAAATGTAAGGCATTGCACCAGCTTCATGGTCAGTAGAGGCAAGCTTTCTTCTATATCAGTTGCTTTTGTGTCAAGATTGAGATATGACAGGCATTATGAGTACTTCAGTGTTCCAATGATTGAAACAGTCATGGGAGATCACTTTGGCCTGTTATTGTTTTTTCTGATCAAAGAGTGGAAGATGAAAATCAAGCTAAAGAAAGTTTCCATGGCAAAGGGGCAATGGAGCTGCAAACAGTCTTTTGTGGTGAAATTGGAAATCATGTTAGACTATTAGAGCAGCACAAAACCAATAGAAGGAAACCTCCATGAGAGCTTATGCTTACATCAAAAGCTACTTTTTGAAATCAAAGATGGTATAAAGTCATAAGATGAGAGTTCCATTGATTTCATCTGTAATGTGCCCATAGATATGCAATTGATTTTGTGGATTCCCTAGTAAGGTGTCCTTTATAAATTGCCAATATTTCCCAATTGCATCCAGATGATTCAAAGTACAATGAAGGCCCAAATTTGGACAAAACCTGGTAACACATCTGTTTTTCATTAAGGTTTCAGATTAACCTGGCATGGAAGTCTAAACAACTGCAACAAAAGTGCTTCAATACCTCCGACTTCAGGGAACTCAACATTACAGGATTACGCATGCCCCATCTGGTCTTCTAAAATATACTGATTCTGATTGCAGGATGTCCAGATTGTAGGAAGTCAATATTGTGCCATGTTTCTAACTAGCTGGTGGAGCAATTTCATGGAGCATGAAGTAGAATAGTAGCTGCAAAAAAGTGTTCCAATGTTGCACCTCCAAGGAACTCATGATCCAAGAAGATTGTTAAATCATTGTGGACTACCATGCCACCTTGAGGTAGGTTTGGACAAGGTTTGAGAGTAGTATTCCTCCATTAACGCCTTGATCAAGCAACTTAAAATTTGGAGGTCTTAACCGTCTCAGATGATGTCATTTTTTAATATTTACAAAAAATCAAAAAGACCAGTTGAAAGAGCACCATGCATCCAAAAATATCATTGAAAGGATCATTTGGGCAACAGTTTGATTTAATTTGTTACACAAATTGCCTGGCCAAACTCAACTAAATATATCTAGTGGAGTTTGACCAAGGTGTATCTCCTAATACAAAGACAGATCTCACTTGGTATGAAAGAAGGCCCTTGTAATTCTGACAGGGACTTTGTCGAAGATTTTTAAAACGTGGATTATAGAATTCTTGCCAAATTATTAATCACTTATGTGAAGCCTTTATTAGGAAATCTCATTAGCCCTAGCCATGTTGTTATTGTGGCTGATTGTAGTATTTTATGACAATATAATTTTAGATTAATGGGCCTTCCAAGAATGTGGATCCAATGGATGATGGCTTGCACATCATCTCCCAAATGTTTATTTCATGTTCATTCACAAGTGCTTAATAATCTTCCTAATAGAGTAGTTGGGAGGGTAGACTAATGAGGATTTAGCATCACCCTGATGGGGCTTAATTTGGCCATACGTTTGTGAGGCTAATAGGATTGTGTTTGCCAACCACTACAGTCCCTCTAACCAAAAGGTTAATGCTGATAAGCCTTTCATTTTCTTTGGCCCAAAGTTTCATTAATTCTGGGTTTCAGATTGCTGGTATTTGGGTAGCCATGGCTGGTTATCAATTCTTGGTTGATAAAAATGCAAGCCAAGTCAGGTGTATTTGATTTTTGAGAACACTCTCGTCTTCTCTGTCTTCTATTTTCATTTTCATGGAAAGAAAAAAAATATTTGTAAAAAGTCAAAAAAAAATTTAAAATAGTTTAGAGATATTTTTACTATTTTATATTAAAATTAAAAAAAATAAGAAGTAGAGAACTTGAAAGCATAAGAGTTGACAGTATTTTTTTTTTTTTTACCTATCATTTTAAAAGATATTATTTATAATGAAAATAAAAAAATAGAAATTAATTTTTATTTTTACTTATCAAACGTAAATTTTAAGGGATTAGAAAATAGAAAATAAAAATTTTTCTTAGAAAATAAAAATAAAAAATAAAAACAAAAAATATTTTTGAAAACAAAATGCAGCCAAGTCCCTTGCTTTTTCTTGGAAACCTGAGTCTACTTCTAGCTAAAATTAGCAAGAGGGAAGAAAGGTAAAGATCACAGCTTTGAGAACTAAAATTCCAGGAAATGGAGAAATTGAAATATTTGTCAGCCAGTTGACGAAATCAAAGGTGGCTTCACGCTTGTCCCAGGAAATGGAGTCGACAAAGGTTCCAGTGTCATCAAGGGCCAGATACGAACCACTAGAGTACAAGCCCGGTTTATTAAAATGGTTTACCTCTATCACTTGCATAAAATTTCTCAATTTATTGACAATGGTTATTGGATTCTGCATTGAAATTACTAGTTTTATTGCAGTGAAGAACTTGCTGATTCAAATGGTAGCATTCCCACGCTTACTTTAGGGCTGAGGATCAGAGGGCCCAGGTATATGATACTCATGGAAAGGACATTGTGTACATATATATATTTTTTAAGGGTGACAATGATCACTACCATTTCATTGGTTTAACAAAATTAGCATGCTAAAAAGAAGAAAAATAAAAGGAATTTCAGGCCTCCCAAGCAGCAGCAAGGAGAAAAAATAGGAAAATAAAGCATAACCAGGAGTGAAGGTGGATTAATATACATGTAGATTTATTTTCATACGTGAATTTATTTAGATATGGATATAATTTTAGGTATACATATCCATATCAATGAATATATATATATATATATATATATATATATATATATATGTATATGTATACATACATATATACATACATACATATATGTATATGTATAGATACATACACACACACACACATATATATATATATATATGTGTATATATATATATATATATGGATAGATAGTTATGTAATCTATATTCAAATATTTGATTTTATTTATAGTCCTATTTATTTTATATAGCACTTAAGATTTTTTAAGAAAAATAAATGATTATATTATCATGGGAATAGGGTTGAAAGTGAGCTTGGGCTGAGTCAAGCTTGAATCGGGTTTGAGCTTAAAATTGAGGCCCATATTAATTTCGAACCAGACTTGGGTAGATGATTGACTCAGTTCAGGCTTGTCTCGAACTCGAGCCCTATCTAGGCCCAATTACAAAATCCGAATCAAGCCCGATTATGAAGTTCTTTGTTAGATTGGTTGAATCTTTTTTTAGTTTTAGTGTATATAAAATTAAATTCATATATTTATTATCTAAGCAAACAACCATTTTATATATTTTTTAGTTTAGTCTAAGCAAATAACCTGTATGTTTGAGTAAATGAGAAAATAGTTTTATAAAATCAAGTGTTAAAATTGGGCTGGCTCAATGTTTTGACCCAAATGAGCTAATTTGAGAGGGTCCAATGAGTTTCAAGCTTGACTTAGGCCTTGGCTCAGCTCAAATTCGAAAAATATTTGAACTAGGCTTGGGTAAAGGTCTGGCCCGATCTGGCCTAGCCTACTTCCAACCCTACATGGTAGTGATATAAATTATCTTTTACTTTGTGATATTTTTTATTTAGTAATTACAAAAGTTTCTTACATCTATATTTATGTCTGTGCTTTCAAACACCTGGTTTGCATTCATATCCATTTAAACATATTTTCTGAATTAGATGATAAAGGATTACATATTGATGATTTAAACTATTAAATGTGATATGTTATCTTTAAATTGCTTAAATTAAAAAAAAAAAAAGTGATTTAAAGGCTCTTAGCTTATGCTTTATACATTAAATAGTTAAAAATTAAATAATTTAAATAGTATGTGTGTGTATATATATATATATATATATATGTATATATATGTGTATGTGTGTTCCTTACCATATAGGTTAAAAATTATCAAATTATATAAATTTTTTTTATATATAATAATTTAGAGATAATAGATCATATTCAATAATACAGATTATCGATGTATATTTGTTGCCAGTAAAAAAATGTTAACACTATTAGCATTACAGTATATGTAATTTGATCCAAACTGAAAAAAAATTTATCCAAACTGCATTTGTGAAAGAAAAAGATAGGGTAGATCATTTTTTCTATTCTAAAAATAATTACAGAAGAGAGCGAGAGAGAGAGAAAGAGAGAGAGAGAGAGCAGCAGACAGCAGTGCTCAGTGAAGCAGGGAATTAAACAGATCTTTTACAGAGGAACAAGAACAAACAGCGGCAGTGGACTAAGGAACCATCGCAACGGGATGAAGAAATCTTCGGTCGACGCCTCTTATTTGCCAGCGCTGCCATTGCCCCAGAAGTAACGAAAGAGTAGGCATGGACTGTCAATGATTCAGCCTTCTTGCCTTAGAATATGCGTAAATTTCATTCTCTCTCTCTCTAGGGCCAACCCGAAGTAGCCACTACTTTGTCGCAGTCCAGGATAAAATGCTTCATAACCCTCTTTGTCCGCCACCTATGCATTTTTTTTTTAAGAGAACAATAGAGATAAGATCAGGCATATGAACAGTGGGCATACAGGAAGCTTCCATGGAGATCACCTGCGGCTTCTAGTGGAGTGATGAAGAATGTTATAGGGATGGCTTGCCCGCCCACCAACCTCTCAATAATTTGGATTTATTTTAATCTTGCCCAGAGAAAGCTCTCATACCACTTAATCCACAATAACGATGAAGAGATCGATAAAAAAGAAAAAAGAAAAATAATCATGAAAGCATCCATAAAAATTTAACTTATGATTACCTCCATAAATGAAGAGAGCAGAAAAATTTTGCTACGAAGAAATATATAAAATTACAAAAATTATTTTTTCACCAAAGCCATTCTCACAAAATTCTAAATCTACTTATACCTAATAAGACCCTCTCTTGAGGGTTTCTAAGGATTTATCTTCTAACGTCAGAGCTACATATGCTTATATAAAAGAAAAATTTATAGTATACTATACAGATTAAAACTTGAGTCATTCTCTTTCTCTTACAGATACATATATATATATATATTATATCGTTACATTCGAATGTAATCAAACCTGAATCCAATCACATCTTTCACCCCTATATCCATATAGTTCATGGATTTTAAAGATGTGAAAAAGATAAAGTGACTTTAAGATTAATATGGATTTAAAAATAAAAAAGATAATCGAATTCGAAGCTTGATTACATACGGATGTAACCAAGCATATCCTCCTCTCTCTCTCTTTCTCTCTCTCTCTCTCTCTCTATATATATATATATATGTTGATGCATATGTCTCTGTTAAGTTTATGAATTTTAAGATAAACTCTAATATGAGAATATGTTTAGATATTCTATGCAGGTATGGCAGCAGAGTAATGGGTGGAAACAAAAGACAAGGAATATTTCGTCTGTAGTTTTGCTAATATTTTATGCAGACTTAGGAAGTCTGGAATAACGTTATGTTTGGTTGCAGGAGGGAGAGTTTCATATGGCAAATTGCATGGAGCAAGCTTGCTACCATGCAGCCCAGGATCAGATTTTGCTGTACCAATCAATTTGGGTTGTTCAATGGGGACCTCCTCCAGGTGGGAATGGGTCAAGGCCAATGCTACTGATGGCTTATTCAGCAAGGAATCCCCATGTTATGCTCATGCGCTCATGCTTTTGTGTAAAGGTTCAAAGAAGGAACAATCAGCCGTGCAAAAGACTGAGGAGAGAGGCCTGCCAATAACCTGTAAAGAAAAAAAAGACCATCCCCCAAAATACGCCTTTATCCTTGTATAAGGATGGTATCCCCTAAGCAACGTTGTAGCTAAGATCATATTTGCTTGCCATGCCTTCCCATGAGAAAATATGCTTTTCTTGAAAAAAAAAAAAATTCCTAACTAGGAGTGACAATTCATATTTTCATATTATGTCCTTACCATGTCGAAGTTAAAATATAATAATACATGGATTGATGTAAACATGATACATTAATTAATTATATCAAAAATTTAAATATGAATATAATATAATTATTATACGAGTTATACGATATGACATGTATAATCCATTTAATAAACAAATTATATTGGATTGATACGAGATGACTTACTTAACATGAATAGACATGACTTGCTTAACATGAATAGATATAATCCAACCTACTTAACACAATCCACTTAATATGTCATTAACTAAATGAATCATAAATAGGTCACTCTCGGATTAGTGGGTCAACCCACGACACAACATAATTATTTTCTATCATAATTGTATTAACACGTTTATGATATGAAGCTATTTAAAGTCAACCCAAATCCATTATTTCATGTTCAATTTGAGTCGCATTCGCATGCCATGTTCAATTTTATCACACTTAACCCCTTCATGTTTGGTTGAAGTTTTCAACTCAATCAATGGGAAGTCTTATTCTCAAAAGCACCGGCTTTCTTGCAACCGTATAGAAAGTGGCATCTCATGGTATGGATGAGAAAGCTCTTTCCAAAGGAAAGAGCTTTTCTAGAAACCTATTTACCATTTGCCAAATGGCATCCCTACCTATGCTTTCTTTTAATAAGGTCCCCATTTTTATTTTGGAAGATCTTCATCCTGCTAGGGACTCCATCCCCCCCCAACCCTATTCTTGACATTTAAATATTTATCTTTTTTTATTTTGATTCTTACTCACTGTATTTTAAAATAAAAATAAAAATAAAATATTAAGTGTTACATAACAAAGAAATAGATTCAAATAAATTTACCATAATTATAAATTTAATGAGTTAATTCATAAGAAATATATTAAATCATAATCTCAAAAAGCATAGTAACATAAGTATATAATTATATGCTACTTTATAAGAAATAAACATATTCAACTATAAGTCTAAATAAATATAAAGAAAGTAAAAGCATATAGGCTTAGGATATTTTAAGATTACATATTGGGCTATATTTATAATATTAAAATAATATAATGATATTTAAGTAATATAAAATATATAATGACCTTACGGAGTGAGTCGGGGACCCTATGGGGTGGAGAATACCCATTCCATCCCCATTTATGGGGATAAAATTTTTTTCATTCCCATCTTCATGGAAAGAATAATTTTTCTATCTCCATCCTATTCAAGATAGATTCTTGCAAAAATGAGGAAAAGTAGGAAAAATTGCCATCCCTACATGAAATATTATCTTTTTAAAGCATTACATCTATAACCCATACCAATCCATAATGATCATACCATACCATACCATATAGCTATAATACCGAGTTTCAATTTGGTATGAACTAGATCAATGCAAACCAAATGAAATTGTCTTGTACCACTCGATACTAACCAAAATCTATTGATGCCAAATAATATTATGGTTAAGAGTAAGAAAAAAATTAACACACTATGCCAATATAAGTTGGTACGGTATTAAATTTACCATATCGAATTGTTTTATGAACCTTGTGCTTTAATATTACTATGAATGTTGTTTAATTGAAAAGGTAAAATATATTTTGACAATAAACTCTTTCAATACCTATTATTTCCTATGGTATTTATTTTAAATGTCCAATCTCTACGTGGATAAAATAGGTATTTTCTTTTTTATCCTTTTAGCATATATGTATTGCCTTAGTATCTCTCACGATCCTCTTCACTCCTCCATCCTCCATTCCTCTCGGTCTACCTAGCCCCCTCTCCTATCTAACTGCTTCTTTTCATCTTATTGTCATCTCTTTCCTAAAACTTGCCACCTTTTACCATGGTCAAGGTCCCTACCATTGATACAAACAATATTTTGGCTTTGTACTTGTTGATGTTGTATTCTAGCTCCTTAAAAATAATGCAAAAAGTTTTAGACCGATATTTATTGGCAACTTTCAATCAAGAATGAGTTGTTATCTAAGGTAAACAACTTTGAGTTATGGTAATTATTTGAGGTAAACAACATATAGTCCGGATAGTTGTATGTGATCACTATAAGATGTTGCTTTTAATCAGCCAGATCAGAAGAAGACTAAAAAAATATTTTAAATCACAAGGCGACCTAGGATGAGCTAGGATGAGCTACAGTTAACCGAAGGAAAATTTTTGGCATTTTTCAAAACTAAAGGAAGTTTTTAGCTATTTTTGAAATAAAAAAAAAGTTGATAAAAGTTTCGATCCGTTGGCACTTACAATCACGACTAGAGCCTTATAAATATAGAAGCAAACAGTACTTGTAAGGATTTAAGCTTAATTTTAAATCAAATTCAAGACTTTTATCATTAGAATAGATCCTTCTATTGTAGGAGCATCTAAAATTTATCTTAGGAATAGTAATTTCTAACTTAAGTCAGTTCTATCTCCTTTAATCCCATCTTCTCTATCTTTTGCTACTTGTATCCCACTCTTATAGGAAGCAAGAGGAAGAATTGAATCAATCCAATCGTCTGATTGTGCTGATTTACCTTCTATTTTACTGTTTTATAAGTAATAAAATTTTATTTGTTTCATTCAGACCGTATTTATTTGCAACAGTGCCTAAATATTTTCTCACTCGAATCCTATCAATCATGCCCATAGTGTCATTCTTCTCCAAACCAAAAAGCAGTCTCTTTTCCTCTTTAATACAACATATTAAGGCCTCTACTTTCTTCCACAACTAATACCATGAATGATGTCTATGGTGAGCCCTAATAGAGGTAGAAAAAAATAGGCATCTCAACAGATATGCATGGAGATGATCTTTTCCATGGAAAAATTTCCTTGATAGTGACAAATCACAAGAACTATCACTTCTACAGTACTTTCATAATAACCCAAGGGGTACCCATTAATTAAGACTTTTATTTTGAGAGTATATTTGGTAAAAGATTAAAGTGGGTAAAAAATTGATGAAAAGTTAATCCTATAATTTTTTACCTCTTTTTGAAGGTGTTTGATATGAAGCTTATTTTTTTTTAAAATAAATATTTTTCTTCCTTTTATCTCTAAATTGTTTACCTAAAAGAGATAATAAAATTAAAAGCAAAAATTATTCAAGATAAAAAGAGACCGAAATATTGAAACTAATAAAATATTAACTAAGTTTATCATTCTCTTCTATTTCATTTATTTTATATTAATGATATTAACAAAATATTAATAATACTTAGTCTTATTCTAAACATAGTTAATAGTTACTAGTTAACATAAAAACTTTTGCATCCTTAAAATTTACATTAGAAAATATTATTTTTATAAATTTTTATTCTATTTTTTTTTTTTAATCCCATGCCAAACACATCCTAAATTGTATAACCAAAACATAAGGTAGATCCTTGAAAATATAAAAAAAGGATACAAAAGGAAAGCTTTATTTTAAATTATAAACAAACCCAAAGAAGTTGGATCGACTAAGTGGCACCCTGTCCCTCCAGAAGAGGTCTCAGGTTCAAAACTAAATATTTTTATCCCACCAAGATCATCAAAAGAAAAAAAGAATCCAGCGTATTTCACTTATATAGGGTGTAGTGGAATGGGAAGATGGAGGAAAGAGGGGCAAGAAATAAGACATACGATGCCATAGGGAAAGTGGAAACCATACAACCCACCCAAACACCTCAAAAAATTTTATGCTGATTTTCTGGCAAGCATGATGGAAGAAGTGGAAGCATCACTAAATATTGGATGGAGACAAGATCAAATCCAAGTTTATCACAATAAGTTGAGTCTATACTAACGGCCAGCGGTATTTTTTGAACTGAAGATTTTTCATCCGATTTGGCACGGATCTTGAAGCTGATGCCTGACAGCTTACATTTTTTACATTTTTCAGAGGTTAAATTTATCATTGTAATTTTTTTTTTTTGAAAAAAAGAAAAGCCAATGGCATTGAAATTTTTACTCTAAAATATTTATCAATTAGCCTAGAAGTGATAACTCTTCTATGCACAAATACCTCAGAAGAGACAACTTGAATCTTTAATTAGTGTCTAACTTTAATACAAATACAATGTGATGATTTGAGGGGAAAGGCTTCTACCAAATTTCCATTTAATTAGTTTACCTTTAGGTGGCCTTACAGTTTGCCTCCTGTTCAATCTACAACATAAATCCATCCCATATTTTTTTTTTTTTACTTTCATACAGTCTCTGTTCATGTTTGAGATGAGATTCACAGTCATTCATTCAAATGTGTGTGTGTGTGTGTATAAACTCGTACCATCTTGTCCCCATCGTGCTGGCTCAAATTCAAACTTCAGAGACTGGACAGCTGGCCTGGCCAACGTTCCATCGCCATCTCATCCTAAAAATGAATCAACCCCTGTCCAAATATCACTTTCTTGACCAGGGCCAAGAAGCCAAAGGATTAGAGACTTTACCTCACGGTTAGATTTTAGATTTTACCACACGTCAGGTGCTATAATATGATGATAGAAACCTAGCACCAGCAAAGGTTAGCCAAAATGCCGAACTGAAGCGAAAGAAGAGCCAAAAGATTAAATGAAGGACTACACTCACAACACAAGACGGCCAAAGGATAGTAAATCATCACCAGAAACCATAGAAGAAGAATCCGGTCCACCAAATGTTTGAGGGACCCATCATCTCCTAATGACACCCAATCACAACCGAATCAACGGACCATATCAATCGAGGAATCCCCCCCCCCCCATCCAAGGTGGGCCCCTCGTTATTAACACTCTCTACGGACTAGCGGACGGGTAGGACACCACAGGGCGGTCAGGACTCGAGAGCCGCTCACCACCGTCGAACTATCGAAATATCGAGAGAAAGAACACACCACCGGCGGCCTGCTTCCTTCTCCCACGCCTCCACGCACGCCGAGATGCGGTGGGAGCGAGAGCAGGACCTTTATTCGAATAGATACGTAGGAGTTGGCACGTGTGCCTATGCAGATTTACCAGAAGGCCCTCCGCGGGAGAGGAGGGCAACGCGCACGAGTTCGATAATCTCGTCCAGGATCAGGGGCATTCTCATGATTGCGTCGTCGCACGTGCCACGACTGCGATCGGCGCTCGCCGTGCCGGGGGAGCCCCTCTTCTTGAACACTACCATCGCAGCGGATCCGTTCACCGAACGGGCTGCGATCACCTCCGAGAACCGTAGTAGAGAGGCAACCGGGGCGGCCGCCTTCATCAGACCCGGGCCGGACCCGAGCTGAAGCACCGCGCCGACGCGGCCGGGCCGGAGGACCCGCTCCATTTCTAAAACCACCCGGGCCGGCACCCGGGCCCGGTCCAGCGCCGCGGAGAAGACGAGGTCGAACGAGGCCGCGGCGAAGGGGAGGCCGCAGCAGGCGGCCGCGGGGGCGGCGACGGCGGCGGTGCGGAATCCCAGCCGCCGCGCGGCGGCGGCGGCGGCGCTGGAGCCCGGCCCGACGCAGAGCGCGCGGCCGCCGGGGGAGAGCCAGTTCCTCGCGATCAGCTCGCGGAAGGCGGCGTCGAGTTCGGTGGAGTTCGCAGGGGAGGCGGGGTATTCCGAGGGGAAGGCGCCGCAGCCGCCGGATGCGCCGCCGATGCTGGCGGCGAGGTCGAGTAGGAGGAGGGATGCCAGGGCCAATGCGGCGGAGGCGGCGAGGATTTTGAGGACCAGGGATCTGGTCGGCCCGATGGCTTGCTCCAAAGGAGAGGTTTTGGGGGGGAAGGAGGTCATTTTTCCCTTGATAAGGGGTAGAAATTTGAGCAGATGGAAAGCCGGCGAGGGGGAGAGGAGGGAGGGTTTAGCGAGTGCAGAACCTGGAGGAGGTGTGATTTCCACCCACGAGGAGACGGCAGTGCGTTTGCTGGAGTGGCAGCCAGACGCGGGCGGGGACGCGGACGGGGGCCATCGGAGAGATCGCCGGCATGCACTAACGGAGGATCATGTTAGGGTTAGGGTTTGGTTGCAGAGGGCAGAGAGGGAGGGGGGCCGGAAGAAGGAGAATGGCGGGCGGAGCTCGGTGGTATTATTGTTGGGGCAGAGCGAGAGAGATGCCCCTCCGATTTGGAGGAAAAAACAATTTTGCCACGACGCAATTGGCGCCGCCGCGCGGTCATGGGTTTCGGGTTTCGGGTTTCAGGTTTCAGGCGAGTGGCCGCAGCCAATCTATTTAATTTCGTTAGCAAATTAAAAAAAAAAAAATCTCAAGCAAAGATTAATGAATGATAAATAAATTTAAATTATAAATATATAATATTTTTATTTAATATAAAATTATTTTTAAGATATTATAATTTTTTTATATTATATTTTAATATCATTTGTAACGGCTCAAGCTCATATAACACTTTTTTTTTTTATTAAACATAAGGTTATTTTTGAATTGTTATAATTTTATAATTTTTTTGCATTATATTCTATTACAATTACAATGTTACAATAATTTCTTTGCATTATATTCTAATATCATTTGTAACATCTCATGACTTATTTTTGAATGTTATAATCTCTTCGCATCATATTCTGATACCATTTGTAACGCTTTAAGCTCATTTATTGGCTTGGAAATTAACTTGTTGGCCTAATTAATCAATTAATCCGTTAGTGAATTAAAATAAATTTTTGAGGTAATTTAAGGACGCTTGAGGCTCGATCACTCTTCATAGTGCTCATTAGGAAAATAAGGCGATGTGGTTGGTCACCAACCAGCCAAGGTTAAGGTGGTGGCTGGTGGTCGTGGGTTGTTCGATTGATTTGGGCTGAAAATTTATTTGTAGATGCAGTTTGGCATTTCAGCATTTCTCTTTCTTTTACTTGAATTTCTTGCATGATCAATATCATCTATAAAAGGTGCTTCTTCGTATTTGTCATGAATTATAACAAGACAAAAGAGTACAGAGTAGGGTGGATATGACTTGCCAAAACATTGGTTATTGCTTGAGACATGGCAAAGAAGCCTCCTTTCTTTTCATAGAAGATGTCTATATGTTAGAGCGCAAATATTTTACATCATTGTGGAAATTTTTCACAGCAGACAAAAATGAATAAGATTAAACTTACAGATACAGTGAATGATGAAATACTTATGTTCTTTCGAATTATATTTAAAAGTTTTACAATTTTTGAAAACAAAGATTTATTACTTTCAAAAATAAGTAAAAAAAAAAAGCAAACAATAGTAAATATTTTATGTGGATGCTACTTCAACATTAATCTCTATATGATATCATATTAATTTGTATGGAAACAAAATAAGAAAAATAATAATGATGCCAAGTAGGCTGTTAACAGATTGAATACATTGTGAACTTCATGGTTTCATGCTTCATCCAACTCAGTGCACTTCTTGGTTTTAAAAGGTAGAGACATCTTTTGCCAATTAATGTCACACCCTAAACTCAAGATTTGAGTTGGAAGCTACGATAATTACCGCATACTTATAAGAAGTTCCTTACAAATATACGAGGCATCACACATGATATCATAAATTAGAAATATAAAGTTCCAATCATAAATTTAAAATATTTCTTAGGTAATCAAAAATAATATTAGCTATAAAACCATTGTTTTGAAAAAAAAAAAAAGTCTTAATAACTATTTTATTATTCTCCTCGTACATATAGGCATTCTTCTAGTAGTATCCTCACACAGCACTACAAAGCAAAATTTAGAAAAGAAAGGATAAAATATAATGAGCTTCACAGCCCAATTAGCAATGAGTAGCTTTCTAAAATGTTACATAATAATAGTAAACGGGTATAGTTTATCAATTGAAAAACATAATTTGTAATTATCACATTCTTAGTTTCTATAATATCATGTCATTTAATCCTACTATACTAAGCATTATATCGCTAGTGTTTTAGCCCTGTAGGCAAAGTATCAACCAAGGTATAGCTCTCAAAGTCAAAGGTATTGCCAGTATTTAATCCCCACATGCAGGTATTAACCAAGTATATCTTCTAAAGTTATAGGCTTTACTAGTGCGCAATCCCTATTGGTAGAGATCTAATTCATCCAGCATAGATAGGGTTAGAATCTTCAAGTTCAATTTCATTATTTCTCATTGAATCTTATTCATCAATTCAACAACTTTATCAATTCATCATGAGCAACAAATAATCCATATCAAGTATAATCATAGCAATCAAGATCAATATGCAGGCATGCAACATTCATAAACTAGGCATCACAGAATGATAAATATTTATTTATTTTAAAAAATATATAATAAATTCTAGAAGTGGTCAATCACTCTTACCTGATAGACGCAAATAAATCAATTATCTCAACTTAGGGCTCCTATTCTGAACCTAACATATAATTTAGGGTAGGTCAACACATTTCCAAATCTATTCTTATTAATTTAAGTCCCTCCCATTAATTTATGAATTTTATTTCACCAGACCCTAAGGTCTCATCTTTAGGTTCAAAATAGAAATATCTATTATCTAATAATTTTAGGCATATTTCATTCACTTAGGTTAAGATTTGTTAGTGAATTAGTCAATTAATCCAACTTAATCTTGATTTATACGTTATTTTTTATGAATTTGGTTCTAAATAACCTATCCTCATTATTTATCCCTAGAACAACTAACCTAAAGTATTTATTCCTAATTTATTTTTAACTTTAAACCTCTAAGGACATATATGTTATTTAATTAGGGATAAGAGCATCATTTATTAAATTGTTTAGAAGAACTTATGCGTCACTATTGGAAAGGAAGATTAGGCATGGCATTTTATTAAAAGTAGAAGGGCAATAAGGTCATTTTGCAAGCTAAATTAAGTGCTCTATTGGAAGGGCATATGGGTCTTTTGTGGCCTTTGAGACATACATGGGATCACTTTTAAATAGATCAAAAGGGGAGATTTATTGGCTTCTTTGGTTTGGCACTTCTTCGATGCCATTCTTTAGCTCCTAGTAACATGACTATGAATTAAGGCTGCATACCTATGTGGCAGTCTCACTACCATTGCTTAAGGGTAGATGATGAGTTAATTCTTCTTCTTTCATTTTTAAGAGATTTTTATTATAATAAACCTTATAATCAAACTTATTAAAGCATGTTGATATTTTGTTGGACATACACAAGCATCAATTCTAACTTAATTAGCATGTTTGTGTTCTTTTTCTTAAAAAAAGTTGTCATTTATTATCATGATCCAATTAATCAATCAAATAAATAAGATCTAGATTTTTCTCATATTATATTTTATTTTTTAATTTGAATTTATTGTTTTCCTTTTTTTACATATACAATATCTTTTGATATGATTTTTGTGCAAAGACATAATGAATACATAGCACTGCATTTATTGGAAGAGTAATTTTATAAAGAGGTCAGCTAGAGGGCAGAAATTAAGGGTTGGAGAGCAAGAAGAGAAGACTTCTTTGTAGGGTTTGCACTATGGCTAATGATTTCAGCCCTAGATTTTGGATCGAGTTGGAGCAAGATGATGTAGAATTAGGGCTTCTCATCTTAGAAGAAAGTTGCTTTGTGATAAAAAAAAAATAATCTCTTAGTAGTCAAGAGGTACTAATCAAATGAATAGGATGGAAGCAATTTGAATTTTCAACCTCCACCAACCTTCACTTTGATTCTATATTGATTAATCAGTTGACCTCAAAAACTTAAGTTGGCAAAGAAAAGAACGATAATGAATATCAAGCTCAACATTTCTAGTTACATAATGGAATATTAAGGCCTCGTTTGACAGAGCTATTAGCAGTAGAGTTTTTGAAAAAAATTATTTATTATTTGGTAACTATATTTTTAAAGTAATGTGAGATTTTAACATTTATTTAGTAATTAAACTAAAAAAGTACTTTTAAAATAAAAATAATAAAAGACATTGCACGATACTATCAACTATTGAACCTATTAAAAATTATTATTATAAGTTATTAAAATAATATTATAATATAGTAATATCATATTATAATATATTATTAAAATTATGATCATTATTATTTAATAATATAATATCATAAAATTATAATAATATTTAAATATATTATATTATATTACATTATATTATATTATTATAGTCATATTATATTATTATTATATTATAATATTAAATATTATTATTCTCAAATATGTGACCTTTAAGTTTAACAAAAATAACTTTTCGATGCATGCCAAGTAAAACTTTTGAAAAAAAGCTCTAAATTGAGCATTCCCAAGTAGAGTTTTTAAAAGCTTCAGATCGAGTTAGAAAATATTTTTGCAAATATTACCAATACTATAAAATTACTCAAAGGTATTTTTAAGCCTCTAAGAGCGCTTCCAGGGCCTCCAAAAGCGTAGCCAAATAATGGAGTTGCTTGCCTCTTGATTTTTTCTCCCTACCATAAAGTTGTACATAGATTTTGGTCTCCTACATTTGGGTTTTACATGTGATGCTTCTACAATTTAGTTACTCTATTCTTTTAAAATTATATAGTTTTTGTTCTGGTGCAAATGTCTTTTCCAGGATGTCCCCACTAATACCAAGTCATAATACCTTGTTTTCTGGCAGAGGTGGTCATGAGGCATGACACGATTACGTTAAGGAAACTTCAAACAAGCCCCTCACATCACATAGAGATGTTATAGAGATCAATGGTTGATAACTTGTTTTGTTTTCAAGCTTTTAATTCTAATTTATGATATAAATTAAAAGCCAATTCTAGTGTAATTCTAGAGGATTTATGATATACTCCGCCTTCAAACTCTACCATCTACTTCAACACTTCGCTATATTCATTCCACCATGAATCTATTTTATTACTATCACTAGTTTATTTTATGAAGTGCTATGACATTTTTCCAAGAACCTCAACGACAAAAATGAGTTTTTATTCTTTTGTAAAACTACATTTGAAAATATACTCGAATGATTAGAGATAGTTATTTGGTTGGAATAGAGCTAAGTAAAGACGATAATATACATGAAGTATCTACCCATACCTAACCCGGCATGATATTGGTCAAGGCTTCATGACTCAAAACTATTCATTAGTCATTTTTGGTGACCCATTTGACTCTAATTTAATCTATTTTATAAGACTTAATTTTCAATGGATTTAAGTTAACTTATCCAATCCAATCATTACAATTCTTATCAAATTAAAAAAAATAAAATAAATTATAGGAATTAAGAAACAATCAACCACTTAAAAGTATTTCATAAGTCAATATAATCTAAATTACTTCGATGTAAGTTGGGTTAGGGATGGCAACGAAGTAAGGTAAGGCAGGGTTGAGGACTGTAATCTTTATTTTCATCTCCATCAAAGAAAAATAATCTTCATTCCTATCCTATGAGAAATGATAAATTTTCATCTCCATCTCATTCCCTTTCATTCCTCTCTCACTATATGAATTTTTAATAAAGATTATGGGGATAATTTTATATATTTGAAAATACATAAAAATACTGTAATATTTAAGTATAGGGTTAATGAGGCAAGGATGGGAGTCAAAACTTTGAACCATACTTAAACTTCAGTCAAGAAAGTTGGTATATACCTAACCTTAATTACAAACCTAAATCAAATAGGATTGGATACGGTGGCATTAGATTTTTCAAATCAGATCAATCTTTGCTATATCTATGGATGATTTTTGTCCCTGAAAAATCTAAATATCAATATACATTTATTACAGTATTCAATATATATTTATCATCCATGATTTAAATAAAACCATCAAGAAATTTTTAAACATATATTATTCTGTTATAAAAAAAAAAAGAAAGAAAAAAAAAAAAAACTGGTCTCTTTTCAATGAGAAATCCACTTTAGGGACAAGAAGCATCCCTTGGTCATTGAAAAGGTTAATGAACCGAAGTTGGAGCCGTCCTTCTTGGTGGGACACCAATAATTTAAACACATGTGCCGGGCCTTTCATCAACGGTGGATGGCAGCGTGGAGATGTTGCCCATTTATTTTCACTTTATTTTAAGAAATCCATAGGCCAGATCTTAAATAATATATTATATTATCTGATGTTATAAAGAATGCCAGGCTGGGGAATCAAGGCCACACTAAAAGCTAATCTCCAGCTTACCTGAAGCTGATGTCCTTGTATAAAAAGTTGAACCATTTCATCTGTAGTACCACCAACAAGCCTTGTACAGCGACATCATCTGGAGTTTTGAAGCACGTTTCACACCTACAGCTTGGGCAAAATACAACACAGTAACTTAGTATATATAATTAGATCCCAAGCAGCAATCTTTTCTCATCATCACTACAGCCATTAGACTTCAACTGCTGCACTCTCCTACCCCATCTCCATTTCTCCATAGAAATAATATCAGGTTCTATGGCAAGGAGGAGCACAGCGAGTCCAAAGAATGCACCAAGTTTAAGATGAGCAGATGGCATAAAGCAACTAGCTTCAGAAGGAAGGGTTGCTTGCTTCACCAAGTCAAGACTCATGCAAGGTGTCAAGTAGATGAAATGGAACCAATTCAAGCATACCAATGATAACAAGATAACCAAATCTAAGTCTAGAGGGAGATTCAAATCTATGGGGCCACAAATCAAATGTCCTAATCTCAACTATTGTTGCTCATGAGACTTAAAAGGCCGAATATCTGCAGGCTTTTGCTAAGATGAAAACCTTGGCAACACAAATCAAGGCTATCTTTGCCGCTCCACAAAGATCAAGATCGAATGAATGTTTATTCTTTCGAAGAAAGATCTATCTTTGACCCCTCAATGACTAGTCATTGAGTAAAACATAAATTGTTGGATACTAACGGTAAAAAAAGATAGGAAAACTTTTGACTATTTAAGACCAGTTGCTGAGGAGATTCCTTGAGCGAGCTTTGCCCCTAAAAAATTGAGCGCTTGCACAAGGGCTTTCCTTATTGTCTAATGAAGTGAATGCTTGCTTTTAGGGAATATATCCAATGAAAAACAAAGAGATTCCTCCCCTTCTGGTCAATGTAGGTTACACTCCACAGCCCAATTGGTTACTGGATTGGACTGCTATGGTGTTATCAAAATGGTTGCATTGGAAATGGTCTCTCGACAGAAATGGGGACAACTGGAATTATCAGCTAAAATTCATGCTTAAAATTATCAGCTAAAATTCAGAAATGGTTTCTTGTCATGGATCTTACTGCACATAAAATTATCAGCTAAAATTCATGCTTAATGGCTACTTCCACTTACGTACCTCACACTCTTGGAATGACAACATGATGGCATCTTCATTCATAGGATTTTGCATCAGATGCTTCTCGACCACTGTTTTTACCTGTACAAGACCAACAAAATATTAGTTCCAGCAGGAACCAGACACACGTTGCCAGCTGCATTTTGTAATGAACGACCTCCACGCACATGGATCACACGTTTTCTCATGAAAGTTTGTCGTAAAATTTTTCTAGGATATCATTCCACCAATGTGGTTCAGAATCATTGAGGTGAAGTTCATAATGCTGAAGAAATGGTCAAAAATAAATGAGTTAGGGGGCCTACTTAAAAGAAGCTTTCTGTATCAAGTGCCCCTCTCTCCTTAGCTGTAATGTCCACAGGAATGAGCTGCTGAAGAAAAGCAGACACCTGGCACCAAACAGATGGGATAAACAAATTTCTCTACACTCTTTTCAGAGATATTGCACTTTCTTTTCTGCCCTTCAAATTTGATGGTGAGACTGCACTTTTCCACTTCTAAAGTCTCATACAAGTTTTACTACATATTAATGGGACAATTGGTCTCATTTGATCAGTTGCACCACTCTTGTATGATCCTTGCCTTTGTGTCTTACATAATGAACATGTTAAAAGCTTCAACAGCTATAAGAATCACTTTCAAGATCAAGCATGGCACCTTAATAATTGAATTTGCCTTCAAGGACACAGTAATGTAGACTGAATTGCAAGGCATCATGTAGCATGTATCGAAAAATCCACTGATTGCCCTCCTGCAACTCAAGTTTCAGTCTTCATATAATACATGTAATGATCCATATTGAGCCAGCAACCTAGCTAAGCTTGGACCAGCATTATGGGAGTTTGATTGCTATTGGTTTTGCCTCCACTGTCAGCAATTCCAGTTGAAAATTACAGAAAAAATGAAACTATGATATAAAACAAAATTAGGATAAAACAGAAGCATCCTCTGCACAGAAAAGTGTCCCTAAAGCACTTATATCTTCAACTGGGACATCTGATCATGAACCCCTCTCCTTATCTAAGAAATCACAAGACATGTCCTTTAAATGCATGCCTTTGTTAATTTAGACAAATTTAACAGACAGTCTGCATTAGATTGACTAAGGTCATCAGAGTGGATTATATATTCCAGGATGGTGTTTCATAGGAGCAAAACAGTTGCGGATAACATGGTCTTCAGTTTCCAGCTCAGACTCATTATATGCTTCCAAATTAACATGTGATCTAGATTAGGCAATAGGCCACAAGCAGCATATCAAGTAAACAACCAATCACAAGTACCTGGCTTCTTGCAAAGCTCAAATTATTAGCTTACCATTGTTTAACTAATTGATTTAATGACATTTCTCCAAAAGAATCACCGTCACTCAAATTTGAGAAAAAACATACCTGAAAACACTGGAAGGTGTAGCCACAGCTGATGTCTATTTCTCTGAAGCCAAGTTGACGAGATCCAACATACAAAAGAGCCAGCAATCAAATCAGATGCCTTTCATGCAGGAGATGAAGTTAAAACATTATCTAAAGGCCTGACTACCCCAATATTGGAGGAGAAAGGGAGTAACTTCTCTCCTCTTTACTTCCAAAGGGGCTGTTTGGTTAATCACTAGTAATAATCAATAATGGGATCACCAGTAATAGATCACCATTGATAAATCCAATATCATCTCGTTTGATACGAAATATTTCAATAATTCAGGACCAGCATTAATCATCTGTCACTATGTTAGATGGACAATGAAAATGAAAGTTCGTCATGAATCCAACATCAATCATGCTTTTAAAAACTTATTTGCATAATATATTTTATATAATAATAATATATTATATATAAATTATATATTATAATATAAGATTTATAATATTACTAATAATGCTATAAATATATATTATGTATTATATATATTATAGTATATTATAATATTATACTATAATAATAATTAATATCATAATAATATATATTATATTATTATATAATATTTATATATTATTAATGATATATTATATTATTATAATATGGAGGGGGATATTAATAAATATGAAGATAAAGTTTTATTTATTTATTTATTTATTTATGAAGGTACCGCAATGAATAGGACACGGCCGTGGCAGCTTTGTAATTTCAACCGCATCGAGGGGCTTTTCTCGATACTCCCCATTAACAAACGCCTCCCTTCAACACCGACGCCAGCCTCCCTTCTTTTTTCTTCTCCCCCTTCTCCGTCCTCTTCCATGAACCATGGCTCACACGTGCCGCCTCCGTGTCCCGGCACGTGTCTGGCTCCCCTCGCCGCCACCGCGCCTCCTCCTCGTCGGCGGTAACCACACCTCCTCCCGCTTCTGTACCCGCTAATCCCCCCTCCGCCCTCGAGAAACCCTGGTTCATCTGGTGAGAAATCTTAACCTTAATTCTAAACCTAACGCTAACCCTAATCCGAGGTTCTACCATGGGAAGATTCGAACTCGACCTCTTCAAGCTCCGGCTCATCTACCACCATCTACTCTCTCGATCCCTCGTGATCAAGATCCTCCTCGTCTCCGCCGCTCTCGCGGTGCTCCCCATCCTCGCATCACTGCGGCAGATCGATCCGCCCTCCGACGCCTGCGACGGCGCGCCCATCACCTCCAGCGCCTCCCTTCCGGCGCCCATTTTGGATGCCGTGATACTGGATCTGATGGCCCGGAAGTGGCTCTGGCCCGGCGACCGCGCCCTCTGCGTCGGCCGCGGCTCCGGCCCGGCGGCTGCCGCCGCGGCGATGAAGAGGATGGGGGTGCTCCCGACGGTGGGGACGATGGAGGGGTGCGGTGGGCTGCCGTTCCGGCGGTCGGCGTTCGACTTCGTGTTCTCCGCTGGGCTGGACGGGGCCGTGGCGCCGGCGAGGGTGGTTCTGGAGATGGAAAGAGTGCTGCGGCCGAGGCGGGCCGGGGCGGTGGTGGTGGTGGGCCCGTCGCGGCGCGGAGGGGCGGTGAGGGCTGCAGCACCGGTGGCGGCCCTACTGAGGGCGTCGGAAGTGGTGGCGGTGAGGGCGGTGAACGGAACTTCGCCGGTCGCGGTGGTGGTGTTCAAGAAACGCAGAGCATTGCGGAGCTCGGTGTGACGAAACTACAGGAATGCCCGGGCGCTCTCAAAGTATTTCGCTGCATTGACGGCGGCGACGGACCGGCGGGCGAGGCGAGCCCGGTTCGTCGTCCGACCGCTCCATGATAGAGGCAAGTGTCATCGTCGATTAGTTTGTCGCCTGTGGTCGCTTTCTTTTTTATCTATATATTTTTGCTGGTCGCACTGAAACAAATTTCAGCCGTTGGTTGTTTATCGTGCGGGATGTTTTTATTGGAGTTGAAGGGCGTTGATTTGGACTTTACGTTAACAACCGCGCCCAAGTTAAAAGCCAAGATTTCTATACTCCATACCAATATACATCTCGAAGTAGGACTGTACGTATGTCCGCATGGCTACTTTATCTCCACACGCTTGCATGGATGCTTAAATACTCCTTGTGGAATAAAATGCATTTTAAAATCAAATCAAGGAGCAGTCTTTTGTAAATAGAACTCAAGGGCAGAGAGATGAAGGGTGGATAGAATGCATTCATCCTATCGGTTCCATTTGGAATCAGTTCTATAATATTTAATCTTATTAATAAAATTAAATTGAAATAAATTTATTAATATTAAATTTATGATAGAACTCAAATGTTAAAATTCAATTGAATTTTGTTGCTTGAAATAGATCAAAATAAGTTGAATTTATATAGTATTCCAATATTGTTCCTTTAAATAAGCATCTTTTTTCTGAGCTCTTACCAATTTGATGTTTTTTGTTCATTAAAAATATAAATTAGCATGGTATCTTTTGAGATTAAGTTGGTCTCAAGTCTCTCAAGGGGAGAGGAGTAACCGCATTAAGTTGGGAAAGTGTAATTTGGAACATGGAAGGGAAAGATAAAAAAGGTAAGGAAAGTATTAAGAAAGAGTGTTTTAGTTTTTTATTTTAAGAAATAGGTTTTAAAAAATATATTTTAACTCTTCAAAATTAATATGAATTTTAATTATATAAAAATATGTTGATTAAATTATATTTTTGACTTTCGAATTTAGAAATATCTTACTTTAATTCTTAAACTTAAAAATGTTACAAAATTGATCCTAAACTTCATTTTTTGTTTTTTCTTTGATCTCTACTTTTAAAATAGGATAATACGGGCGTTACCATATTTTAATAATAGGGATCAAAGAGAAATAAAAAAAATGAAGTTTAGGATTAATTTTGTAATTTTAAAAATTAAGATAAAACATTACTTAAGTTCGAAAGTCAAAAATGTAATTTAGCCAAATCTATTTCATTCGCTCCAATCCAAGTTAATTCTAGTCGAAGGAATTACTTAAAAATAAAGGAATTCAATTTCATATTTTTAAGTAATTGAAATTGATTGAAAGGGGGCTGATAAAAAAAAAATTCAGAAAATTTATCCGCTCATGCCAATGGATTTTGATTGAGGAAACTGACAAGTTTTTAAAATATTTACCTTTTTTTTTCCTCCTTTTTTTTTTGTCCTATTTTCATGATTTTCAAGCTCTTTACTTTTTTGTTTTAACCCAGGTTTTTCCCATAATTGCATCTCATCGTCAAGCCTTTTCAAAGAGTAAGCATTTCCAAACACTTTAATTGTGATTTTACTAGAAGCATGCTGGTCCAAAATGCATTCAGGACTGATTTGGAGCTAATTTTTATGGACCATTAAAACTTCGTTAGCTTTAAAGCTAGTGACAATGACTGCTAGTTATCTCTCATTTGAAACCTTCAGAAGATTAATCATTTGCATGCATCGACACTAACGATGGTATATTTAAGAAGATTCATTTACGCTACTGGTTGTGTTAATCGTTGAGAGTATACACAACGTAGAAAATAAATATTTCAAAAGATAATAATATCTGAAATACTATACTAAGCTTGCTTGCTTTCAAAAGAATTTTCAAAAATGGCTCCTAAGATGTGAACAGTGGTAATCTTCCCAAAAGATTTCAAACCAAGCAAGCTGTCAATTAGTTCAAATGTTTTCAAGTCTTTTTAAATTAATTTTACAAAAATAATTTTGCAAACAAACTTTTTAGCACCATCTTTTTAAGCCACGATATGTCCCATAGAAGACAATTTTTTTTTTTTTTTTAATTTCTTTCTCCCTTTTTTTTAAGTTAAAAAAAACCTTGATTGTACTCTATTCATTCTGTTCTATGGTGATGTTAAAGAGACAATTGTAAATAATTCACTTTTAACAACTATGTGAAGCAATTCCAGACATCCATACGTTGGCTTAATGTTCTATAAAAATATACTTAAAATCATCATCCATCAATGGATTTTTAGAATTTTCAGAATGTGCTCTTTTTTCTTCTTGGACATTGTCCTGTCCAAAACAATCTGCTAGCATTATAATTTCAGAAATTTTTTTTTTTTTTAATCACTTGTTGGAAGGGCATCAAGTCGGCAATCTAATACATTGATGAATCTCAGCTAGGTGCTTGTAGCCATGTAGAACACTAAATTTAAACAAGATGAGGGATGCTTGGCAAACTGCCTCAATATAATTCAAACCATGGAGTGGTTCCTAGAGCTTTCCAGATCCTCCCTAACCCTTCTTTTTTTTTTTTTTTATTAAAACCTATCCTGTTTTATTTTTATTTATTTGTTAGATGCAAAAGAATTCTTATTTCCTAAGGCTCATGCAAGTAGGCCCTCAGTCCTTCAGGCTCAAATCACTCATGGAGCATCACAGGAAGCCCCAGGATTCTATCCTAAGGCAAGGCTAGCATATCTCACGGACAAAGTTAAATAATATATATATTTTTTTCTTTCTTTTATCTGAGTTATATAATATAAAAAATTTGATGGTATCCTTACGTTTGCTGACACATAATAACATAAATCAGATCTCTTTCCCACCTATGAATGGATGCAATCATGGAGCATGTCTGCTTGACCAAATGTATAAGAGAAGGAGAGTAGCATAGAAAGGGATTCAACCATTGGCATCATATTTTTGGTCAGAGTTAACATATTGAGATGCCAAATATAATAGATTAAGAGCTGATACTTTTAAGACCAATAACAAATATTTCTTTTTTGATTAATCTAATGATATTAATGCATAAGATTAAATAATTTCTATCAATCAGATCGAAAAGTAACAGTCAGAAGTATTTAAATCAGTTAATAGATTTAGCATGCAACAAAAAATATAGCTACCTTGATCGAAAGAATTAGTGACGGTTATAAAAACTAAAATGTGATTGTATTACCTAACAAGAGATTATAAAAATCATCAAATGATTATGAAAGATAAGCATGATAGGAGTTTCAATTGTTAAAAGAAAGATTTTGATGGTTACAAATTTGAACAAGAAGTTTCAATTTGTTCTTGACTATAGTTATGATTAAAGTATGATAAAGATAAAGAAAGAAAAAAATTTTATATCCCACTGCTATTATTTATCGAGAATGAAGAACGAGTTGTTCTATGATTGTACCAAAAATTTATTTAAAATAAATAAAAAAGGAGACAAAAAAAAGAAAAAAAAAAATTTAGGGTTCTCCAACGTTCCTTTATTTTATGATGGAGCATTTTGGTAAGAGGAGTCTAGCTTATTGGAAGAAGAAAAAATTTGCTTCAAATGGACAAAATGTACTACTAATTTCGATAAATCAAAATAACAATTCAATTATTTCGTAGTATACTTAATAATATTATCTTGATCTCATTTTTAATTATGTACTCTTCTTTTTTTTTTTTTTCTTCTCATCTTAATGGTATCAAATCCAATCAACAATCCGGATTGGATCAGTGTGGCAACATCTAATCTCAGCCTCAATTCCAGCATATTTCCACTCGTCCAAATTTCTTTTCTTTCTTTTTAAACAATTTTAATTGGATAACAACTAAATTAACGCATGATTTGAATAAATAAATAAATAAATAAATAAAAGTAGCCCCTTTGGCCGGCTCACCATTTTGCCCGATTTGGACCATTCAATTTGGATCAACTACTAAAACGGGAAACTAGAGAAAAATCGTTCGGACTCGTTTTGGACCCACCAATTCAACGCATCCCAGCCATCTGATGTCCGCTGGACTCGTAATTCCGCTTTCCCGACACCGTCCTTTCGATGTCCCTCCGTCGTTACTCCAATTTTCGCGCATAAATATCTTCTCCCCTGCAAACCCCTCCCGCGAGGTTTATGCCATCGTCTCACTCTCTGCCCTCCTCTTCTTCTCCTTCCCTCTTTCCCCCCAAACCCTAGCCGTTTTCTTGGGTTTTCCTTCCCCCCCCTTTCGCTTTTCCTCTAGGATTTCTGTCCTAAAACGATGAATTACTTGTTCCGGAGGTCAGCTTCGATCGCCTCGTCGGCGTCGAGGCGAACCCTAGCCGCCCTGGTCTCGTCGGAATTACTCCACCTGCCGTCGTTGGTCCACGTGGAGCCCTTAGCGTCTGCCCCCGCCGGCGTATTCTGGCCATTCCATGGCTTCGCGGCCCCGGAGAAGCTTGGGGTCGGAGGTGTTCCACGGAGGGAGTTCCATTTCTCGGCTGGACCGCTGGGGTTCAGGGCTACCGATGTTTCTTGCGCGGAGTTCGCCGTGGAGGACTTGTACGATGAGGAGAAGGGGAATTCGAAGAGAAGGGACGAGGGGCTGGAGATCGCCAAGCTGGGGATCTCGCAGGAGATTGTCTCTGATCTCGCGAGGAAGGGAATCACGAAGCTTTTTCCTATTCAGGTATTGGCTCTTCAATTAGGATCTCTTATCGGTTTACCTTTTCCGATGTGCGGGGTGGAATTGGAACAGTTTTGGCTACAGATTGTTTGTTTTCTTCTCTGCTATTAGTTTTTGATGCTGGAAGTCTCCATTTGTTAATGGTCTTGAATGAGTAGAATACAAAAGGACCAATTGAGCTTGTCTTTCCTGGAATAGAACAGTAGGATAAATTCAGTATTAAGAACAATAGGTGCCTTTTTTTTTTCCAGTAATTTTTAGTACCTTGATGTACTGTTACTTGTAAAACAAAGGTCATATGTGTGATTTTGTAGCACATAATGAGTATCAATGGTGTGCGTAGATTAGTCTGGGCTTGCTGAAACGTAATAGGTTATGGTTGAACTGAGATATATGTGCGAGAAATGTTATTGTTCAATAGTTAGCATTTCTAACGTTGATGAGAAAGTGGGTTTAGATTCAGATGATGCTATTTAGACTGAAGTTTGAAAATACACATTGTCATTTCAATCGCAACACAGTAACATCTATTAATGACCCATAATTGAATTCAGTAACCTTGGTTGTTCCATCCTGGAAATGCTAAGCGAGATTGATCCTGGCCAACAGTTGCTAACTCTGCCCCCCCCCCCCCCCCCCCCAAAAAAAAAAAAAAAAAAAAAAAAATCAACATCCAAATAAAAAAAGAAATAAATAAATAATCTAGATTATAATCGTATTACTTTCATTAGTAACCCTGCCATGTTTCTGACTACTGAACTGTACTGCTTTGTATTGGGCTTACCATATTGTATCTGCAGGGAACCCATACTTTGTACACCTCCTAAATTAACTGCTGGTAGCAAAATCTGTACGGACAAACCTATAACATACCAGCACCATACAAGTTGGGTATTAATATGGGTACGGAAACTGGTATTTAAAATACCAGTCCTTGCAATAACAAAATCAAAACATTGTTTACTGCAATAACAAAATTAACCACTTTAGTAACTTTTGTGTTGGTGGCAAGTAACGTCTTTTGTATGATACTCCAAGCCCTTACACGTAATTAGGCATGTTGATGTCTTAACTTGAATGCATCAATTTTGATTATTTTGTGTTTTAATCCGTGTGAAACTCTCTCTCTCTCTCTCTCTCTCTCTCTCTCTCTCTCTCTCTCTGTGCGCGTGCACGCGTGCACTCGTTGATGCTACTGTTATTTTGATTAATATTGCTTTTTGCTTATTGTCTAGAGAGCTGTTCTTGAACCAGCTATGCAAGGACGAGACATGATTGGTCGGGCAAGGACTGGGACAGGGAAAACTCTTGCTTTTGGAATTCCAATCATGGACAAAATTATCCGTTTTAACGCTAAGCATGGGTTAGTTTATTGATGGCAACATGTGAAACTTCCTCTTAGAGACATGAAGTCTTATGCGGTCGAGTAACACTACTAGATTTGATCTGTTTAATGACAAATTATGATTTAATGATTATATATTTCTATATGCATCTGCAGGAGAGGTAGGAATCCTTTGGCCATAGTATTGGCAC
Source organism: Metroxylon sagu (assembly GCA_017589505.3). NCBI lineage: Eukaryota > Viridiplantae > Streptophyta > Magnoliopsida > Arecales > Arecaceae > Metroxylon > Metroxylon sagu. The sequence goes on from JACVBY030000345.1 coordinate 173,265, forward strand.
CAACTAGAGAACTTGCTCGACAAGTGGAGAAGGAGTTCAGGGAATCTGCCCCCTTGGACACCCTCTGTGTCTATGGAGGCGTATCAATCCAGCAGCAAATGAGAACACTTGATTATGGTGTTGATGTTGTGGTTGGAACGCCTGGCCGAATTATTGACTTGCTTGAGAGGGGTGCCTTAAATTTGTCAGAAGTCCAGTTTGTTGTTCTCGATGAAGCTGATCAGATGCTTGCTGTGGGGTTTGCTGAAGATGTCGAGATTATCTTAGAGAAATTGCCTCCAAACCGTCAAAGCATGATGTTCTCTGCGACAATGCCAAGTTGGATTAGAAAGCTTTCCCATAAATACCTAAAAGATCCACTTACTATTGACCTTGTGAGTGTTATAACTTACTAATAAATCCTCATATGATCTTATTATCATCATGAATTTTAACCCCCCTCCCCCAACACACACACATGCACGCATGCAGTATGTATTTATATCTATATTTATGTTTGTGTGTATATGTTATCTTTTATCCTCTCTGACTGGTTTTAATGTGAGCATGTGCATCTCTCACGTGAATAGTTTCACCTCTATCTTCAGTCAATTTAATGGATGTGTAATGTTATCAGTTTGGTATTTTTTAGCTCAAATGCTGTGAAATTGGATGCAGGATCTGCATATGCCAGCTGTTTATGAAAATTTTCAAACAATGTTATATGTTGTTGAAAGCATTTGCTCCTTCTGAATTTAATTTTTATATTTATGATTTGACTCTTGTTTGTTCTCTAGGCCCATCACTTTATTCAGAGGAAAATGATTTCTAAATCAAGCAATGCCTTCGGGAAAAAAAGAATATAAGATTCTTTTTCCTCTTTTGGCCTCGAATATTGATTTTGCTGGGCTTCTCATAGCCTCCTGTTAGCTGTAATCATAAACTTTGTCACATCATTTCATTTCAGGAGTGTTTGGCCATTGCAAGCTCTTGAGTGTCTTGGATGACTCTCTTTCTAGATTTTAGGTTATAATATCTGTCCAACTTGCATGTTACTTAAAAACCCAGATTCCTCTCCTTTCAGGGTTTGTATATGCCCTTGTTTGCAAGTCACGAGTTGGTAGATTCTTTGTTGCCTTATCCTCCTTGATTGAACTTTCTGAGACTAGAATTTTAATATTGGCTACATGTTAAATCATATGTGCACATTACATTCTTGCTTTTACTAGGATTTTATTATCTTCTTTCTGTACGTACAGTAGGTTATTTTATGCTGACAATGCTGGGATGTGATTGGCACACTGCTCTTTAATCAGATACACACTTACATGTTATTGTGATTTTTGTTAAATTCTTCTTTTTTGTCCATGGATTCAAATTGTGAAGTCAAAGCTCTCTTTGCTCTGCTTTATCTTCTGTCTACTTACTCCAACTCAAATCTTAATTGCATAATTAATTTGCAAGTGATATCTTGGGAAGGAAAATGTTAGTTTGACATGTCTGTATAGGCAATATTTGCCTTTGTGGTGTATGAACCACATCTTTCAGCACAATATGCAAACCTTGCTTGAATTAGATGCTGGGTCCACAATAAAGGAGGGGCATGGCTCACACTGCACGTTGGTTATATTATCTTTTGAGATTTATATGGGACATTTTGACCAAGCAGTACATGCCATCATATGGAAATTTTTATGATATATTTAAATTGTTTGTTTGGTGACATACTGATCAACAATTTTTTGACGGTAAATTCTATCTGCTGGCAGGTTGTGGCTTATTCCTAGTCCCCCCCTCACCCAACCCCCAAAAACCGCATATGCAAAGACAAGCATGCTAAGCCTTATTTTATTAATAAATACTATGATATCTATAATATTATTTGATATTTATTGTGAGATGCATCTCATCATCGCTGGGAACTAATTGAGGACCCCCTCTGTTTGCAGGTGGGTGATTCTGACAAAAAATTACCTGAGGGAATTACTCTTTACTCAATTGCTTCAGATAACTTTTCTAAGCCATCGATTCTTGGGCCGTTAATAAAGGTAAATTTTTGGCACACCCTTTCCAAAACAACAACAACAACCACCTTAATCCCAAACTAGTTGGGGTTGGCTACATGAATTCTTTTGCTCCATTCAGCTCTGTTCTAAGTCTTTTTTTACAAAAAATATGAAAAAATGATGAAACTCTGTCCACCTTTTCACACTGCTTTTCTGCAACTTACCCTCAGCTTGTTTTAGCGGTCTTGTAAGATTCGTTCTTCTGGATGTTTCTTTTACAGGAACATGCTAAAGGAGGCAAATGCATCGTGTTCACTCAAACAAAACGTGATGCAGATCGGCTGGCTTATGTTATGGGCCGGAGTTTTGGATGTGAGGCTCTTCATGGTGACATTTCACAGAATCAGAGAGAGAGGACGCTAGCCAGCTTTCGCAATGGTCGCTTTAATATTTTGATAGCTACTGATGTTGCTGCTCGTGGATTAGATATACCTAATGTTGATTTGGTAAGTGTTTTATATCTTCAAAATTAGTTTAAATTGCATTCTTCTACTTCAATTTGGTGTCATGATGATATCTATGCTTTCTTCTTAGTTACTATGAAAACATTAGTTATTTCCATTAACTAATTTTTATGGGAGCATCTTGCGCATGTCAAATATTAAATGGTTTCTAAAAGAATTTTACATGTTTTCTAGGCTGTATTATTTTTCACATAGCCCTATCATCTTGTGGGGTGTATTACCAATGTCATTGGTTATGTTGCATGTTTGGATGCCTTTTAGTAATGCCTTCTATGTGAACAATCTGTGTGCCAAATATAGGCCAGGATGGCTATTAAGGGGATATTATTCAAAGGACTGCATGGACATCATTCCTGCGCTATTGACAGATAAGATCGGCATCAGAAATCTCCAATTTGTTGGTCCATTGTTGGAAATGCATCTTTTTAATTGAGGAGGCCGGTTCTGAAACTCACAATTCATGGGCATTGTTATGTGTATTGTCTTTTATTTCTACTGGATCCTTTGGTTTTAGTAGAGAGAATAGCACAAGGATGTATTTGATTTGTCTGCATTTGTAACACAGATCATTAACATGCATGAGCTTATGAGCCTTATCTGTGTACTTGGCACTTGTTCATGCTAAGAATAGCATGCTACTTTATTGACTAAATTTGTTTAAACTTGAGATTGATTAATAAATATCTCTGATGTGGTTGTTTCCGTCTTTATTTGCTTGAACCACCCTCAACCCTAATAAACTAATGCATTACTGGACGTTGGTCAACTAGACCTTTTTTTCAAAACTAATTTGCCCCTCCTTCCTTACCCAGGTGATACATTTTGAACTGCCGAACACTTCTGAGCTATTTGTTCACAGATCTGGTCGAACAGCACGAGCTGGGAAGAAAGGAAGTGCCATTCTTATTTACACTAATGATCAAACTCGAGCTGTCAGAGTCATCGAGCAAGATGTTGGATGCAAATTTACTGAGGTATGGTTGTTTCTTTAATTTTTTTAAAGTTTCATGTATTATGATGTGATAAACATTATCCACCTTGCTTACGCCAAGCAATATTACTTGTTATCGGAAAATTGCACAGGGTGTTGAGATTATGTCATAACATACTTCTGGTTCAAGGCTAAAAGTTATCTAATCAAGGCATTATGCTGTAGTAATATTTTCAGATTTAATCACGTATTTCTTGTTTGGTTGTCATCTTCTTTAAATGTGCATACTATTTTTACTGGAAGCGCAAGCACTAATTGAATTCTTCTTGTATCAATTGCATTGACCTGATGCAAGCGATACAATTGCCTAGATGGCATGAGCCTCTTATTTGTTGACCTAAAATTTATGCCAAATGTGAAAGATAACCTTTTTTTTCTAAAAAAAAATGACACATTGTTTCTTGATAATGTTATCATTGATATCTGTATTATAGGCATTTTGCTTTTCCTTTATATCTAAAAACCTATGGCGATCTTGTTTACTTCAACATGACTGCTACCTCATGACTTTTTTGTTTCATTTCAGCTTCCAAGAATTATGGTAGAGGATGGAGGTGAAGACATGTTTGGTGGCATGGGTGGTCGGTTTGACACTTATGGAGGTGGTCGAATGGGTGGCTCAGGTTTGAGTCGGGGGGGCAGCTATGGGGGCTCTGGATTTGGCCGTTCTCGTGGTTTTGGTGGCCCGTCTGGCCGCACTGGTCGATATGGTGAATCTGGTTCAGGTCGTTTTGGTTCCTTTGGTGGGTCCAGTTCAAGTCGGTCTGGTGGATTTGGTGGTTCTGGCTTTGGCCGATCTGGTGGTTTTGGTGAGTCAGGTTCAGGGCGTTCTGATGGTTTTGGAGATTCAGGGTCAGGGCGTTATGGTAGCTCTAATGACTCAAGGTCAGGACGTTTTGGTAGTTTTGGCAACTCTGGTTTTGGGCGTTCTAGCAGTTTCGGAAACTCCAGCTCAAATGGTGGCTTCGGTGGTTCTGGTACAAGCAATTTTGGCGCTTATGGTGGAGGTTCTGGCAAGGATAATGCCGATGATGCCTTGCCAAGAAGATCTTGAGCTCATCTTTGTCTCTAGGATCTTACCAAATCTATATTGAAGAAAATATAAGTATGCCTCCTGTCACCACATGCATGTCTTTATATTTTAATTTTTTTAGCTCTATGGCAAGCCTTATCAGACTTCATTTTTCACCAGTGAGTAGTAGCCCAATTATTCTGGCGAATTGATTCGCTACCTGAATCAGCTTTATATTGCTGCTTTTTGTTGGTAGCAGGCTTTCCATTATTTGATGTCATTCCCGTTCTTTTGGTGTGATAGATATAGAACAAGACAGTGTCCGATGGAAGTCTGTGATTTCCAGACAACAGCAACGGTAGCTTGCAGAGGCTTCAGCGAGGGACCGGCATGACGTTTCATTTCTCCACCAAGTAGGACAAGCTTACAGCTAGGTTTATAGGCTTCGAGCTCTCTAACTACCGAAAGGGTAATGGGTTTCTCAGTTCTCTTGTTTCTATCACCAGTCATGTATGTGGTTTTGGAGAGCTGTATACCTGTGGTCTATATACCAAGAACTCTATGCTTATTTCATTTCTAGAAATTACTCTCTTTTTTTTAACCCTCTTGCCTGCATTGTATCTCATTATATTCCCATCACATGAAAAGCGATTGTGTTTTGGTGATGCGCCATCAAAAGTTGTTACTGATTATATGGTTTTGCATCCCTTCAATGTGTCTATATATATATATATAGACACACACACACATACACATATATATTCCATCATCATTTGTATGTAGTTTCTTCTTGTTGGGTCTCTGCGAATCTGTATTTTTATTTTGTGAATTTATCTCGTCTTCCATCAAACTAGCTGAACTTTCTGACTAGATATTGTCGATCCAAGAGGCTCCGCAAGTTCTGAAATTTCCTGCAAGATCTCTCTTTTTCCTTCCCAGTATTTCCTCTAATACTGGTCTACCGAGGCTTGCGTCCTTTGGGTACAAGGACCTGGGCTCCTTAGGGTTTCTGGGAAACCGGATGAAGACTATTGAATTCGTTCTTTTTTGTTCAAGGAGGAAGACTTATGGAAAGGGGAGGGCCTCTTTCTTGGTGCCATTAGTAATATGAACGAATGCTCAAGCTTTGCAAGTTCTTGGTTGGAAGAAGAGTCCTCTTGATCAGATGATACACCAGTGCCCAATATCCTCGAGATAGAATTCATAACTTCCTCGAGTCTATCTCGCACGCTCTCCTTTCGCTCGCAGAGGGAGGTGCCAGGCAGCTCTACGAAAAACGTTTAACGAAGCTCTGCCGATTTCAACAACGAGCCCAGGTTGGACTTCTGCAGCCTTGGGAAGAACGTAAAGACCACCTTGAGAGAGGGGCGAGGACAAACCTTGAAAGTGATGTCAACGAAGCTCAGCTTTGCTGATTTCAATGACGGCACAAGGCCAAGGCTCTTATGGTGACCAAAATAAGGGAGTTTGACAACGAGTTTTGGTGGTATGTGTTTCTTTGGAGGCATTGCCAGTTGGTACTTGTCTGGCTTAGACACCCTACTCTCTTACCATTCCACTGCCCTGATGCATATTCTTCCACGTAATCATATTATAGCATAAGAGAGGGACTAAACGAGTCCATTGCTTGTTCCTTTGGCTTTGGATGCTTCATGCTGCTGCATGAAATTTAATACTTCCAACACATCTGGCCTGATGAAGAAACCCTGAATTTGCTGGCACCAAGGTCGTGTTGATAACAGATGGAGTACAACTTGCTCGATATGCTAATCTAGTGTGTTCTTTGTTAAAGAGAAGTTTGGATCAAAACACCGCTATGCTAAGGTCTGTGTTTATTTAAACTTTATGTTATTCATTTATCGATAATACAACAAGCATTTCTCAATTTATATTTCTTTTTTATAGATATTTTCTAGAAAGAATATCTTATATGATTTTTATTATTATTATTATTATATAGTTCCACACATGCAAGCCATCAATTTCTTATATGCATGACTATAACTCTGATACAGTAATATGTAGTTTTGAGATTTGTTACCTTTATTATTTTCATATGGTAAAGTCATTAAAAAAATTGTAATAAAAATTGTTATCTTCTCTTTTCTGCTACCAGATATGGAATTCTATCTATTAGTTTTTTTCTTTAATTTGAACTTTAATTATTTCATACCCTTCTTTTTTTTAAAGTCTATCTTATTTTTAAAAAAAAAACATCCTTGAATATTTTTCTCTATTGCAGCTCTCTCTCGTCTTTGCTTCCAAATCGACCAATATTTTATGTTTGTTGATATATTTTTATTATTTCTTGTTTTATATATATATAATTTGTTGATATATTTGTATATTTTCTTATTTTACTATATATTTGTTGATCCATTTGTAGTTTTTATTTTATATATCTCTTATTTGTCGGTATACTTTTATGCTTTCTTTCTTTATATTTTTTATGTAAATAATCAAAGAACTTTGTAATTATTCTATCATTCGATCCATCTCAAGTAATAATTGTAGCAAAAAATTAATTAATAGTTTCGAAACTTTTTACACTTCCTAGGATCTTGACTAATCAAATTGAAGAACAAAAGATTCCCATAACAATCAGAAAAAAATAAAAAAGAAGATAATAATAATTCTAGAATTAATAAATTTTATCAACTAGATAACCAAGTTGAAGAATGAAAGGAAAATGATGTGGTTAAAAAAATGAAGGGAAAAAGATTTGCCAAACCTAAACCATTATATCACAGAAGAGCTTATCTAAAAGGTACCCAATCACTTTCCTAAGAAAAAACCCATGGAAGAATCTAATGAATCTTCAACCTCAATGGATTAACTACTGCTAAAAAATAAAAGGGTGACTTGAAAATAAATCCATTGACTAAAGAAGAACTCTTTATTCTCAAAAAAAATAAATCTAATATGTAGGAGGAGATGGAAGTTTATGATGATTATCAAACTCTTTACATAGATTTTGATTTATTAGAAAACAAATATTTTGATCCAAGAGAAATTGATGTAGTCATGGACTCTCATATCTACCAATTGCCTAAATAATTTATATAGAAATCTAAAAGGAGAACTTCTACAATTATGTATTTTCAGCAACATCCCATTATGATTATAACTAATCTTCGCATTTTATGCAGATAAAACTCATTTTTTTAGTCAAACAATTGTTCCATACATGATGTTTCAACACCAATCTCGAGCTACATCAAACTTGAACAATAGAAGATTCCAAGAGTCATACAAAAGAAGGGACTAAGTAAATTCTACATTTACAATAAACTATGATGACATTCTTGAACGACGATAAGGCATCAATAGAGCTAAGTTTCTAGTCCATAACAAGGCACCGGTATGAACATATTTCTTGTCATAATTGTGTATTGATATGGCGATGCTTTTGGCTAGAGTATCAATGGATCATAACTATATATGACAAGTTATTGATACCATCATTTTGTTTGACCTATGATGAGGCATCAATATAGTCAAATTTTTGGCCTATGATGAGGCGTCAATAATAATGTCGTTGGTCCAAATCTCAACTAAACCAAGCATTCCCATCAATATCTAGACAAGATAATGGTTAATTCTCATACATTACAAAATCAAATATGATTCAACAAAAAAGAACACAATTCTCAAGTTAAGAGTTCTCATTCCACCACATCAATTATAAATCAAAATTATTCATGAAAATATTTTCATTCAAGAAAAAATTATATATATATATATATATATATATATAAAGCAAATATGTGAGAGAGATATTTATCTCAACATGCCTAAGTAATAACAACTACTAATTTCTCAAATACCTCAAAATCATCCAAAAACAATATAATTAAGGGTGAAAACACTAGTTTTTCTAATCATTTCCTTTTTATACATGGTTGACTCTTGAGATTTCCCAACACCCAGGCCTATTCTAATGGTGGCTAATCTAAATGAAAATTTTAATTATCTCTATTAGAGGATTCTAAAATCATGAAATATATTAGATAACAACCACATTTCACAACTCCATATTACAAATTTCAGAGCTAATTTCCATATCCAAAGGCATATAGCAATAGCCTTGATATCAGGATCCCAAAATACATCATGTCCAATAGACAGCCACAATCATCTTAAAATTTTGTATACCTTCCAATTGAATTATAACAGGAAACTTTCGAGATGCTAAGACAAGGCATCAAACTATATTCTATCTAAAAAATCACATTAAAATACTAAATCTAATCAGTTCAGCATACCTGGTCACCTTGATAATTTATTTGACTAATTAAAAAATCTTTAATTTTTTTCAAGATTAAAGGTCTATAGGTTCATGGCATCCCTAAAATGTCAAATTAAATTTCTTCAGGGCAAAATCTATGCGCCTTGAGCTCACAAGTGCTTGCACTCAAAACCTTTCATCTCCTATAATCTGTTGCTATCTTAGGTCTCCAAAAAATTCTAGAAGCTAGCTGGGCCTACCATTAAATACCCCAAAATATAATGTTTTTAAAGCCCAAGAATGGTAACTTGGTGAGGGAAAAGGAAATCAGACCTTTAAGATGGTATTCCTATTGTTTGGCCTCTACCTTCCTCTTTTCCTAAACCATTGAATCTCTCTTTCTCTCTCTCTCTCTCTCTCTCTCTCTCTTTCACACACACAAAGAGAGAGAGAGTGTGTGTGTATGATCTTGCTGCTACTAGAATTCAATCAGAAGGCTTCAGGACCATGCTAAATTGTGAGGGGCTACCATATTTTTTTCATATAAAAAAGATAAGAGGATGCCAACGTCAACTAGCTTGAGATTATAGCTCTTTTGTTGTTGTCTAGAAAAAATAATAGGGTCAATTCTTACCTTCTATCAGCACTCAAAGGCTAACTCTATCCACCATCGAACTCCCACTCTATTGCCCAAGTGACAATAGATTAGATCTTACTTCTGCAGAGCAACTTGCTTGATTTAGCTTGTATAATTATGCTATTCCACATTATCCTCCCAAATTTTATCTAAAGGGCAAGCCACATGCTGTGTTTATGTTATATATGACCAGTTTCTTCCCTCCATATTAAGATGCATATCATCATCAACACCCATATTTAAAATGGTAACAGTTTGCCTTTGCAAAAATTGCAATTTTTTTGTCTCCTAATAACCTTATTTGGACAAATTGCTTGTCACATAACCAACATATTGCTAACTGCTAATCCAAACACAATCATGTTATCCTAATCGTGAGTTCCTTGTGTGAGAAGTGATAAAAAGCATATAGACAAGATTTGGTCCTATGAAAACCTGTGACACTAGCAATCGACAAGCAAAATATAAAAAGACAACTCAAGTACAATTCATTAGATGTTTATCATTAGATTCTTTATTATTTAATAAGTGATATATGAACAATCAACATACTTAACAAGTGACAATTATCTGATAGTGAATTGCACCTAAATTTTATTCGATATACAATCAAAATGCTGAACATAATGTTTGATTGTAAATCAACTATTAATAGAAGAACAGCGCTATCTTTAATTAGATGTGGCACGCAGAAATTTATATGCTTGTGTGTGCTGGATCCATGCTTTCCATGCTTATCAATCACTGTAGTAGTGTGTCAACTAATTTTTCTTGGAGTACATGATACAATTCATTAGTAGATGAGATGGCTTCGTATATATGAAGACAGTGCTAGTTCATACTACATGTCAAAAAACGCCTAGCATTCTTAAAGATGACAAGCAAGAACTTCTCTCAACCAAAGATAGAAAGCTGACAAAAACTCCTTCAGCCTACACTAAAAAATCAGAAAATAAATTAAAGTTCTCGACTAGAAATTTATCACTAGCGATATCAACACCTAATAATCTTACCACCACCACTCTCAACCGTGCTCACAATATAATGTTGAAAAAGTTCAGAATTAGCCTTGCTCAAAAAGATTGAGGATTAGAACGTGAAAAAAAAAGAAGAAGATTATATGTTTCTTCTTGGATTGTCATTCGTTTGTGTTGTTTTTATGTTATTTTTGCAGCAAAAAGAGGAGGGCAATGTGGGAAGGGAACACAGCCGTGCAGAGGGGGCCATGAGGCACTCCATACCGCCGTGGAAACACGCATGAGACTTTTGAGGAGGACACCATCGTGTCAGACCTTGGTAAAATGGAAAGCTGACAACCCTCCCTGGAGAAATAGAATGCTTTGCGCCTCGGTTCCACGGACGGGAACAAAACAACAAAACCAAATGCCAGACTCCAATGGGAACCTGCTCGCTTTTTGGGACCCAGCAAACAATTCCCTTTGGGTAAAAGACAAGTAACCTCTCTGACGAGCACCCGGAGGCCGCACAGATTCACCAAGGGCGGGTCATACCACTGTACCATGAGGAGCTAGTGCTGAGGAAAGGGAGAAAGTCCTCAGTTTTTTTTATAGCAATGCGAAACCATGGATGGTTTCACCATTCAAAGGCTCCTTATTGTAAGCCACTTGTAAAGAGACACAAGATGGTCCGAAGGAAATCCCAACAGTTGTTTCTAGCTGTAGCTGTGAGTTGTTGAAGGAGGGATCACGGAGTTTGATGTGTGTACTTACTGTGTTTGAGAGAAAAAGAAGAGGCCTTCATGGGTAGTCTGGAAGAATGATGATAATATTAAATATATAATAAGATGGTGGCTCGAGAATTCTCCATCATAAAATATTAGTAGGCAAATCAGCTCATACCAATCATATATATATATATAAACCAACCACCCAACGTATTACAAGCATTAATAACAAAACCAATAGAAATCTACCATATATCCAAGTTGCATGAATTTCTTCTAACTATGGTGTAAGAGGATTTGCACTCTTTTTGTTTTTTATGATAAATTACCAGATCAATTTCCTAAATCTTGGGATCCCATTGACTTATGTTTATGTTCTATTCTTTTTTCATAGTTTGAAATTTTTATGTTTTATTTTTTCTTTCTTTATTTTTATCTTCTCCTCACCATCAAGAGATGCAAGTAGTTCTACAGCAATCGCATTGATGTCTCGAATAAGCCATGAAATAAAGGTACCAAAACCATCTATGTCTCCACCCATTTTCTTTGTTAAAATGAAAAAAAGAAAGAAAGAATACTTCTCTACCCTCGACATGTGAGCACACTTCTCAGATCTATGAACTGAGAAGACAAAAGGCCAAAAGCAAAACCTAAAATACCATGTCCATTAACGATGGTACTCGTGCATAATTAACCAAGAGGGAAGCACATTTCCAGAAAACTAGTTAATTTTCTTTTGAAAAATGATCAACTATCTGCCTTCATTCACCGAGAAGTTGAAGGAAACACAGAAATCTAAGAATGGTCCATCTGGTAAGGAAAGAGTCAAGGAGAGAGTTTTCCTCCTGATTTTCTTTACAGTTAATGAAATGAATGCTTTCCGGATCTATGAACCAGAATGTTTAAAAAAAGAAAAAAGGAAAAAAACCCAAAACCTTTGATATCATTTTTCATAAACATCAGTATTGATGCATCATTAACCATGAGGTAAACATACACCAGGAAACTTAGAATTTTTTTTAAAAAAAATTTGAAACATGGAAGAACCATCAACTTTCACTAGCTTGTAGAGAAGCCGGAGATGGAAGAACATTAAGAAAACCAAGATACCAAGACAATTATTAGGCCATGCTGTATTGCACCAATCAAACCTCACATTTCTAAATCAATTACTCATCTATGAGTCATTGTGCTCAAAATTCACACAGCAGCAAGTGATGGTAAATGATTATACCGTGTTTATTCTTTAAGATAAAATCACAAGCATGGAGACATAGATCCTCTACAATTAGAATACCAAGAAGAGAGAGCTTTTAGTAGCAAAAACCTTTGCTTCTTTAGCTTTGACAAGTTGCGGAAGCCAAATCACTTCCATAGCTGCAAGACATAATACAAAGATTAGAGACCAAGAGACCCGTATACACCTCATCTCCAGTTCATCCCATCTTTGAGCATTCTAAGAAATGTATAGGATGTAAAACAACACACACACACACACAAAGAGAGAGAGAGAGAGAGAGAGAGAGTATGCTTGGCTCCTCGCACGCCACCGGCAGTAGCTAATCTCTATTGGTAGATTAGTTTCTAAGCCAGTGGCATACAGGGAGCCAGGCACAACCCATTGCACCTCTTCTTCCAACCCATTTAAGCCAACCAAACCCCACTTTTTTTGTTAACACTCTATAACATGGCCTTGTCTTAAGGGAAGTTGAGGGCGGGGTGTGGGGGAAAAGAGAGAGAGAAGGGTGAGGGGACAAGAATTGAGGTGGTGATGGAGAACTTATAGGCGTGAGGAGAGGAATTTCATTTCAAACCCTACACCATAAAAGATATTCCAAAGGACACGTTAAAAGGAAAGACTGATCACTTTAAACTCACCGTCCGGCACCCACACCACGACACAAAGCAAGCATTAAGAAAACAATTCCCCTCCAGGCATGGTAGGATAGAGCTCTAGCTAGCTTTAGGCTCGCTCGGTGGGTTCCCCTGTGAGGGAGACGAATAAAAGGAGTGACATATTTTGCCTTTGGAGGAGGAGGAGGAAAGAGGAGTGCTTTCCTCTCCCGCTTCTCTCTCTCTCTCTCTCTCTCTCTCTCTCTCCCCCTTCCAAAAGAAATTGGAATTCTTTCTCGCTTTGTTTCTTTTCCTGCGTGCCTTTTGGACTGGTTTTTGTCGGGAGTGGTTGGATTTAACTTGGATTCTCTTTTTCTTGAGCTAAGATTTAACTGGGATTCTCCCTGTCGACTTCACCCGCGAATCAGAGGTACATGGGTGCCATATTTTACCCTTTTTCTTCTCCTTTTACTAGTTTCTCCGTAGCTTCTCCATGTGACGACTTGACCTGCCGAGTCTCCGCCATCTTTTCTGTCTATTCTCTCCGGTCTCTAGTGGCATGGGTGCATCAACGATATACATGGATCGATAGGTTGAAATATGATTTACCACAAGGTAGACGTGGAATCATCCAACTCACATAGCATTTTTCTTATTCTGGGTGCAATGAACCTGATTCAAAATCGTTGGATAGTGACATGATATACAGCAGACGGTAAATTTTATTATGTTTTTGATCTTTTATGGATAGTAAGATAACTTCGAGATCACCTGGGCATCGCATAGTAGAGTTGAATGATTAAAATAAAAGTTTTTTTTTAAAAAAAAAAAATTTAAAAAAATGATGATCGATCCATATTAGCCATACTTGACCAAAGTTACGCCAAATTATATTGTAAAAAAATAAAGAATGAGTTAATAATTTATTTTTTAGTAGATCATACTTTAACATATAACCGCAATAAACTTAGCCACATAACATTTTGTCCTTCCAAACATGATTATCTTTATACTGAATGTAATTATATTCTTACTTAATACAATTACTGTGCAGTAAAAAAGATTAAAAATTAAAGAAACATAATATTATTAATCGATTGTTAGTCAATCAGAGTTAAATGTTATTGTTCGGTCTACTGGAAGATAAAGCTGTGATATTGCACCATACTGCCTTTAAGCAATGGAGTATATATGATATTTATTTATCTATTTTATTAAACTGGTGTTTATATTTTTAAAAGCCATTACCAATAATTATGGTAGATTTTGTCTTTGAACATTTTGTTTATGTGCCTTCGGAAATTTTGTGAACTTTGTTGTGCATGTCTATGTGATACATGGAGGGATACATTTTATTTCAGACATATTTTTTGAAAAATATTTAAATGTTAATTTTTTCTACTCTTCAAGATAAAATTAGGCCATAACAATTTGTTTTCAAACTCTACCATAGATATCAAAAAAATTATTTCTTAGGATTAACTAGAAGCTTTTTATTAGCTTTTTTTAAAAAAAAGATAAAGTATGTTTATTTAATATAATATCTATAACTTTTTTAAGAAAAAGACAAAGAATATAAGCTTATTATTTATATATTGATATTGATATTGGTATCCTTACAAGATATATTTATTTAGTTATGTCGACCCAACCTCCTGAAATATGGATCTGTCCTCTCTCTCTCACTTCTCTTGTAACCTGGATGGGCGTTTGATGAGAAAGATGTTAGTGAGAATCGCAAAGAAGATGACTTGAAAAGGCTTTGAACGGTGAGATGAGATTTAAGTTCAAATGGGTTGATCAGATTTAAACGGTTCGAAAATTATAGAGTCAAGAATGAACTGGCCGATATTGGAGGCTATAATGAAGGGATTCAAAGTTCTTTTGGCAACCAATGGAAGGTGGAGGCCTCGTTTCTTTTATTAAAATGAAAATTTATATTATAACGGTTCAAAATTTTAGAGAAATTATTGGGCCAACTTTTTGAGATTTTTTTTTTTTTTAATTAGGGGGTTAAAACTAACATTTTTGCTCTTGAATTTTGAGAAAAAAGTTTAATTAGCATCATTTCAAACTTAATTTTAAATATAACTAAGCACAAGAACAACTGAATACCTTGATAATCGTTAAGTAAGTTGAAATCAATTCAAGCTTGAATTATAGCCTGATTCCTACTTGATTTCATGCTTGGCTCATGTTTGTATTAACATTTAGTTGATTGAAGAAATAAATAATGGCACTAATTTAATCCTTAGTCCAATGACTCATTATCGATAAAATATATAATAAATGATATAAATATATTTGACTCTTACTGAGTTGAGCTTAATCAAGCTTAGCTAATTTTGTCTTGTCTTAATTTCAAGCCTCTTTTTTTTTTTAAAAAAAAAAAAAAGGCTCAAGCTTGTCTTGTTTAGCTTCAAATCAAATTCTTGAGCTAAGCTTAAACTGTTTGGTTCATTTTAGAGTATAGGACGATGACTCCCTCTAGGTTCGACCTAGATCTCCTCTTAGTGTCAAGTTGAGTACAAAATATGCTAACTTGCAATCACTGGAACCGAATTATAATTTATGCTAACCTGTGCTATTTACTGCTTAGACTGAACTCCCAAGAAACCTTTATATATTTGGATCCAATACTCCTCTACTATAATGAGGCTATCCCAAATTCATGTGTTACCTAGACTATGATAAGTTAATTTGCTATGTGTGCATTCACTTAAGAACCAATATAGTGCAAATGATATTAAGAGGAGAAAACCTTCAAAAAATTTTAAATAAATGTTGAGTGAGAAGGATGCATGAACCTCTAAAGTTTACCTAATTAACTAAATTAAAGGAGCATAGCTTAATTTTATTGATTTGTAGCTAAGAGGGCCATTTTAGGGATACTTATATACATACATAGATTCATATGTGTGCATCCCTCCAAGATCGAACTTTTTCAAATGCATAAAAACATTCGACTAGATTTGCATGTGGGTGCAAAATTACATATCTAAAGATACTAGATATTGCAACTAGCATGGAAACAATTAGCAAATAAAAGTAGGTTGGGAGCCTTATTTCTCGATATCCAAATTCAGTGATGATCAGATGTTGATCATGAGGAAAGAAAGCAACATTTAAATGCAATCGATAGCATCTTTTCAATTTCTGTCCATGGCCTTTGCCAATGTTCATTGTCTGCTGTAAAATAATATAACTAAGGAACCATCATCCTACAGTTTGGCCTTTGCAAAGTCCCGTTTTGGAGAAGAAGCCTGAAGTAACGTCCATTTTAGGACATGGTAATTAACAGTGATCCATCTGTAATAAGGCTTAAAGCTTATAATATTAAGGGCATGGTGCCACCATAAGGTCTAAACGGAGCTTTCCATGACAATAAGCCAAAATGGCACCATCGCCATCCAAAGGCGTAATATTTTAGTCAAAGTGTTGGAGGTCAGGTGGCCGCCGGACCCATTCAAGCCTCAAATGGCCATCATTTGAGTGCCAAATGGTAGAATGGGAAAGTCTGAGGAGGCTCCTGTGAAGAGCTATTTTTATAAATGGTATAAAAGTACACCAGTTATACGAATTCGAAATGAAAATGAAAGTTTTTATAAGATTGATGTTAAAATAAAAAATATCATTTCAAATGATATTTTTCAAGCCAAAAATGAGCCCCGTCAGCGCCATGGCGGAGTGAATGTGGCGTTTCTGAAAACGCCACTCCGTATGGCATTTTTAAAAATGCCACTCTATGTGGCGTTTTTAAGTATCAAAAACGTCACACCGAGTGGCGTTTTCAAAAACACCACTCGGTGTGGCGTTTTCAAAAATGCCACTCGGTGTGGCATTTTTATCGCGCCTTCCATCCCAGCCTTCCTCTTTTTCTTTTCCTCTTCCCCATTCTTCTCCCCATTCTTCTCTCCTAAGGCCGCCTCCTCTTACCTCTTCCCCAACATTTTTCTTCTCCTTTTGATAGGATTTTGTATTGAGAGGTATGAATCTCCTTCTTGATCAGTTTGTTTTCTTTCGTCCATAAGATTTATTATGCCATATTTCTTGCAATTTAGCAAACTATACCTAGTTTTTTGAAATAAAATTTTTTAAATTTATTTCTATTATTGCTTAGAGTTTTTTTTTTTTGTTTGATGATTTGCACTTGTAAATGTAAGAAAGGTTAACTTTAAATAAAATTTTGTAAATACACATAAATTTTTTTTAAGTAATTTCGAAGAATGTACTCTACTATTCATATGTTCATGGCTTTTATTAATTTTTTTATTTTAAATATTATAATAGGAACGATGATGAGATTAGAAATGATACGTATTTGGGTATGGCATTCTTGGTTGATAGCAGGTTGAATTTTTCTTATTCAACTGATCTTGGCTGATAGCAGCCTCGGAGACTTGAGTTGACTTGTTAGGATACAAAGTTTTTATTTGCCAGCGTACGTATCTATTATTTAAATGCTAAATACTTCTGAAATACGTGCATATTCCATTATTAGTTTGTTTGTGGTTGATCAGTAGAAAATTTCTACTTATTTTAGTTTATGTTTGATGATACAATATTATGTATTGATGCTAAATTTATTTTGAACGCCATTTTTCAAATGAGCACCGATACTGTTCGATTGCTGCTTTATTGTGATGGATCAGTTGAACATGGCTTAGATGAGATACAATATAATCAATCTCCTCGTAAAAGTTTTAGATTGAGCACGGGAACCCGTTATGTTGAGTTGGTCGAGCGAGTTTATAGTGTGCTTAAAATTCCAGTGCAGCAATATATTTTGAAATTGATGTGGAGATCTCCGACATTGCATCAGAAATATGTGCTTCATCCAATCGAGGAGGATGACGATGTGGAGGAAATGTTGACATTTCCTTCCAAATTTTTAGATTATCGCTATGTTGAATTATATGTTTTCAAAGAAGATGCTCCAGCTCCATACAATAATATTGATCATATAGAGGATATTCAGGACAGTTCTCCTATTGCTCAGCAGCAGGTCAGGACTCCAGTGGATTTCCCGATGATGGAAGGAGTTATACTAGTAGTGCATAGTGTTGATGTGGTAAATAATCAGAGTGTTGATAGTTGAGGACATGGCAAACAATAGTTTCAAAAGTGTTTCAAAAGAGTTTCAAAGGTCTTTTTCGAAACTCTTTTGAATCCCAAGTCTAACTCTTCTGCAACACTTTCGAAGCTCTTTTGAAACTTATTTGAAATACTGCTAGAAATGTGTAAAGCCAATATCAAAAACATCTCAACCTGTCCAAGGTAACAATTTAATAACGCTTCAATAAGTTAGAAACCATCACAATATCTAAGCAACACAACAAACAACTCAACAAATAAAACATTTTTAATATATTAAACAAAATAGTCTTTACAACAATTAGTTTATTTACATAGCTTAAGTACCACAACCCTGTTTAGGAGGTCGTCGAACTCGTCCAGGGCGTCGCACATATGTCGCGATCGGTCGAGGGCCCTCGTCAACCACTTGAGAGATCCCCTCCTGCGTGGGGATCGTATCTGTCATATCAACGTCGTTAAAATAGTGGAAGACATCCTCGCCAACCTCGGTGATATCCGTATCAGCAATGTCAGTAATAGCAACACCCTCTGATCGTAACTACCAGATGTACCCTCATCTGCATGCCCCATGTGTGAAAACTCGTGTGCATATGCGACGGCATGTAAGAAGGTGATAGTGTATAATGAAATCCACTCGTCCCAAGATCCTCATATGCATGTGCCATCACCGTTTCCTTATGAGCTCGTGCCGCTACAGGTGTACTCCTCACATGCTGATGGCCGATTATAGATATTATGTTGTCTAAAATTGCCCTCATGTCCTTCAAAATCTCTTGCCGCTCAGCCTCTAATGTCGAATACATAGCTCGATCCACGTTCAAGGACAACTCTTGAAACCTCTCATGCTGCATGTTTATGACAATATAATATCAAAAACAAAAGACATTAACTAAAAAATAAATGATATTAAATAATCATTTTATAACAATACCATGAATTCAAATGAATCTCCTTTTTCTTGGTAGCCCGCAGTAGGATACTCGGAACGGCTGACGCATATATGTGTTCTACTCCTAAACCATGTATCTAGGAGTAAATGGGGCTACCTCAGTAATAGGCTCCCAATAATGATGTTTTTATGCCGCTCATTCCATGTACAATATGTGTGGCGTGTATGACATCCCACGTGGCATGTGCCCTCCCTCGTCAATCTATCTGAAGCTGAAGTGACGTATCGCATGGTGATGGTATCGACTGGCGGCAACCAAATTGCCGAAGCACTCGGTCCGGCAAATGCCACTCCACTACATCAAAACAAATAAGTGGGGTCCGTGCCATCCAAATATCTGAACCAAACAAGCAGCTTGGAGGCAAAATAGAGATAATCTAGGGCATATACGGACATCATATAAACTGCATGTAAAAAAATCATTAATCCATAACCTACCTACATAAAATAAAAAATTAATCTTGGAAATATATTTGAAATTTAATAATGTCATTTCCGTTGGGAACTATCATTCAATACGTCTAACTGGTCCCTATAGGCACGCAGTGTATAAGTTGGGACATTCCTTTGATTCAATCTCACATTCCATCTATGCCCCCGTGGTGCACCTAAGCGCCAAGCATCATCTACATTAGCAGATCTAGCCTCCGGAGTCTCAAGTCTAATGAACGGAAAATGGGTAATCGTTCCCATGCCCATATCTGAATGTTCGAATAATGCTCAATATTAGTAAATAATACAAAAAAAAAAAATTCAAACTCATTCGATTGAATCAAGTGTTTACCTGTAGCAAGGGTCAAGTATCCTCCTATCTTTGTCTGAGTAGGGCTCGTTCCGCGACAGAGTGCCCGATACAAACCGGCAAGTGTAGCAAAACCCCAGCTATAAGCAGCAAATGCCCCCAGGTCTTCTAAAAGAGGCACATACATTAACTTCACTAAAAATCCAGATGTATATGGAAGGATGACTCCACCTATGATTCGGAGAAGTTGCCCCCTCACAAACTGCTGGACAACTTCATCATCTGCATCATCATTCAAGTGGAAGTCTCGGTATAACTGATCGAAGAATGATAAACGAAAACGGCTTTTAGAAAAGGCCTTAGCAAGCGGTTCAACCCCAAACAACCTCACAAATATATCCTGCCACTGCTGTAATGTATAACGTGGATCTAGCCCAGTAACCGCGAACCCATCAATCTATAGACCACTCAGAATACCGACATCCTATAGTGTAACTGTCGCCTCGCCAAATGGAAGATGAAATGTGTGAGTCTCCTGTCGCCACCTCTCAACAAGTACAGAAATAAGGCTGACATCGAGTCGAATCTAGCCTATCCGATATACGCCATACATGTCAACCTGCTCCAAATAATATTGCACTCGTGGGTGTGCCATGCCCGATGTCTCCTTCCATATCTGCGTGTCATGTTGACGGCATCTAAACACCGGTAATTCTTGCAATAAATTCATTACAATAATACATATCAATAACATAAACACATGCTAACTAATTAAGGATACTCGATCAATAATACATACCTCGCTCTCAAATATTTTGGTTGATTTATGCGAGGCTTACAGAGTGAGAACACTAGGATCGTGAGGCCCTCGATATAAAACATTATGAGCCATGTCGTACTACTTTGTCAAAATAAGTAAAAATATCACATAAGTAAAAATCTCATACTACTCTGTCAAAACAAGTAAAAATATCACATAAGTAAAATTTTTAAGCAAATAATAATATCATATTAGCAAATAAAAAATTAAAAAGGCATAAAATCAACCATTGAAAAAATATAATTATAGATCATTGAATATAAGGACATGTTAACTCTTATGCCAAATCAAAGATCTACAAGAAAACATGCATAGTACTCCTAATGTTGATTTTTACTCAGGCCTAATCTACAGTATGTTTAGCAGAATTGTTCTACTTCCTCTTTTAGTGTTGCATCAAGAACTAATCACAAAGTATCACCTTATTAGGGCTATGGGATTTCCAACAGAGTTCTTTCCAGTTCTGTTTGCTATCCCTCGTATGGCTGGCTACTTGGCACACTAGCGAGAATCACTGGACGATCCTGATAAAAAGATCATGAGACCACAGCAGGTCAATATATAAGACAGATAAAGGTCACAATAATCAAATGGTTTTCCTTAAGATTGAAATTTTCATGTAATCATGTGACTTTGGTAAAGATGGAACATCGTTGCACACCTTAGTTGTGTGTTCGGGTCAATTTTTTTATCATCCGATATTAAACTCTTTGTTGACAATATTGTGGCAAATTCTTCCATCTTTTGTATTTTTTCCCTCAATATTCACTTCTATCAGCATTTATTACATAACATTTGGATGTCTGAATGGTTGTAAATTTCACTAGATTTTTATGTTCTCTAATGTTTCATTTCAGTTGTTTTTTTGTGTGCTTGTTGTATGGTCAAAATTAGACTATATCAGAAACTTGATATCCAAAGCATTCATTTTTTTAATTATTATTATTAAAACAAGACATATTGGCATATCAAGTATGTTAATGTTGCTCATCATGACTGATAACATAGATCATGCTCATTGAATTTTTTCTACTCATCAAACAATGCAATTTTTCCACAATAAGCTAACCTTTACTTATTTGTATCGATGCATAAATTTATTGGTTTTTCAGTTTTCCTATCGCGATTAATTGATGTACTTGAACTAAAAACATCATTGTTTCAGTTTCCAATTTCTTTATTATAAAGATGAATGTGAAGCAGCTAGTAACAAAGCATGTTTAAATTTTTATAATTAAATTAAATTAAAAAAAAATTTTACCTTGCTGGAGGACCACCAGCCCTAGAGAGGGAGCGGAAGGGGGATGGGCCACGAGAGAGGAGGGGGACGGGTCGCGAGAGAGAGGGAGCAGGGGGGACCACAGAGAAGGCTCGGCTCGGCTCGGGTGCGGGAGGGGGACGGGCCGCGAGAGAGGGAGCAGGGGGGACCACAGGCTAGCTCGGGTGTGGGAGAGGGAGTAGGGGGATGGGTCGCAAGCTGGCTCGGGTGCAGGAGAGGGAGCAGGGGGACGGGAGGACCGCGAGAGATTAACGCCACGTGGGGTGGTTGAACTCTTAAAGTGGTGTGTGGCATTTTAAAAAACACCATGCAGAGTGACATTTCTAAAATCGCCACTCGGCTTGGTGTTTTAAGAAACGCCACGCAGAGTAGCATTTCTAGAATCGCCACTTTGCTTGGCGTTTTAAAAAACGCCGAGTGCCGATTCTAGAAACACCACTCTGCGTAGTATTTTCACATCCCCTCTCCCGTGGCGCTGACGTGAAACATTTTTGGCTTGAAAAGCGCTATTTGAAATGGTGTTTTTCACTTTAACACCAATCTTGCAAAAACTTTCGTTTCCACCCCGAATTCGTAGAACTGGTGTACTTTTATACCATTTATAAAAACAGCTCCTCCTATGAATCTGATTTGGGCCTTTCGTTCGGATTTAAGGATGCTCAACAGCAGTATATGCCGGCCTTGAATTGTCATGTTCTATGTGGCTCATCACTCTCGTTGTATTGAAATAAATATATATAAATAATTATTATAAAATAAATATATTATAAAATAAAAATTATTTTTTAATAAAAAATAAAATAATATAAAAACATATAAGGACATAAATATATAACAATTTTAGAATCATGCTTAATATAGAATCACACCTAATATAAGTGGACCTTGTGCATTCACCTCACCAATTTTAGCAAATTATCAAATCAATCCATGATTCAATCTGATCCTAAACCAATTAGATCTAATCCGATAGACCCATAGGTTGGATATGAGTCTTTTATTTTTCGATCCAACTTATTTTAGATCAATAGAAAATAGACCTGATTTGGCTCAAGTACAATTTGATCTAACCTATTAATCTCAATTATATAAAACTTATCTTCCATCACTCTAATTATCTTTATCAATTCTCATTAAATAAGCTATTATTTAAAATAATTCACCTATTCATCTTAATAATTAAGTACCTTTTTATTTATTTTTATTTAATTATATCTAATTATTTATATTTTATTAACTATTTTAATAGATTCTTATTTATAATACCTTCAAATATATCAATATATATTTTAAAATTATAATTTATAAACTTAAAAATAATTAATTATTTGAATAAAATTAAAAAATTTTAAACAAAAACTAAAATATAAATATCAAGTAGCAGCTACTTGTAAAGAGGAAGAGTGTGTCAACTCACAAACAAATATCACAATTTTAGTTTAGCAAGGGGCAAAATTTATTTATATGGTATCAGTCTTTTAATATCTACTGTCGATCTCCTCTGAGTTTGTTACAAAGGTTGGCATTTTAAAATAATAATAATAATAATAATTAAAAAAAAAAAAGTCAAAAACAATCTACGACCAAGGCTGCCGAGAACTGGCTCTTGGCCTCTGGGGTGGCAAAGATGCCATGATGAGATTCCTTGGCAGTGCCAGCGTCTGCATACAGCTGTGGGCACGGCTGAAATATATGTTTCTTTGCGTGATGGCAAAACGAAAAGCTTGCATCCAAAAGGATAAAATATATTTTCTATCCTCAAACTTCCACCCAAAATTTATCTTGACATCTTCCGTATTTTAATAACGTTAATGTTTCGGATGTCCCATTGCATGGCCACTGATGAAGAATGCAACTGAAAGTTTAAAGATTAAAAAAAAAATTTAAGAATCAAAAGTATATTTTAATCAAAATAAAATCAGCCATATAGCTTATGAAATTGATGCTAAATATTGTTGTCCAACTCGTTTAATCCGGAGCCCAATGGTTGAGGTCAGTGCATCAGCTTGAGCCAGAACTAGAAAGGTAACGTGATTCAAACCAGCATGCATCTGATTAATAATAGAACACTACACCAGCTACGCTACAAGGCAACCAACGCCTCTAGATTCGTCGTATTTTATGAGTTACGTTTCCTAGCCCTTTCCTTGTCCAGCTGTAGGGAGACATGGTAATCTAACATGATAACAGGCCCAAGAGGTTGCAAGCTTTTTCCATAAAGATCAACAATGACACTGCCGCAGAATATTCTACTCCTTAACAAAGCTCTAGGGAGTAGTAATGAGGTTCCAGACTTTTTCTTGGTATGGTTTTTTTTTTTTTTTTTTTCTTTCGTTGTGCGTGTGTTTTCTTACTGCCTTTGCTTGCTCGTGGAATGCCGATTCTCTATCGGCATAGTGTTGCTATTTTGAGTTTGAAGCTAATTACACATTTGAGCAAAGATTCATGGTTGCTTGTTGATTAACAAATAGTGACACCTTTTTTTTTCTTTGATAACAAAGAAGAAGGTTCTTTAAGCATCAGCTTTAAGGAGAGAGAAGCCATTACTCCGGGTAGCTGAGTTGTCCCCTAATTTATTAGAAAATTTATTATCTGATTAGCTTCTCGATAAACATGTACAAGCCTGGTCCTAGAAGAGTTGGAAGGTATGATACCCCTATTCTCATATTGGATGGGAAAGAGATGTGTGATGTGCTTATAACTCAACTCAAGTCCACTTGCTATCCATAACTTTCACTCGAGTTTTTGGGTCACATGGTTTCGATCCGCTAACAAAGTTTATTGAGTTAGCAAGTAGGCATTGGGGCGTTACAAATGGTATCATAGCCAATCCGAATGTGCGAAGTTGATGTGCATGAGAAAAGGGCTACCCATGAGATAGTGGTAGAATCCTATCATGGCGTGGAGCCATCTTTCAGCATCAATGATTTGACTCGTAGTAAATTATGGCTAGCTTGTAGCGTGCGATGAGGATATCGCATTATAAGGTGGGAAGATTGTGATACCCCAAGTTTAGTCCCATATTGGATGGAAAAGAGATGTGTCATATGCTTATAATTCAAGTCCACTTGCTACCCATTAACTTTTACTTGAGTTTTTGGGCTATGTGGTTTCGGCTCGTTAACAAAGTTTATTAAATTAGCAGATGAGCCCCAACCTAAGATAACTTCGATGTTGATTATATGCTGGAATGAGTTCAGCAACGAGAATAGAAAAGGCCTATGGAGGAATAATCATAACCTTAGAGTTCTCCCCTAGTTGTTGTAGGTCACAAATCTTGTTCAACCAAAGTTGGTATAAATAAATCAATCAAAGTTTATCTTAATGAATCTTGACTGAGGGGGGACAGCCAAGAAATGGAAGGAGGGTAGAAAAAATAGCCGCATGGACTCGCAGGAGATCACTCCATGCAAGCATTTTTTTATATTAAAGTTTTGAAGATGAGAGAGATACTCCTCCGTTGCCTAACTTACAATTAACCTTGCCACTTTGCTTTGGTATAAAGATCTTATCTTCAAAACATGCCTCTCTGACTTTCTCTAAAATAGCTTTCTGAATTCAACCATAATATTTTCATTAGATTTATCTTATTTTAGGTTCTTCCTAAATCCATTTTTTGTTAAAAAAAAAAAAAAAAAATGGTGGATCATAAAGGCGTGGCAGAAATATAACCCATTGATGAAAGAGACAGTGCTTTGGCTGGCCTTTTTACCAGGTTACCACCTAAAGTTCAAGCTTGTTCCCAAGCAAAGCCAGTCCCATCCCAGCCCAGCAAAGATTGGACAAAACAACAAGTTCTCTCTTTCAACTTTCACCAGCAATGTCCAAATTAAAGCCAAACGCTCGACAATCGTCAGACAAGGTGATCTTCCCACGTCCAACAATTTGGACACTGCCCCGTCCATCAAAAGCATCCCCCAGTAACCATGGAGTTGGGAGCTTTTTTCTTGAAGGTGAACAGCCTCAAGATACTGGGGAATTTTTACTGCATGGTCCATGACAAGAAGCCAATTGCAGCCATATTATTGACGGAAAAGAAGTGAAAGGGGATGGGGGAAGGGAGATAGAGCACGTATAAAGCCCTCTCCAGAACTCAACAAACTTATCAACCTCCTTTTCTTTTAAAAAGGTACGATGGTAGACTTGGTATAATGAGAGGGAAAAAAAAAAAAAAAATCAATGGTAGATGTTTCATTTAAGGTGAAATAACGCAAGTATGATTTTATAACAAAGAACCATTCTTCACTATTATAATGGTTATAATAACTATTTTTTGCATCTCAATTTTTCTATACTAAAATATCACTGTTACAATGGAAAATAATAGGTATAATAGAAAAATAATGACACTATTTTTCCATTCACTTTTCATTAAATAAAAATAAAGAAAAAAAAAGATTTTTAAAATAATATTTATTTTTATTTTTAAAAAATATATAAGTGAAAATAATGGGACTTTTATTATATATAATCGATCACAAGCCTGAATAAAGAAGGAGAGTTGCAGTAAGTTGATCGCTAGCTTAAAATTATAGTCACACCTTGTGAACATGAAATTGATAAAATAAAAAAATATAATTGAAATATTATGTGATCGTAGAGTACTTGCCAAGTTGAAAAAAAGCTTTATACGATAGCCATAAGACTATCTATACTTTATGGCACGAAATATTGAATAGTTAAAAAAATATACGTACAAAAAATGAATGTTGTAGAAATGAAAATGTTAAGATGGATATATGGTAATATAAGAAAAGATAGAATAAGAAATAAAACTATAAGTAAAACGGTAGAAGTAGCTCCAATTGATGATAAATAAAAGGAAGGACGACTTAAATGGATTGAACATATGTAACATAGATATAAAGATGCATCTGTGCAGAAGAGTGACTTGAAAGATGTAAAGAAAAAAAAGATAAATCAATAGAAGTTGGTCTTCTTTCTGTGAAGCCGTTAGGTAGGCTACCTGTGAGGTTGAGGTGAGTGTGGGCAGGGGACGGACATTGATTGAAGATTGAGTCTTTTACCGGGAAGGAATATCATCTGTTAAAGCTGCTGCGATTTTTCGACTGACTCGAAAGGTGGGTGAATAAAAATAGGCAACCTCATTCGAAAAACCCTCACAAACAACACAAAATAGGGGAGGAATTGATAGGGCTTACGAAGCGGTACCGACATGTGGAAGACAGATCGATCGGAAGCGTATTATCCCTCCTAGAGATGGAAATAATAGCTATTATTGAAATGCCACTTTCAGAGGAAGAAAAATCAGAAACGAAAAAGGTAATAAAGATCACTACTATACTACTGAAAGCAGTGTTAAAGGCAGCTAAAAAGCGTATAGCGTTTCCTGGACTTTGAAAAGCGAAAGCTCACTCGCTCCATAGAAGGAAATCATATGGAAGAAAGTGATCAAGAAAAATTTAGAATTTTTGCATCTTATAAAAAATAACTTAAAACATAACTAAATGGAGAAAAAGAATTTATGTAGCTAACCTAATTAGTTTGAAATTAAGACTTTATTGTTATTGTTGTTGTTGTATATATTATAGCTGATTATAATACTAAATGACGCATGTTATAACAACCATTATCTTTTTCTTCTTGTTATGTCTGTTATACTGGACATAACATGGTGTAGGACACCACTATAACGACTGTTATAAAGAGCCATATTGCTGCTCTTTTAAACCTTGGTTTCATTATTTGGACGTCTCCTCGTACTGCCTGCCATGAGGAGCTTTGAGGTTTGATTACTTCGAAGTAACCTCAGTGGTTACTCAAGGCCAGCATTGGACTGGGCCATCTAGGGGAACCATCCTGGTCCAATCAACAGCATGATGAGCAGTTTGACAGTGCAATGCCATTTCAATGCCTAGATCTTCAACAAGGACTCGCCTTAGACTCGAGGGAGTTCCAAGCAAGCGTTGATCAAGCATGCATTATGATACAGCTTCATGTGGCCATATAATACACCTTTTAGGCTCATGCATCATTATATTATACCATGCTTAGTATGAAGCTAGCTCAATGCAAACTGAAAAGGAGATGATGTTGTAAAAACTACAGGTATAAAAGCCTGGTGGGGTATTTCGTGATCAAGCCGGCACATAAGTGATGTCCAAGAACCACCTAGGAGTGGTGACAGAAGGTTTAAGAGGGAGATTAATTGTAGCCCTAGTGATAGAATAAAAAAAAAAAAGTTTTCAAACCAAACCAGTCCGAAATCGAAACAGTTTAGCCTCATGATTTGTTATGAAGGGCAAATCGCCTCAAACTGCACGTAATGTCCTGAATTGTCCGTACCAACTCCGTATTAGTATACCAAACTATCTAATTCAGCTTGATTCAGAACAATCACAAGTTGAAGCATCCTGATTCACCTAACCAATGCGCCATCGG
Source organism: Metroxylon sagu (assembly GCA_017589505.3). Taxonomy (NCBI): domain Eukaryota; kingdom Viridiplantae; phylum Streptophyta; class Magnoliopsida; order Arecales; family Arecaceae; genus Metroxylon; species Metroxylon sagu. The sequence goes on from JACVBY030000345.1 coordinate 201,448, forward strand.
TTTAATACAATACATCATGGGTTGAAGTATTCTGAACAATCATGGGTTGAAGCATTCAGAACAATAGTGATGTCTAGGAACCTAGGAGTGGCTACTGGAGGTTTAAGAGAGAGATCAATTGTAGGCCTAGTGATTGACCAACAAAAAGATTTAGTCTCCAAACCGAATCAATTCGAAACAAAGACAAATTTGGCCTCATGGTTTGCAACGAGGGGCAAACCACATGTAATGCCCCAAACTGCTTGTACCAACCCCATATCAATGTACCAAACTACCTGATTCAGCATGATTCAAAGCAATCATGAGTTGAAGCCTCCTAATCCATCTAACCAATATACTATCAATTCAGTATGATACATCCATACCGAACCATACCAGTGTGGTACCAAAAAAGTATTGATTCCCAGCATGATGAACCTTAGCCAAGACTTTCAAAAATAAACACTTACAACAGTACTTTATGAAGGCTAAAGTTAATAGATAGATACAAGATACTTCACAAAAATGATATCTTTGTTTGCATGAGATAGATACAGCATTCTACAAATACGTATATATTTTAAAAAATATATATATTTGATTAAATAAAGACTTAATCAAAAAAAATGCGAGAAGAAATGCTCGATTTCAATATATTTTAGTTCTAGTAAAATTGAAATACAATTGATCTTCGAGAAGTAGAATTTTGAAAGTAAATACAAGCTAGAAAAAAACTAGTATCCTTTTTCCTATATGCAATAGTAACTTGTTTGAAATTGTCAAAACTACATAAAAAGAACTTAAAACACAAAATACTCTAAAATGTTGCAAACTAACTTCTATTGGCTTCTTCTATTTTTATCTTTTTTTTTTTTTTTTCTAGAAATTGTTCTTGAATCTTTGGCTAAAATTCTGACATTTGGAGTAAAACCTACAAAACCACCAATATTGGAACTCCACAAACCTTGCGCAAAGGCATAAAGTCACATATTGGCAACCTAAAAGCAGGACACCATATAAAGGGGTGCATGTATGTAACCAATGTATAGAGCATATCATCAATGCACAAAGTGCATGATAAGAAGTGAGTCATGCAGACAGCACACTAGACATCTACTAGCAATAACAAATACCACATCCATCAAGAATTTTGCACAATAGATTGATAAATTAACAAAAAGATTTCTAGAAGAAGGTAAGCAAGGGGATGTGAATTTAACAGTAAAAAATTAATAATTAGGTGGTTGGATCATGTATAATAGGCTTACCCATCATTTTTTTTTTTTCCCTTCAAGAAGGTCCTAAAACAACAAACCTAGGCTCTTATACCACAATATTTTGATCACATGTTTGTAATTATCATAAAAGAACAAAGCAAAATATAAACAGCTAGAAAGAACACTTTGAGTATGATATCAAACTAAGGCTGTGTACGTAGCATAAGCCCACAAATTTTACAATAAATAACTCGTATACTAGGAATTGTATATGTTTAATATATAGCCTACTCCATTAACTTTCTCATGAAACAGAAACAAGAATAAAGGAATAGATAAATTTAGAAGAGTCCCCTAATATTAATGAAAGAGTTTATACCAATCTGCCTTTATTTTCACACAGCTATACATTTTAATATTACTGACAGCATCAATTCACCATGCTCGTCCGCAATAACTAAATTGAAACCAAATTTAATGCATTATCCACAAAGGATGAGGTTACTAAATTTCAAATTAAGGCAAAGAGACACAAAAGTCAATCATCATCAAAAAAAGGGAAAATTCTGAGTAACAAAAAAAAGAAAATTCTCATGGATTTAAACTTTCTAAACCTAACCTATTGTCAATTATTTCATGCAAAATCTATTTTTTACAAAACAAAGCTCCAGGTCAACCATAATATGGATTTTTTTTAATTTAAAATGATTTTCCAGCCAACTAAGATTCAAACTTCCAAATCTAAGAAGGTACGAACTAAATGGGGCACAACAATGCACGAGGCTCTCATCATTGTAAGGTCTAGGATGAGTTAGATACACTTCAAACTAATTGGGAGTTAGCTATATAAAGTTTTTTTCTCTATTATATTAGAAAATTTATAGTTAAATACAAGCATAATTGATAAAATTTATTGTGATACGTACGAATCAAACATGTGAAATTTAGGTACTTGTTTATAACAATAGAATTAGAAAGAATCATATAATGAATTTTTTATTATTACAGTGCAAACTCCTCAGGCCCATACTAGTTAATTTCTCTTTGCTAACATTGAAGGTGGGAAGACTAAGAAAGAACTAAGATTTATAAGGATCTCAATTAATATCATGATATTAAAATATCAAAATATTGCCTGTATAGTAAATTAGAGATTACCAATTGTATCTCAACATTAATAAATTAATTTATAAGTTAATTCGCTGCAATAAAAAAAGATTATTAAAAAGTATCGATTAAGATATCTAATTATTTATATGTTATATAGGCTGAAGTCTCAAAATTTATTTATTTATGCAAAAGAATCTTGTTTTCTTTCCTTTCTAAAATAAAATTTAATTAGTAATCATTTCAATAAGAAAAGATCCGTTGGCCATCGAAAGCAAAAGCAAAAGAAAATTAGGGTGTGTTTGGTTTCCAAAAATAGTATCATTTTTTATTTTTATTTTCATAAAAAATAAAAAATATTTGTAAAAATACATTTGATGAATAAAAATAAAAATAGTTTTCCACAAAATGCAACTCCAAAATCAGAGAAAACAAGATATTTTTATTATTTTTCATCAAAAAAAAGAAGAAAGTATAAAATTTGTTTGGTTATACTATTTTTACTTTTTATTTTTAAAAATAGCTTTATTTTGAAACCTAAAACAACTTTTTAGAAAAATAGTAATATATTATTAATATATTATTATTTATATTTATTATATATAAAAAATATGTAATTTATATGCAATACATCATAGTAATATATATTATATAATAGATATTATCATATTGTTAATAAAATTATTAATCTTATATTGTAATATGTAATATATATATATATATAATATTATAGAGTTATTATAATAATATATAATATATTATGATCTATACTATTATTGAATATAATATTATAATATTATAATGTTGCAATATTATATTTTATATTATAATATTATTATTCTCTTTATTGTTTAGTTATTTTTTGAAAATAATAAATAGAAAATGTTCCCAAAAAGGAAAGGAACGTTATTAATTTTGAAATCTACGTAGCAAGCCAGCGAGCGATTAGGACTCTTTTTTCTTGTCTCCCAAAATCCCGATCTCTCGCTGGACCTGAGACCAATTAGGGCTCCTCGCTTCTCCCGCCGGATCCATCTCTCCGATTTCTAGCTCTCCACGGTCGGTGGAGGGGCGGAGCCATGAATATTTTCAAGAAGAAAACCTCAGCCAAAAGTTAGTGGCCATTCATGGGGTTTCTCTAGGGTTTTCCTACAAGCATTTCACCTCTGTGCGTTGGATTTGTCGTGGGTTACTGCTTCCTATTGTATACATTCGATTGGATTCTTCTGGGTCTAAAAGATCGAAATTTTACTTGAAAAAGATGACAAAGTTGTGTTTTTGCTTTTTGGCTGCTAAAAAATTTGTTGATGCAGTTCATTTTTGTATGCTTTCTTGAAGTTTTGCTGCAATTATAAGGGTGTTATGTGATCTTCGAATGCCCTTTTTCTTTTCTGCACTAGATTTTAGTTTTTGTTCTTCTCTCTATATGAGAATCTGATCATGTTTTCTAGCTCGCAGATGCTCTGAGGACGAGCAAAAGAGAAATGTCAGTCGCCACAAGAGGTTAGAATCCTCTTTTCAGATGTATCTTGAGAATATTTCCCTGCTAGGTTTTCTTTGCAGAAGAAACATGGTTCCATTTATCCGAGACAAAAGTGAAAACTTACAGCCAGTTAGATATTATTCTGTCTCCTTTTCAATCAGACCTATTTTGGTGTGTTTGATCTCATGGTTTAGTCAAGGTTTCAACTAGGATGATGTCAATCAATAACTGAACCCCCTCCCAGGGAAATTGTCATTTCCCATTATACTGGTAACAATGGACAATGGTTCTTATTTGACCACTTTTTGTCATGGATTAGGTTTGTTTGAATAAATTGATGGCTGTTATAATGGCCATTATTGGTTATTATAATAGGAAATAATGGATGGCAACAGAAAATTTACCATGTTAGTTGATCATGCTACAGCGTATTGAATGAATATTTACTTTTTTCCAGCTGACAGAATTGAATGTAAAAAGAAATTATAATATGCCTTTGGATAATGCAAGCAGCAATTACGGCCACAATTCCAGTTAGCAAATTGATTGGAAAGACTCAAAAATAATCCAGGCAACAAAATCCACATTGAAAGCAAAAAAGTCTCTCTATTCCCCTTTATGTAAATTAAATGGGCTATGCAAATCAAGTAGCAATTATAAAACAGGCACAATAGTAAATCCAAGACTAAGGTCCACTAAATCTTTCACTATTCATAAATAATGGGTTTACAACAATATCTTTTCTAGTCAAAACTAGAGATTCACAAACATCAAGAATAAGTTCTTGGCTACCAATAGCATCAATATATCATCACCTAATGTTGGATTTCAAATAATTTATCAAACAAATATTTGGATCTTAGTAAATGATGGGGTAAAATTGCACAATCGGAGGAAGAATACAGCAATACAAACTGGTAGATATGTGTCTTGGGTTGTCACCGACAATACTCTGGAATTTGGTGAAGAAAGAAAGAAGATCCACCCTTGAGTCAAAAAGCTTTTTTTTCTTCTTCTTCTTCCTACACTTTCACCTCTCTCTGTTTTTTTTTCCTTTACTTTCTCTCATCAAACTGCCCCTCTCTCTCTTTCTCTGTGTGTGTCTGTGTGTGTGTGTGTGTGTGTGTGTCTTTTCTTTTCTTTTCTTTTTTTAACTTGTAAACAGCCCACTCCTCCATGCGAGGAGGGACAATTCCAACACAAATGGCAGTCATAATAGGATAATTCTGAAATAATGGCTATTGTTTATAATCATGTTATGAATATACAGGATATAAGGAGAGGCACCTGAAACAATTATGGCAGCCGTTATTTCAAAACTTGTGCTCTCTTTCATTTGAAAAACAAAATATATACAACTGAAGAAGGCAGATTTAAATGATAATTAGTGAAGAAAGTTCAGTAAGTTTGGTAGTAAAAAGCTTGTGATATTTATTCCATTCTTTTTTGCATCAGACGTCGAACGGGAGATTGCATCCCTGCAAATGGAGGTAAACTTGCCGGCCCAAACAGTTGATTGTATCCAAAATTTTGAACATCATAATGTCTTGCGTTCTGACTCAGAAGTGAATCATGGCAGGAGAAGAGGCTGGTGGCAGAGATAAAGAAGACTGCAAAAACTGGAAATGAGGCAAGTCTGCTAGGTTTATACATAAATTTCTTATCTTCTTTTTCTTTTCTTAATTAGTATTGATAGCAAAAGGTTCTATTGTGTTTTATAATGAGGTTGATTGTGTGTTGGGTACTCAGATTTCTTAAGTTAATCAACTATGTTACCCCATAATCCAATTTTGGAAGTAGGTCTTAGTTTTTTACTTTGATATGCAATTTGCCTCTTATTTTGCTTTCTTTTTTTTTTTTTTTTCAGACTGCAACTCAGATCTTGGCTCGTCAACTTGTTCGTTTGAGGCAGCAGATCACTAATTTGCAGGGAACACGTGCTCAAATAAGAGGTGTAGCAACTCACACACAGGTCAGGAATCCTGACTTTCAAATTTAATTGGCAATGCTTGCAGCAATATTTCCAGATTCGAAAAAACACTACATTTTTTGTTTTCTCAGGCAATGTATGCAAGCACTTCAATTTCTGCTGGCATGAAAGGTGCAAGCAAAGCAATGGCAGCCATGAACAAGGTATATTGGTTGAACAGATATTTAGTGTCATCCTGAAAAATTTAGAAATCTGGTAGTTTGTTTTTCATTACCATTTTTTGTATTGGGATTCTTTGTAACTCATGGAAATTTATTGGCACATTTCAGCAAATGGAACCAGCAAAGCAGGCAAAAGTAATGAAAGAATTCCAGAAGCAATCAGCCCAAATGGACATGACGGTAGAGCTCTTTAAAATCTAATTTAAATTTTAATATGTATCCTTTGAGCAAGGCTGTAAATCCTATGGGACAGGGGTGTTGGAATTTCCCCGTGGGTTGGATGCCCCACATCCTACCCCATACCAGTGGATTGTCCTAGACAAGCATCCCGTACTTGTTTGGCTCCTCTTTTTTTATTTTTTCTTAATTTATCTAAGAATATTCATTGTTTTATTTATTTTTAAACATATATGAACTTCAAAAGTAAACTATTAAAAATAAATTGGCCCTGTTTATTGTCCTCTAAGTCTAAGGTGAGCAGCTATATAATTATCTGAATATTGCCTCTCATCATTTATTCATGGATCAAACAATACTATCTAATATTTTATGCCATATTAGGTAATGTTGACTAGGTTGTGTTAAGATCTGCTGCTGTCAAATTTCTTGAAAATAAATATTTGTATAAGCTAAGGAGATCTGTTTATGTTGGTTTATCATGTGTTGAAGCCTTTTGGGTTGAATGTTCCGATGCTTTCTGGATTAACTTTTTTTTTTTCTTAATTTTTGCTGCATCTTTTAGTGGAGATCCTGCACAAGGATGAATCATTGAGTTAGCATTACAAAAGAGAAAGGGCTTGGGGATGAAAATTGGGAGACAGGAGACAATTTATCGGAAAAATAATGTAGAATCATGATGAAGAGTGACCATATCTTGGAGGAATATATGCAGTTTCAACATTATAGAAACATTTTCCATTAGGTCTGTGGTGTGTGATTTTGATTAACTAAATTTGAAAGTAGGTCTGCACCATGCTAAATGGGATGTTTTTACAACCGAAACTCAAAATTCAAATGATATTGTTTAGGTAGAAGCAGTAGCAGGTTGTGGCAAGGTTTAACATTTACTTAGAATTTAAGTAGCGAATTGTGGTAATTCACAAAAGAATATTAATTGTTGTTGATGAATGGGAGGGTATGGCTAAAAGAGAGGATGGCTAAATTGTTGCTCAAAATGTCATGTTGACCAATGTAGACTCATTCAAAAAAGATGTAGCTTAAAGTTGCTGTTCTGCAGTTAATGTTTGGTGCTTTTCAATGTCTCGGGTCCTGGCATTTGCTAGCTCTGTTGCATAATCTTCTTTTATGAGAAAAATGGAAGGAAGAATCCATTGCATAACTTTCTTTAGTTATCTTCTTCACACAACACTCTGGCGATCATATAGGCTACTGCCCAGCTACAGTTTTTTGATTCTTAATATACCTAGGAGGGTTGGGCAAAGATCACATTGATGTGGGAAGGTTTAAAATTTGGTAAAGGCGACAGAGGATGAGAGGTGACAAGAACCATGTTGCCGAACTTCCCATTGCATGATTTTTTTTTTTCTTCCTGCACCAAGAATTTTTGAAATTGGAGACTGATTTATGGTACCTCGCAATTAATATAGTTTTTCTCAATAGCAAAAAGTGGCATTGGTTTTGCTTCAAACTAGTGACCATAAAGTTTCTGCTGAGAAGGCATTCAGCATTTGAGTCTTGGATACCATTACTAGGCCGTGTATTTTAACCCCATTCCCAACTTTGAACACGTTTTATATATTCTATTGGAGGCAGATTTGTAACTAGATGACCATATTAACCGACGTGGTGGAACAACTTGCTTTTCTGAGGCTGTAATTGACAACTTGCTTTTCTGAGGCTGTAATTGACAATGGAAGACTTGTTTGAGACCATAAAGGACTGGATCAAAAGAGTGAGGAAAAATTTATTCTCAATCAAGTCATCAACATAATATCTGTTTTCAGAGTAGCTGCGTAAGTAACTTGTAGAACTTTTCTTTCAAGAAGTATTATGATTTTTATATGCAGATTGAGATGATGTCAGAGGCTATTGATGAAACTTTGGATAAAGATGAGGCAGAAGAGGAAACAGAAGAGCTCACTAATCAGGTAGACTAACTGCTGCAGTTTTACAATTAGACTATGATTCAGCATGGAACTTGTCCTTTTAAAACAGCTGAAAGTAAATCCCTTTTTGCTTCAGTTTCCTTGTCAATTTGCATTGCAAAGTTAAATTGACAATCTCATTTTCATTTGATGTTCCTTTTCAGGTGCTTGATGAAATAGGTGTTGATGTTGCCTCACAGGTAATCTTTCTTTTTCTTTTTCTTTTTTGTTAAAGGGCCGTTTAGTTCATGATAATCTACTTTAGTGATTTGAGATTATCATGCAGATTACCATATTTGGTAATTGGACATGGTAATTTAAATGGTAATATTTGATTTTCGGTAATTTACGATTACCACAAATCATGGTAATCTAATTTTCATATGAAAGGTGGGTATCTGAGATTACCAAAGTCCAGTAATCTTAAATTATGCTTTTTTACTTCCATATAAATATTTAATAATACTTAATCTAATTATATATTTAATTTGCACTAGACAATATTTAAATATTTAATATTATATTTATATTAAATATATAATATAATATTTTATATTAATATTAAATTTTAATATTAATATAATATTTAATATTTTAAATACTATTATAATATGAAAATAATAAAATTTAAATTATTGATATTTATGACCTTGTACATTAAATTATTATATAATATATTACTAAATATTTATAATACTTAAATATATAATATTTCTAAAATTAGTTTACAAAGACGAAACATTTCATATTCTAGTAAAAAAGGGAGGGGGCTACTTAAAAAATAAAAAAGATTTATACCAAAATTCAAATAAAATTTAAAAAAATAGTAAACTGATTATCGTATTTTGTTATTATGAATCAAACACAGTAATCTTTTATTCTTAAGAATCTAATTATTGAGTGTAAGATTATCGAAAATCTAAGTTTTTTGGTAATACTACGTTACCACGAACCAAACGCCAACTAAGAGTAAACAGAATGCAATTTCAAGCAATATATACATGTTTCCTGATTTATCAATATGTGTGAGTTTGATGCTGGATGCTGATCCAATCTCCTTTTTTGGACATTTCACAGTTATCTTCAGCTCCTAAAGGCCGAATTGCAACGAACAATAAGAAAGTGTACAATGCCACAAGGTACAAAATACATGTTTCTTTTTACTGTCCATTAAGTGGTAATTGTACAATTATAATTCACGCTCCCTTTTAACTAGACAGTAATATCTCAAGGAGTTCAGGGCAAGAAATAAGATGATATGGATTAATTGCTCTTTGCCTATGATCTGGGATTGCTATAGCTATGAAAATTGATTATTCTGGTGTCAAATTGAAGTATCTGGAAGTCAACGCAATGTGATCACTCACCCTGAAGGATGCATAATGCAAAGGAAACAAATTTCTACTATATTTTCTCTAGATTTGAGATATATCTCGTGCAATCCAATGAACATGGCACTGCTTTGCAAGAAGTTGAAATCAATGTCTTATTAGCTGAAATGATTTTTACCTTTGTACCATGTTCAAAATAAAGCAATGAGCAGTAGAAGCTGCTCAAGCTATATGATTCACTAAAAGATCACATTTGTTCTCTGCACATCATATCTTTATGGAGAACTCCTATTGAGCATCTAGAAGCCAAAAATGCCTTCAGATATTGGGTACTAAGAGCTCACAGCTGAGCTCTCCAAATCTATGGTTTTGGAGAACTATTAAGCGTATAGAAGCCGAGGATGCCTTCAGATATCTTTCCTTCTGCTGCTGCTATGAAGTTGTTTCACACATTATAAACGAAACAATGTAATTTTGGCAGTAAAAGAATGCAAGAATATGAGATCACTGATTGTTATCTACAGACCTTTCTTTCCTTTTACTCATTCTGGAATTATATCTATATTCCGAGAATATATCATGTGTTTGCAGAACTGATACTACTCCAGCAAACCCTGAAGTTGATGATCTGGAGAAGAGATTGGCATCCCTACGACGCATCTGATCAGGCTGAAAGTGAACGTATATGCTTTTTGTATATAAAGCCTATTACTAAGAAAGGCTTTCTATTATTGTTCATAAAAACTCCAGCAATATCTATTCTTTTAGTTAATCCTAGAGTTTATCCTTTCTAATGGATTTGGAACTATGAGCTTGTATGAAATGTATGTGGAGCCGTTAATACAATTATCTGTACTCATTTTTGCTGCTTTTATGCGTTTATGAAATAGATAAAGTGGGAAAATGCATAGAAACTACATTGACTATGCGCCTGAACCATCCACAAACCACTTTTAAGTTGGTAATCTGCAGTCCCCCCCTAGAAAAGTTCCCTTGGTTCCTGAAGGCCTCTCATACCGGACCAATTTGTTCTCCCATGAGCTTATTGGAAGTTCACTTGCATGGCTGCTGTGGAATTACTTGGTTGCCTTGGAAACTATGTTACCTGATTACTGAAAACTATATTTATTGATTAGTGTGTGGATTTTATCCATTCCCCATGTTTGTAATGCAGTCCTTCTAAATAGGCTTGCCTTGTAATTTCCTGAGAAAATTTAGACATGAAAATTGCTTGCGGTCCTTGAATGAGAACAAACATTATCATGTCTGCAAGTGCCCATGGGCGAACATATGGAGTTCATCAAGCAATGAAACATCAAAGTTGCTGGTCAGATTGCCTTAGATTGATTAACACACAAAAATCTAAAACTCTAGGGAAAATGAGATGAAAAGGAATTTTAATTTCCAATCAGCTGATTCAATGTCTTGAATTGGATGCAATGCAAAGCAGCACTCCTTGTGCGATGCAACCCTACCTAAACTTGCTTATATTACATGCTCGGGCCTGAAGCTTGTTTTCAACCAACAGTTGCCCTTTCCTCAAGGGAACCAAATAACAATAAAATATAATATAATAAAAAATCAAACAAAAACGTATCTTGTATAATTGAGGATCCCCTAAACTCAAGTTTACAGGGAATTCGTTCCAAACATTATTTACAGTATGCCATATGATAGTGTGAAAGAGACCTAGACATTTTACAAAGTACAGTGATGAAAACCCTGGCTGAATGAAGGTCACACAGTTCATGCAAACTTTCTTAATATCCCTGCCAATTAACCCAGCCAGTTGCCTCCAAAATGCTGTGACCTTGGCTTTGGATGGAGCTACAGAAGCAAAATTTTAACATCAACCTGAGTCATTATATATCTGTGATCGCAGATAATTTTATAAGCCTGCACTCGGTGAAATTTATTATTACACTGCAGTTCAAGGTCATCCTTCATGCTAAATGAACATAGAAAAAGATTGCCATTCTCAATGCTCATACCAAACAAAAAAAGGTGTGGTTGAACCCCTGATGTTAAAATAAAATGGGAGATTGGGTATACAAATGGAGCGTATGGATTATTACAGTTCTCAGAATCAATCATAAATCGAATCTTGAATATTACAACTGCCACATATTTGATACACAGCAATCTCCAAAATCATTGGATCCAATTGTCAAATCACTGTATCACACTATATCTGGTCTCCAATATCTTTCTTATAATCCTAGGATTTTGTTATTGTATTCTATTATATTTGATCCCTAAACTCGAGGCTCAACTTGTATGTAAAACACATCAGTGCCATGAACATAAATAGATATCAAAGATTTCATTTCCATTACAAATTTTTCATGGATAACGATTCTTCTGTACCCTTTTGCTCTAACAACTATTCTATGACAACCAAATTGCTGCAGTAATTGATCGATTCATCTTCCCTTGAAAATGACTTTCTCCAAATGGTCATTGGCTGACACTTTTCACAAACATCAGGCTATATCAGATGCCCTGCTCCATAAACTTGTGCAATGTTGATAATCAAGCTCAAGCTAAGCTAAGGGATCATTTCTCATCATGTATGAACTCGTCTTCGGCAATTGATGACCGGCCAAAGGCTATGAGGCTCATATGTCTGGTCCGTTCCATCATTACAGCTCGAACAGCCTGCCATTCCAGTAAAAGTAGAAATTATAAGAAAATTTTTCCTTCATTTCACCAATGCAGAACATCCAATATTTCAGAACAATGGCACAAATGAACAGATCAACTCAATGATCTTATCATCTAATATTTTGGTCTTTATTATGGCATCAAGAGGCATCTATGGTTCATAGAGCAAGGATGCAACAAAGCAGGCAGCACCGTGCTGAGAAATTTCTGCAACTCAAAGAGATGAATATATTAAGCAAGTATTTTACACTGGAGAGGAAGAGGGAAAAAAAGAAATAAAGAAAAACTGTGTATATGGTGGTACTGTGTGAGCCTTAAGGAAGCCACTGCAAGGCACATTTTAGGTTCAACTTTTAAGAATATTGAGATAGGAGACATTGCTTAGTGCAATGGTAAAAGAATTGGGCTGATGAGTGCAATGGCAAGGGTTCGAGTCCTGGGGCAAAGGTTAGGTTTATCTCCAGATTGCCCTCCCAGGATTTCAGATGGACAGGACCATAACTGGATAAACAGAGAAAATGGGCTGTCACAAGGAACAAAGAGAGAGCAGGTACAAATTCAAACTGCCAGCCCTGCAACTAGGACTACAAGAAGCTGGGATTCTATCAAAAAGTTTGAATTTGCATGAAGCACATCCAGTTGATATCCAGAAGGCGAATAGGTGTGCACACCTTTTCTATTTCACTGCAGATAAGCGGGTTTTCCCTCAGATATTGCAGCGCTTTCTCCCTGCCTTGCCCCAACCTGTTTGAAAATTAAAGTACAATGGTTAGAGTGGCCATAAGTTCTATGAGAATATGTGAACACTGTAGTGAACACTGTAGTTCTTTAAGAATCAGCAACTATATCCAGGTGGAGTCACTATCTTTTAACTAACAAAAACCTATATGGGCTATGGCAATCAATGTTTTATGACAAAACACTAATACAAACGCTAAATTTAGCTTACAACTCCTGTAAAGATCCTGCAGCTGCTACAAAAGACTATAATGTGTGGAATGAAACATCAACTTCCAGAGATGATAGGGCATCAGAATTTGTTGAAATGGGGAAAAAGTGAAAAACGCTCTTAAGTGTGATGCAAAAGTCACACACTGATCTAAAATTCCCTGAGTAAATCCAACTGGAGAGCTTTCCAGATTGTCAGGATTTAGGAATATAGGGGGCATGGCCAGGTAAACAAATATCACGTTCTCCTGAGATTTGTTCATATTTAGCATTTAACATGAGGTGGATGCACAGGAAAGCGGAGTGGTTAAAATATGCAAAGAAAAGGCACTTGTAACAGAGATCCTTGATGCATGTAGGTCAGTCACCATCAGGTACGAGTGAAAAAAAATGATCCATTAAGTTATTGGTCTTTTATAGGGTGCAATAAGCACATAGACTCAAAACCAACAATAATGTGCCATCAGGTCAAAATTTTTACAAGCTATCTCAAAACTTCATGCAGTTGGCATCTTTTACATTAAAGTCTTCAGACAAGAAATGGGAACTCAGCTAAGTTTACGATGGTAACTGCTTTATAGTGAGGAGAATGCATAAAGAAGTGCCAAGTGCACCAATATATATGTCATTAATCCATAATAAATGATTGTAAATACAAGTGGTGAACCTTTGCTCTTCATAGCTATACCATGATCCCTTCTTGGCCACAACATCCATCATTTCAGCACAGTCCAGAACACAACCCTGCATTTTAAATCAGTTGCTTCAAGGTAGCCTGTTTCAAGCATATAAGATCCTAAAATCTGTCCTCAGGTTATAATATTACCAATTTGTTGACACCCTCTCCAAATATGATCTCAAATTCAGCTTGTCCGTAGGGCCTAGACACCTAAGCGAAAAAGAACAAGAAAACAGAATTGTTCTTACAAAGAAAGCAGCATCAGTTCAACTTGATTGATTTGTGCAGATACTACTTCACAAAGTTTTTATGAAAACAATCATTAGGTGACCATTGTTTGTCATACCAATTCACATCATCAGAATAAATTCATTGTGAAAAAAAAATTAAAGAAAAAAAAAACTAAATTTGCTATATATACTTTGCTTTTCTGCACTCTTACATGGACCCTGATTCCAATGTCTTCATCTCCATTTGCCTGCATAAAAGAATAATAAACATAAGAAAAAAGATATTTGATAAATTTAATATAATATTAGCACAGGTAAACTGAAATTAGAGCTAGTGTCATTGGGCTTACAGACTTTATCTTCCCAATGGAACGTATCTCAAGGCGAAGTGATGCAAAGAACTTCAAAGCAACCCCTCCAGTAGTGACTTCAGGGTTCCCATAGAATACTCCAATCTTACCATATCCATAAAGTGACAAGTTATATGCTTTCAGGGAGAAACAAATTAGAAGAAGTAAAATTAATAGCAAACCTTGTATCTTATTTGATTCAAGAAAATGATGGTACAACCAGCTTTGATGCATTGCCTGACATCTTGCGCAATGCTTGGCTCATCAGACGAGCTTGCAGACCAATTTGTTGTGTCCCTATCTCACCCTAAACCAAAAATTTCACCCTCTGATGATAAGTAGGGATCACATTGATTAAAAAATTTATAAAGAAGGATGATTACTTCAATTTCAGCCCGTGGAGTGAGAGCTGAGACTGTATCAACACAGATGAGGTCTACAGCTCCAGATCTGCACATACGATCTGCAGCTGAGATAAAAAAAAAAAAAAAAAAAAAAAAAGATGCTAGTTAAACTACACATAAAAAGTAAATAAGCACTCTCCTAATCTTATCTGTTTTTGCCCATACACCGTACAACCTTTACCATGAATCCTTGATGAATTATATAGCTGTAATAAAATTTCATGTTCCTTTTCTTTAGGTGAATAGGTATCCTAGATTGATGCAGAAAAATTATGCAAGACGTAAGTTTGCTTTCCTATTACAGAATTTGCAGAATGGATTAAACAGAAAGGCAAGAAATAAAGTAGAAGAATGAAGTCAGTCTTTTGTTAATATACAGAAAAAGTGCATTATCTGACAGCTCCTAAAGCCAAAAAACATGGTCTGATTTTCAAAGATCACCATTCACAAGAATGGTCAAAGAGGAAGCAACGGACAGCAGTTCTAACTAGGGAAAATGCTATAGTGCAGATGAAAACATAAATTATCAGATGGGTGTGGTATCTGCTGTCCAGTTAGCCCTTTAAATGCATTTTATCCACACACATGTAATCATGCCTTTTCCTAGGGCATGATGCCATACACAGGTGGACAATATGGCTTCAAAAAAGCTTGGAAAGCGAATTCAGAGCATGGATACAATTCTTATGCATGCATGTGGAAGATGGTATTGTCCCTCCATGAGAATAGAAAGTGCGGTCATATGATATAACCAAGGCAGTATGTACCTAAAATATTGAGTAATTTAAAGACAATTACAGTGAAAAGTAAGCATAGCCGAATAAGACCATTGATAAGACATTTCTATAAATATAATAGTTTTATAACATATAAATTGCAAGCTTTATTAAGAAACCATATCATCATGCATTGATGCCATAGGAGTTACTAAGTATCTGATAATGACAAAATGTAACCCTAATTAGGTCCTTGAAGCTTATTTGCTACATTTAGAATACAGCATATTACATAGTAGCCACCAGAGACTTCTTATGCCAAGTAGGTATATTTATTAATTATTATAATATAGGTCAACAAGCATCATCCAAACTAAGCAAGTTTTATCACTTTGAAATAATGTATTTGATGCTCATACCCATCCAAGGCAAAATTTTAAGCGTGAATTCAATCATCAAAATTAAATTCATCATATCATTACCACTTTCATTGGTTCCCTTTACCCTTCCTCCACATGAAATGCTTCAGGTCTCTTCACTACATTTTATTGATCTTGCTCAAATGTTAGATAAAAAACAAACATACACAAACAAAAAAAGGAAAATGGGCATTAACATGGGAATGTTTGCAGAACCTGCCAATCTAAGTGAGGATTATACAGAAAGCAAAGATATGATAAATACATGGCAAACTCAAATAGTAAATAATTGGCATTATTTAACAACTGAACAGAAAATAATGGAATAAAAGAATTACCTTCTAATGCCATCTCTCCATGATCAGGCTGGCAGACAATCAGATTTTCAATGTCTACCCCCAATGCCCTGGAATAAGCTGGATCAAAAGAATACTCTGCATCAACAAGCATGGCATTCCCTCCTAGTTTCTGCATATTTGTTGCACATATGAACATCATTATATTGCTTGATACATTCACTTTGGACAAGTTTTCTAGCACCAAGAGAGAGAGAGAGTCTAACTATATCTTTGCAAAAATTTCATGTTGTCTCAACAAAGCATAAAAAGGTGCTTTTTGCCAAATGAACACCTGTACTTCTGCAATTGCATGTAGAGCTAATGTGGTTTTTCCAGAGCTCTCTGGTCCAAATATCTGTAAAATTAATTATTATAAAGTCAGATCTTTTGCCAGTCTTATATTATATATCTTCTTGGTTCAAGAGAATAAATTCATAATATGCACCAGAACATAATTGTCATCTAATGCTAATAAGTCTCTAGACCAAAATAAATTTATCAGTTGCAAGATTTCAAATAGGATATGCTACATCCAAATCATTGATGATCTCATTAGATTCAAATAAACTAGACACAATCTTAAAGGATTTGCAAAACCTTTGTTCTGCTGATGTGTATCCCAAGACCATATGATACCCATATTTGGTCGTTTGATACTCACAATGGTGTTAGCATTTTTAGTTTGCTAATTTATTTAATACCATGATGTGAAGATTCAAGAGGAAACAAAGTGCTTCACCTTTAGGCCATGATGCTTAATGACAAGCAAAATAACATCATGCTTCAGTATGGTGCAATTTGAATACAAATTACTTTTTACTGCTTAAATGATCTTACACATTTCATTTCCAAATAAAAAAGCTATATCGTTCTCATTTCAACAGAATTCTTGGTACCACTGGTATGGTAGATGGCAGTAATTGTAGCAGGTCTGCTGTCCCAGAGAAAATTTATCCTCCCTGAGACTAAATAGTCAAAAGCATCAGTATAACACTTTATCCTCTTTCTTTCATGATTTCTAGCTATAATAATTTATTGAACAGAAAGATTCCAATACAAAATGCTTTTCTTCCGTATAGTCCTTTCTAACATTACCATTGCAGATCTTAGGATTCACAAGCACTTCTTCAAAGGCACTACCAAGCTAAGTTTGCTAAAATAAAATGTAAAAGCCATTTCATTTCAAAATGGGAAACGAAAGCAGATATGTATAGACTGTGATCATAGAATGGCCTGTTGTTTCTTCACCATCAATAGCAACAATGGCCTAATACAGCTACTGATATTATAACATCAGTTTTATTAAAACTGAATTGTACATATCTATTCAAACATATAACCAAAACTCCTGGTGATGCCCTGTCTGTCTGTCACATGCATCACAGACACCCTTCCCTAAATCATCCATGAAGTCCATATCTTGAATCAACAGTTGATGAAATCCCATTACAAATATATGCCTCTTTTACTATTAAAAAAAAGAAACCCCATATTCACTCAGTAATAAATAACTTTAACAGACAATATGAACTAAAACTTTAAGCACTTATGAAATATACTGCAAATAATCTTGATTGATGGGATCACAACCAACCATCTAATGGTCCTGTTTCTTGATAAACCACATGAACTCTGCAAGCTGAGATTTAGCTGCTTCTTTAATTCCTCATTGCATGTACTTTTCTTGGAAAAGCCAGGCCTATATTTTCTTTTCTAGAAGTGGCTTTGATCATTTTCTTAACTTTATATATTGTAATTACCTAAAGATAGGACAAAAACCAACAATAATCAAAATGATCTCCAAGAATAAGATATCGAAGAAAAATCATATATTAGAAACCCCACTTCTATTGTTTCAACACTATCCAGCTCCAAATATAGGACAGGTTTCAAGGCTTGTCTTTGATGTTTTCTTTATTTTCAAATCATAATGATTGCAAAGAAAGACGTGGAACGTAATTACTTCAGTATACACCAATGTTAGAAATTATTAGCAACGAGATCCTTATTAGAAGTTCACAAACTCTGAAAGAATTGATATATACGATTAGTGAGAAAGACAGTGTATTGAGGTTCATAAGCTCCCCAAACTCAGATTAATCCAGAAGTATTTACAGTCTCCAATTAATAAGCCAACAGTTTTTTTCACAATCAACAAAAAAAGGAGTCTACCATAGCTGGCAATATTATTATCATCAATTTACTAAAATGTGTTATATATATTGTTCCCCTGCAAAACTAACCCTAGCACTACTTCTGTTAAAGTGGCCTTGATCATTTTCTTAACCTTATATAATTGTGATTCAATAAAGAAAGAACTGAATTTAGCAATTAGATCAAATAATCTCAAAAGTAGCATCCAGAAAGTCAAATCATGAGTTTGGAACCTTCACCTCTATGACAGCAACATCATCCAACTCCTAGTGCAGCATTGGTTTTGAGGTTTATCTTTCATGCTTGCTTTATTTTTGAACCACATTCATTGCCAAAGAAAGGCCATGAATGTAGTAATGCCTAAACCTTTTGGCAAAATATGTTTATTGGTAGTTCAAGAACTGTAGACGAACTAATATATGTAACAGGTAAGAGAGACAAAGTTACATGTAATGCAATTTATAAGTTCCCCTAATACATAGGATATAAATTAAAGGAACAAGTTGCACATACCAATTAACGATCAAAACCATCTGAGCAAAATTTACCAAATTAAAGGAAGCAACAGAGCAAAATTTTAGGTGACTTATGACAACATATTGTTATTGCATTTCAGTTTCTTTTCATTTTGCTTTTCTGTTACTTCAACGGGAAATAGGTAGTAATCCCAAAGAACCAAGGGTGAAGAAACATCACATTATCAAAAATTTATCAGCTTATTAGCCAACCACAAAAACGAAAGATAGGTAACAATAACAAATGGCACCTCAACAATCCTTCCTTTTGGAAGACCACCATCCAAAGCAAAATCTAAAGTCAAACAACCACTTGGAAAGGTCTCACTGTAATGAGGACATGATATTGTGAGTGCAGCCTCTGAAGAAATAAACATGCACAGTAACAGACATCTCTGTAAAGAATTAAGAAAAATGGAAAGCATACACTAGAGCTCCACCAGCACTTCCTAATCTCGTAACACTTCCGTTTCCAAATGAATTGTTTATATCATTCATTGCTGCTTCCAATGCTTTTTGCTGCAGAATAAGTGATTTTATAGTTAATCATGCTAGCTCGGTAGGATGACAAATTACTCTTTGGCCAAATAACATCATAACAAAGCATTCTTGGTGATAGAATCATTGATATGGACCCAAAAGAAAAGGTCGATTTACATGAAGTCTGAATGGAGTAATGAAGCAAGATTTCCTTACAGCAGGATTAAAAAGAACAAAAGAATTAGGGGGGAAATGCCATCCATCATTTGCAGGACTTCTCATCCCAGTGTGCATCTTGATTTTCACATTGAAATAAGAAGTATCAATATTTACTTCAAAAGGAAAAGGAACATGTGTTCTAAATCAATGCTGAAACTAGATGATAGATTGCACTTGTATTTGAGCAAATGCAATGTCATGCACACCAAAATATGATTTTTACCTGCAATTTTCATCAATCATTCTAATTTGTCATGTTGAGCAAGAATTGTCCTCTGAAGTAAGAAGTAAGTCAAAGAAACGAGACCAAAGCATGACACAGTATGTTTTGCATGGTTTTCGACAATACTTCTAAGAGAACAAATAATTCCCGGCGGACACCACAACAAGCACTTCTACTTCCAAAGGAGACCAAGCAATATGTGAATAGCTATCGACATAAAGTTAAATTACTTCAAGAGAAGCCATTTCCAACAAAAGCCGAAGTCCGGTTTCATCGTTTATAATATATCCACGAGCAAAGGAAAACAAAAAGCTTCAGGCTTTAATCAGTAAAGACGGCATAAAGATTGGGAAGTGCTTGCATTTGGAACTGGAGTGCTCAAGATAGAAACTGTGAGAGACTTTACCCGGTCTATTACGCGAGGGTCGGTGTCGCCCGAGTGGGCGCCATTTCCCTTCTCTTCACGCTCGCAACGGAGCTTCGCTGCTCTTCTCGAAAAGATCGGAAGAGAAGGAGCTAGGAATTGACGAGAAGAGAGGAAGAAAAGGCTAGGATTTGCCAACGGAACATGGGCCTTTAGGGGAGAGATGGAACGCATCCGAGAGCCGTCACCGAGAATAGGAGTGGACACGAAACAGAGGAAGAACAAGCAAGGGGCAGAGCCCTTTGAGCTCTGTTCAAATAAAGGGAAACTAAAACGGCAGGAGGGATTGAGCTCCGAATGGGAGCGGCTTAAATAAATTTTTTTAAAAAAAACATCATAATTATTATAAAATTCATCAAATACAACAAATCATCGATCTAAAATTCCAACTTCTAAATTATGAAATTATTTTTTTATTAGTCTTTTCTATTTTGCTACGATTTACAAATAAATTTTATGAAATGAAGGAAACAAATTTTTTTTAAGACAAAATTATCCTTATCAATTGCCCATAATTTTTTACTATAAATAAATTTATTTATGATATTATTATCATTATTATGGTAAATTATTATTATATTAATAATTATTATAATATAAAATTTATATTATATTTATTATAATATATTTATAGTGTTATAAGTTTTATAAATATATTATTGTTATTAATTAATTATATTGTATACTAATTCAAACAGGTAACTAGTTCCTAAGTTTGGAAGGGGATTCTCTCGAGTGAGGTGTCACCTTCCAACGAAGGCTTACTATCAAGAGGTGAGACTCTAGTAACATTTGAAATGATTTTTTCTCAAAAACAAAAACTGTTATGATACGAGCATTGCATCAAAGAGTACATGTTTAGATGACCACCGTATGTTTCGTCTTGAATATGGAACTGTATGGCACCTAACAAATGCTTCTTAATTTTAGCCATCGATGTCTGAGATAAGGCATAAGCAGTATCTTTTGTACCATAACAGGTGTGTGCCCTTTCTCCAACCATTTCAAATAATCATAGAGCTGTCAAACTTATCACCAGCTAATTTGATATTGAGGACAACTGTAAATTTTTGAAAGTTTAAAATTTTATTCATTACTTGTTGGTTACTAGCCAACCTTCTTACTCTTTTTAACCTATCGGCACTAACAAAAACCTAAGATCCACTGGTTTACTTATTGAATAATAGGAAATGTTTTCTTTATCGAAACTTTATATATATTTCTCAATAGCAGTAAGCTTTTGTGTAATAATAATCTCCTTAGCATAGTTATTGTTGCTATAAAAATATTTCTATTGTTCATAATATTATAGCAATAATTATTTTGGTAATTGTTCTATTACAAAAATTATTTGATACTATAAGAATTACGTATGCTATTATGATATCATATACAATAAAAATCATTATGATATAATAATACTTTTATAAGTATACTATAACAAAAATAATAGTTATATTATTCAATAATTAAGATAATAATGTAAGAAAATTATTGTAATAATTTATTATTATATAAATTATTTGATATTAAAAATTATATGTATTATTATAATAATTTTATATTTTAAAATATGTAATTCATCTTCCCTAGCCCATGCTCAAGTATTAATTATTTACTTTGATCAATTATTATTTGTAATGTCTTCGAGTATATCAATATCTATTCTTTAATATATTGTAGTTTATAAACTTACATTTTGAATTCTTGGATCGAATTAAAAAAGATTGAACAAAAATTGATGTTTAAGTTGACATTTCTTTAGTTCTATTTAAAAATTGTTTGGTGATTTTATTTGTAGTTGTTGACTATTATATTTTTAGCTAAATGTTTGGCTTGAATTGCAAATCAAACTTAATCTGATATAAATCTGAACTTCACCGCTTTGAATTAGGTATGAGTCATGCTTAACCTTAATGTAATATGAAAGACTTGTTGGATAATAAAAACTTTTTTATAGACTTGACCCAACTCAAACTGATCTACTAATGGATTAGGTTTAGGTTCAAAATCAAAACCTAAAATAAAACCAAACAACATCAAAGTCAACTATGCCTTGATATAATCTAACCTATTTGTTATTCTAATAGATAGATAAAAACTATATTAGGTGCTTACAAATTTGATTGCAGCAATTAAAATCATAAATTTCCTAATTATAGGCAAATAAATAAATTTTTAGCAAAATAGTTGTGGCCTTAATAACAAGATCGATAAGGTAATAATTCATATGTTATTTGTGCGATGTCTTCACACATTTAGACATGTAGGGTCTGTAATTGGCTCATATAGGTGTATGATATACGTTAGCATATTTTCACAACACATATGAGTAGTTTACTTTCATGTTTAATATATAATTCAAGTTAGCAATTTGAAGATCTTTTCTTTATGATGTCACATAAATGGATATATGTCCAATGCATAATATGCCAAGGGGCAATCTAATTGGTATCATAAGGATAAATTTACCATGGTAGTACAACAAATTATGATATATTATCACACACCTCATATACACATGCAAATAACCAAAAAGTTACTTCAACTTAGCCAAGTATATTTTTAGTATCCTATCATCGTTTAGACTATGGTTTGGATCATCATTTAGGATGTGGTTTGAAGGAAGCTTATGTAAAATATGGATCATACCCTGTTAATTTGTTGCCATATAATCTGATCCCACATCTTAAAATTATTAGTCTAACAAAATAGTATATTACAATCTTTTCAATTGCAATGTGACAGTGATATTTATATCCTCATTAACCATTCAAAAGTTCACAAATTTTGTGAAAATGATGAATATAATGGATGAAAAGATCAAATTCATTAGATTGGAGGAAGTAATAAATAACAAAGCTATCTTTCCCTCTATGAAAATAGGAGTTTGGCATCTTAGTCTCTAGCTCACATCCAATTAATGACATTGCTTATTAATAGAATATATTTCTTTGAACCATTTTAGCTAAGGACATTATATAAAAATATAAGAAAAAGAAAAAGGCAAAGAAAGCATGATGTCCATTTATTGAAGGAATAGAATTATGCCATTCAATTTGAGATGTAGTGGTAAAAAAAACTTATCTATTTACTTTGATGTAGAAGGAGAGTGAAACCTTCATTAACTCTACCCTGAATAATAAACATCTAACCTTTTTGACCCAGTAAATCGTTAGGACTCGGATGTAAGCCTCTTCTTTAGTTCTTGCTTTCATTTATTCTTCATACAACCTACACCCAAATGGCCTTACTCTATACATAAGTTTCTATTCATCTTGTTCTTTGTTTTTTTTCTCAACAAAGAATGTTGACCATTCTAAATATATATTTAGATACCCCACTTTCTAGGAGTTAGGCTATCCCATAATATAATCATAATAATGATGGTGATAGTAATAGTAATAGCAATAATTTTATTTAATTTTTATCTAAATTAAGAAAAAAAATATGACAATAAATTTTTTATCTAAGTGTAGAAAAGTGCTATACATAGAAAAAAGTAAATACTTAAGGGCTTGTTTGGTTCACAGGAAGTGGCTTACAGATAGGAATAGGATATCTGGAAATTAGATTCTTAGGCATAGAAAGTCTGAACTATCACGTTTCGTTAATCATGAAAAATAAGCATTTTCCTGAGAAAAAATGATGCTCTCACGTTTGGTTGAACAGTTTCTTTCCCAAGAAAGTAATGCAGAACACCAATTATATCCTTTAGTTCTTAATCTTTTTTTTTCCATCTAATTTTTTTAACTTCAATAAAGATACTAAAATTCTAAATTAAGATAAAAAGTTTTAGATCAAGTTGACACCCGTAGATCTGAAGCGAAATATTTTTTTCTCTCTTCTCGCTCGCTGATTTGGGAAAAAAAAGTATACAACGGAAAAAAAGTATATTATGAAGAAAAACGAAACACGCTGCAGTGGGAAAGTAAATTCCATGGTAGCGATGGGATTTTATTTCTCATAAAATGCAGGAATTCAAATCACGTGAGAATAGAGTATTCCCACGAACGGGCTCTAAAAGGACAAACCAAATATTCTAATTTGTGAAAAATAAAATTTCACGATCTTTTTTACCGTGAATCAAACAAGCCCTAAAATGTGAAATTATGATTTTTTCATTTCTTAATTTAATAAATAAGGCTTGTACTAAATTTGGACCATATAACATGAGGTCCCACTTAGGTTTAGAGCATGTATGAATCCTTTTCTCTCTTGTTTGATAGGAAATAGGAAGCGGAAGAACCCCATGTAATGTTTAATTCACTTAAACTTGATAAAAAGTAAAGGTAACTTTAGATCGCTATTGAATTCATTAAAGGTCCTACCAACATGCTAAAACAATTTCTTCACACCATATCATCATGTTGAACGTATAGCCTATCATTCAATTTGGGTAACACTATTGTTTCTCCTCAATCATTTAAAAATAATCTATTAATTTGCCATAGAGCTATCAATTGGATGACTCGTTTAATTAGTAAATGAGGGAGTCTGCATGTTCAATTAAGATTGAAATATAAATAAATAGTTAGCATATATTTATATATATTATATATATTCAAAATATAATTTATAAATAAAATAAATTATAATATCATCATTATTGAAAATTATATATATATATATATATATATAACCACGTAGGCATATATTTATTTCACTTTGATTTTATTTATATGATTTTTTTTAGCTATCCCAAACTCATTATACCTTGTTTCAAATAAAAAAACTCCATACACCTTCTGTCTAAATTTCTTAAGCCACATTTGGATTGGCTATTGAAATACCTTTAAATATTTATTGGCCAATAGTGCCCTCACTCTATTGAATTCTTTCTAAAATTTAAAAGTAAAACAAACCATTAATGCTCTTCATCTAATTCATGTGTTCTATTTTCTTATCTTCTGATTTCTTAAAATTTTTTAGTGCTTTACTTTTTTTCAACATGGATTGCTTGATGTGTTTGTTGTTATTGCAACAACAATAATAAAAGAATCAGAAATTTGGCGATGAAAATTGAAGTTGATTAAGCTGACTTTAAGTTGTTTTATATTTGTTGGTGCGTCTGTATTTGGATCACCCCAATTCAATCTAACGATTGAAAGAGCTTATCAAAATATTGGTTTTTATTTTATACCTGAGAAGCTTATGGAATTGGATTAGCAATCCAATCTCCAATCTCAACTCAATCTAGACTTTGGCAAGCATCAGAGTTAATTAGGTCTGGCCATTGGATATATAAGCAGGGTAGGTGAAATCTTATCCTACCTCAGCTACGCTAGGGCTTGCTCCTTGGATAGAGGTGGAACAACGGTCGCCTGTTCTCACCTGGGTGCTCGTACCCGGACGCCTTAGAAATTTGAAAGCGAAAAGATTGATATCTTTTCATGTATTATTATATAATATCTATTTATTTCCGATAACCCTCGCCTTCCCATGCCGAAGTTTTAGACGAAAACCGACGAAATATTCGTTCGCTTCTGGCCTTCTCTGCCTGTCCGAACCCTTTACAATTCTTCTCGGCCTCGTCCTTCCTTCCTACTCCTCTCGACGCGTTGCGGGAAAATAAGAAAGAAAGAAAGAGAAAAAAAAAAAAAAAAATTTTAAAAAAAAGGGAAAACGAAGATTCCCAAGAGAGGCTTCTCGAATCTCCCAGAAGAAAATAATCGGAAGAAGAAATTATCTTGGATTCGAAACGCTGATCCGATATCGATCCCAAAGGAGGTGCGTTGTCGCGGAAGGGTTTCTATCCGGATTTCTTGAATCGGAGACGCCATCGTCGGATTCTTGGGCTTCACCTTCTCTTCCTCCCCGGCTTGATTAGAGGTAATTCGGTGCTTCTTTTCGGAAATTTTTCGTAGGATATGTGATCGAAATCGCTTTTTTAAATTCTGGATGCGCCGTAATTTTTTTTTTTAGTGATGCATGTGAAAAAAATTGGGAATTGTGGTATTTTGACATGGGTTGATCGAGGAATTTACCCTTTTTAATGATAATTTTGTTGATTTTTTTTTGTTTATCAAGAATTATCTCTGTCTCTCCTACTTTGATCGCATTTCTTTGTTTAATTAATCGCATTAGATGCGGTGAATGTCGTGACAACGGGGCGATGGAGTTACTGTGCTATTCATTTGGATTTAGACAAGCTACCGTGGTTTAAGGGTTCCCCCCTTTTCTTTTCTTCTTTTAATGCTTTCAGAGTTATGGGTTTGGCTTTGTGATTCATCAAGATGCCTTGTCTCTCCTTGACAACCCTGTTTTCTTGCTGTTTCATTTGAAGATTGCAATCCATCATATATGACCACCAATTTATTGGAACCAGTTTGTTTGTTGTCTCCTATGAAGAATATTCTTAACGAAATACTTTGTAGCCGAGTTCCGTCAGATTCTATGGTCTGCTTCATAGTAAGGTCCTATAGATTTCTCTGAATTCATTTGGGGGTTCACTTTAGAAGATAATGACTTTCTTGTGTATGCATTGCATGCTGGGGGTGCGGGCTTGTTGTTTTGAGCTGCTACTGCTAGTTTTTGTGAATGATTCTTTAGCCAAGAATGCCATGTATGCATGAATCTGGAAGAAAGAATTGCTGTGCCATTAACTATATGCTGATTCCAGGGTTTGTTTGCTGTCTGATTATGTTTGATGTATACACACTTTTCAGTTGTTGCGTGGCTAAATTAAGGTAACATCGATCCTCTGTTGAGATAGTGTGGAAACTGTCATGAGACTTTCTTAAAGTGTACTTTGAATGTCAATGATAGTTTATTCATGTTAGCAATTTGTTTTTACAAGGTACTGAATTTTTATAAGTCAGATGTATTTGATCGCATTAATTGTTGAATCACTGGCAAGTCAGGTATGCAGAGCCAACTTGTTTGCAACGGCTGCAGGAGTATTCTTCTTTATCCTAGGGGAGCCACTAACGTATGCTGTGCAATATGCAGCACTGTAACTTCAGTGCCTCCTCCAGGTTCTTTTATTTTGCTCTCAGCTAGTGTCAATCAATTGTTTTATTTATGAAAAGATATCACTGATTATTATTTTTATTAATTTTGTCATATATATGAATTTCTATCACATTGGATCAGTCTGGTGGGGCCAAAAAAATTGGCTTGATAAAGGTGACTAGGATAACCATGGTATAATGGGCTCAATCACTCTTGATAGCATAAAAGAATCATTTTTTGATGACAAAATTTTTACCTTTTAAAAATCAAACAATCGAATAAACTCATGTTCAACATTTTCATTTTTAATTGATTTGAAGATATTTTATCATTTTGATTCTAGTGCACATCATGCACTACATGATAGTACTTTGTTCCAGATAGCTGTCTTGAAAGTCTTGTAGGCAGTCTGGATGCCCTTGTATGCTCCTGAGCCCCTAGTTGAGCCATTAGGGGTGTTCAATACTCACCTCTCTGAGGAGTTAGGGAAGAAAGTGGTGTTCTGTTGCACGGCAGATTGTCATCTTTTTTCTCCCATGCCATTGCAGACATTATCTGAATTTGTTTCTCCCCTTTTCGTTTCTTTAGTCATTTTCTATTATTTTGTTCCTTCTCTTGTTTATTTCATATTCATCATTTTCCCATTAATTCTTTTATCTTTTATTCTTGTCATCTTTTGCCCTTTACTAATAATTTCTTAGAAATTCTTTTGGGAGTTTGGATGCTTGAAAATTTTTAGTTACCTGCTTAAAAACCTAGGCACTTTGTAATCCCAAGATGCTCAGAGTCAACTTATGAGGACTTCGATGTTGACTTATTTGAAACTGGTTATTTGTTGGAAAAGCTGGATTTGTTGACTATTGCGAGTACTGTGAACTTAGTTTCATGAAACTCAGTTGCAAAGTAGAGTTAGCAAACTTGGAAGCATGTAAGTAAATCTTCTAGCTTGCCATTTATTTTTAATTCAAACAGTAATTGGCATGGCACATTCTTATCATTTGATGCATTAAAGAGATGAAGTGGACGTCCATGTGCTACAAGACAACCTAAGAAACAACCCCAGCTTAAATTGGATCAGTTAATGGAGATATTGTTATGTACAACTAGCTATATTTTCTTTGCTACGAAATTACCATTCTTTTGATGTAAAACATTTGCTGGTGTCAACCAGCATAAACTAGTTGCCTGTTCTCTATCCCACCTCCTGCCTAACAAAGATGTATTGTTCCCATATAGTTTTTATTGCTGAAGTGATATTTCATGGGCTCTTTGCTTCATCCTCTCGCTAAGAAAGAATATAAAAGTTAAAGCATAAGATGAAATTTATATTGGATATTGTTCCAACATTTGGCTATGAGAAAGGCTTGATTTAAGAAAAATAAGTTAGAAAGTAAAGGAACAATGTATGGTGGCATGCATGATTGACCTAGTAACTCAAAAATTCTGAAGGTTTAATCTTTTGCTATTTTGTGCCATTCATAGGGCATTGCATTCTATATTATCTAGATCTGAATACAGTGGATCCTGATAATATTAACGTCTCTATTGTCGTTCACTGTATTTTTGGATATAAGGAGGCCTAGATTTAAAGGTTTGGACACCAGTTAGTATGTTCTGGTATCATCAATCAGTAGGTTTGATGGATTAATTATGTGTTATTTTTCTATCACAAAATTAATTAGGTCGAACGACTACATGAGAGGTGTTGTTTAAGAATTTCTTCCTTTGAAAGAAACAAAAGTGTTCTTAGTAAAAATAGATGTGCATATGGGTAGTACTGGACTGGACTGCTTTCTTGCAAAAGCAAATATCAGATATTGGCTTTGGCAGAAGCTAGACAGTATTGTTCTAGGTGCTTTCTTATACCTTTATTTTCTCAATTGCTTTCCCCCTCCCTCTCCTTCCCCCTTCCTGCCAATCTCTCTCTCTCTCTCTCTCTCTCTCTGTGCTTCACATGCGCGGGGCCGGGGGGCGGGGGGGGGGGGGGGGGTTGCGGGCATGTGTGTGTAAGTTTGGTCCCTGCTTTCACTCTCTATCTCTCTCAAATGGTGTAATGGGGTCTGTCTGATAATGATATTACTTGAAACCTACCTTAGCATGGGGAGAGGAAAATAGGGTCCTGAGCCAAATCTTGGGGTGGATTATTCTATTGGGTTGGGTATAGCAATGGCAAATGGGGCCTGACTGAAATATACTCGCCTGATTGGACGATTTAAAATGGTGTATCTGTTAAGTCTGGCCTATTCATTTGTAAGATTTTTATGTAAACCAATCAATGAATGAGCCTGTTTTTGTTTACATCCTTGATCCAGTTTCAATTTGCATGCTGGATTGGTGGACTTGGATGCAAATGGACTCAACCATATATGTATCCGTGTTCTGACTCTGTGGTCACCCATCAAAAAGTGCTATAGCAACATATTCACATGAACTGCCAAAAATAGGGAAAGGTTCTTGTATGAAAGTCGAGCAATGCTGAACACACCATAGAAATTTGCATTCTAACTAATATGCCTTAGGGTGGATATCAAACTTATTGTGCCAATCCTGCCATAAGCAATCATTGCTTCTGATCTAAATAGTGCAAAGTGCAAACTATTTTAAAACATTTGCAAATCACATAATTATGTTGAAGATAGAGTCAAATTGAACTAATTATTTTAGCAAGACTGTTGATTAACGTGTGCAACTTTAAGAAAGAGACTCTGTTTCAGATGCGACGTATGGAGCATTCTTTTCTCCCTCTAGTCTTTGTTTTCTTAAGACTAGAGCTTGCTTTTTTTCTGTACAGCAACTTTAAGTAGAAAAAATTGTTTAGGGTATGTTTGGTTGCTGATTATATGTTGGCTAAGGGTAGGCTATCAATTTAAGCAGGGGTTAAAGTTTGTTGGTCAACACTTCAAAGGCCCACTTAACCTGGTTAACTTTGTTTCATGGGAGAAGGTGAAATAAAGTTAATCACCAAAGCTTTCTCTTATCTCTTTACTTTTTCATTTCACAACTGACCCCACTAATCATTGGAATGTCAACCAGACAATTGATTCCTTTAACTGGTGGTTAGTGGATTTGGGGGTGGTTATTAATGGTTTAAATCTATGTATCCTTTGGTTCGCAATTCGGTGTTCAAATGCATATTATCTATGTGGATGTTCTTTAACTGGTTTCTTGGATATGTGTGTGTGTATATGCATATCTTTGTGTGTGCGTGCACGCATATGCACATACATATGGTTACAAATGATGGGGGTTTTACATCGACTTTGAGCTATTAGATGTGATCTACTATCTTTAAATTGCTTACACAGCAAAATTATGTGATTTGAAGACCCTCAACCTATGTATCAAGTGATCAAAAATTAATATTATTTAAATCATCCAAATTTTGATCATTTGATCATAGGTTAGGGTCCTCCAAATCATGTGAAACCTTCGCTGATCAATTTGAAAAAGGTATGACTCTCTTAGCGTTACATCAAGTGTAACTTGAGCTTGACCATATTATCTATGCATGCATGCATGCATTCTCAGTTTTGCATTGGCTAACTCTAGTGGAACTTAATAAAATGGATGTATTTATTCGATAAATTTGTGTTCAAGTTCGTTTCGTAACTTCTGCAGCAATGGAGATGTCTCAGCTTGTATGTGGAGGTTGCCGAACTTTGTTAATGTATCCCCGTGGTGCAACAAGTGTGAGATGTTCCTGCTGTAGCACAATTAATCTTGCAAGATCAGGTATGTATTATTTATTTTACACTGTTATTTATTACTTGTGGAAATTGTATTTATAAAAGTTGAAAATCAATATGGATTGACACATTTAAGGATTGTAAAGTGCTTGCATCGAGTTGTTTATCTTGACTGTAGACATCAAATGTGCTACTGAATATTTTTTGTGGATTGTTATGTTAGTATCCGTTCTTTTATCTTTGCTACTTTGAAATATACAAGATTTAACAAATACAATGAAAAACAATGTTGCAAACAGGGAAACATTTTTGTATTGTGATACCATATAACACCTCCTTTAGACGCGTTGTGACTTTCCACTTGATTTAGCCTTTTGGGTTAAGTAGGTCATTCTAGGCTTCAATGGCCTTGCTGTTGGTCTTTTTTGTCACATCCCTTAAGGGAAAGGGTATTTAATTTTTGCTCCTTAGCTTTTGCTGCATATTGTTCAAAAAAAGTTGGGAGTTCTTCCTTTTTAGGCAAATATAATAAAACATCACTCAGAAGTTCACAAGGTTGATGGAAGATGACCCATCAGTGTGCCTCTTTACTGTTTCTAAACTGAAGGTCGAACGTTGATGTCAAGGAAGAAGAAACTTGGGAGCAAAAGAGTCTAAAATATTTAGTTGATTTGCAGTAATTTTAGTTTAATTTTGCTTATTTTTATTATTGCTGGTCTTAGGTCTACTTTTAGGGTGTTTAATTTGTCGTTTTGATTATTTTTAGTGTCTAGTTGGTAGAAGGCTGAGATTAGATCTACCCACGGTCTTTAGAGTCTAGTTTTCTGCTTTGAATTTGCCAAGTCAGCAGCCAACTTAATGGTGGAGCCATAAGAGGATCCCACCACTTGAGTGGATCCCACATCCACTGAAGAGAGAGAGTGAAGCTATCAGTATGGACTAGAGCAGCCTCCACTGCTTCTCCCCCAATCCTATTGTCAACAACAATCCTTTTATTATGTTTTATTGTCCACCATTGGACATATTGTGAGTCCTAGTGTTTGTAGGATGTCTTTGTCTCATTATAAAGATGAATAAGGTTGTACAAATATCAGTTTTTGTATAGACTAATAATATTCCAGAACTATTGCTTTCTCCTTCCTCTTTCTTTTTTCTGATTTTCTTGGCCCGAAGCTTGATCTACATCTTTGGAGGGTCTTAACACTTTGATTGTGCAAGTTTTCTGCACTTCATCCTGTTGTTTTGAGATCTGATATGAAATCAGGCCTTAAAAAATTATTGTAGATTGGCCTTTTGGAAGACTTGCATATATCAAGTTGGTATTGGAGCATCACTGTAATAGTTTCTTCAAAAGCTACAACGATGGTGAATAGTGTGGAATGGGACAAGAACCTCTAACAGTGTGAGGATGCAATTGAAACATTGGGGCAAAACAGTAGGTACGTGTAGCAGCAATTAGAAGCAACTATATTGCAAAGTGATAACATGGACGAAAAAATGGACAACATGTATAAATGATTCGATAAAGTTATGGAAATCCTAGAACAACTGGGCAGAGGTAACTCAGATCAGCCCCCTGGTGCACGTGGAAAACAACCCTCGAATATTTAGGAAAAATCTAATCTTAATTTTCAATTCTTGGGGAAATAATATGCTTATCTCTTCTCAAAATAAATAAGATATTGATAATAATATTGTAAGGCAATAAGCTAAAACTTTTGAAGCTCAAGGCCAGCAGAAGTATGGGTTTGAAGTGCATGGACAGCCAATAACATTTCATAGAAGTATGGGATGGCAAGCTGGAAATTTTGGAGGGTTATCAGCATAATTTTGGAGAGATATCGATGGGTTCTTGATATCCTCAACAAGACAAAAAAGGAGTCATTGTTTCAAATTCTGACAGCATGTCCCATGGGACGTTAGGATGAGTGACTGTTCCAAGCATTGAGACGGGATAGTCCTGCCATTATCTAGCATCTTAATCAGCACATCTTGTGATATCATCTGTCCCACGTGTTGGGATAGGGTGGGATGGCAGGGTGTCTTATTCCATGAAAAAATCGAGACGGTCCTATCTCACGAGATTTAAAATGCTGAAAAGAGTAAAGTTAGAGGTTCTAGAATTTCATAGGAGGATGAATCTTGAGGTATTCTTAGATTAGCTTTCCAAGTATGGATAATTTCTTTACTTGATATCAATTAACTAAAGAGCGAAAGGTGCAACATGCAACAACAAAATTAAAAGAGGCTGCTAGCATATGGTGGAATCGAGTTCAAGAAGCAAATAAAAGAAGTAGTAGAGGAGAGGTGATCACATGGGATGAGATGAAGTCTATTGAAAAATAGACTCTTCCTAATGGATCACTAGCAAATCTTGTTCATCAAATTTCATCTGCTTCAAGAGGGTGATGACACAGTAGATGAGTACTAGGAGAAATTCTTTGGACCATATATGCAAGCCAGGGTGTATAAAACTGAATATGTGTTAGCAACGGAGTACATAGGAGGGCTTCGATTGGCAATACAAGATGATAAGATTGGATTTAGATTTTGAACAATTGAAGAAACCTATTAGTTGCTTTGCAAATAGAAGAAAAATTGAATAGGGGATCCATGATGCACCAACTAACTTCGAGAACTTCTATTGCAACAATCAAACCTTCAGGACTAGGGATGGCAACAGGGCGAATTTGGGGCAAAAAGTATATTCTCTGTCCTGGCCCACACCCCTCATCCTCAAATAGGGAATGATTCACCTCTATCTATGCCTCTACAGTTCCTCATTCCTTGCAGGGAATCCATAATCCCCCCACCTTTTTTTTTTTTTTTAATTAGCTGTCTACTTCGGACCTAATTATATTGTAAAAACAATTTATTTGAAAGCCAAAATCTATTAGAAACTGGTGAGCATTTAAAATACATTAAAAAACCCAAATATAATAGCCTAAACTCAACATTTAGAGGACAACAGAAGGCCTAAATTTACTTAATTGCATCTATTATCATTTGAGGAAAATGATCGGATTTTTTGGATGGGTTCAAGGATGGAGACCTTAGTCCCTACTCTTATCCCTAAACTCGATGGATTTTAAAAGATTCTCCTCATTTGCACCCGCATTCCTATCCCTATCTAATCTCTTTGAACCAAGGTTGGATGAACCACAAACTAGTATCAAACCGATTTGGGCTAGTTTGCTTTTTTTTGCATTTTTTATTTTTTTCATAGTTTTTCATTTCTTTTTTTATATGGTATATGAGGCTGAGAGTCTCTTATCAAATCTCATCCTCCCTCCTCTATTATTTCTATTCAAAATCATTTATATAAATATCATCTTCTCTTTTTTTTCCTTTTTATTTACTTAAAATTTCTTATGGAAATAAAAGAATACCTCTGATTTAAATGCAACAAAAACATCAAAAAAAATAAATTTTTTGAAAATAAAAGTCCAACTCTTTATTTCAAAAACAAATTTGAAGAATTTCAGGAAATTACGGTTTAGCAAATATTAAGTTAAGGTACTTTCACTTCGAATAAAAATTTTAGAAACTCAATTTAATTTAGAAATGATGAGAAAATAAAATATTATAAAAAAATTCTTAAAATATGATTTATAAGGCTTTGGTTAACATTTGGTCAAAGTTATAGGATTTCTAAACTTATATAGGATCACAGTAATAGTGAACCTCAATGTAACTTACGTCAATTTAATTTACAGCTCATTAAAATAATAAAATTAAACTTACCATAAAATCCTAAAGTTAAAAGGTATTTTTTAGGATCTAAACTATGGCTTGTCAATAAAGTGCCTCAACTCAACTATATGCATTGAATGATAAATAATAGACAACAAATCAAAGGAAAAAAGAGGCAATGAAGATCAGTGATAGATTTTTCAACTTTACCTTTGGAGTAAGTGTATGAGAATAGATGAGATCATTTCTTGTTCTTTTCATTTTATTTATTAGAAAGACTCCTAAATAAGGGCTTTCCACTTATCTGTTAGTTGATCTTTCTTAAAAGAAAATAATTTAAATCAATTTTCTTGCAAAATAAAGAAAAACCAAAAGATTAGTCCCTCTAGTCTAATGACATGTCATTGTCTGAATCCTAAGAAATATATTTTATCCTTAGGATTTTATGGCAAGTTTAATTTTATTGTTTTGATAAGCTTTGAATCAAGTTAGCAGAGGTTAGTGTAAGGTTCATTATTACTGTGATTCTATCTAAGTCTAAAAACACTATAAGTATGACCAAGTATTGATCAAAGCATTATATATTGTATTTTAAGATAATTTTTTTAGTATTTTATTTTCATATTATTTTTAAATTAAATTAATTTTCTAAGATTATTTTTCAAAGTGAAAGTACCCTAATTTCATATTTGATTAATCATAATTTTTGAAATTATCTGAATTTGTTCTTAAAAGGAAGAGTTGACTTTTTATTCTTAAGAAATTTGATTTTATTGATATTTTTGTTAAATTCTAATGAAGATATTCCCTTCCTTCCAGGAGAAATCTTAGGTAAATGAAAAGAAATATTTATTTAAATGATTTTGAATGAAAATAATAAAGAGGTGAGAGGATTTAAGCTTACATGAATTTACATGACACTCAGCATAGCCTCCTACCTAAAACCATCCGAACCAGGCAATTTGGCATAGTTTGGACTGGTTTAGGGTCCATATCAAACTGATCAGTAAAAAGTAACCTTTTTTCAGTCGGTTTGGTTTGGTTTGGTTTGGTGTCTTACCTTGCACCAAAGCCATTCCCACTAGGATAGTTCTCCATGAGGATCGGGTTTCTCCATCTCCATTACCATCCCTATTCAGGACAACCATCTAAAGCTATAGAAGACAATACTAAGGTGTCCAAACTTATGTTCTTCAAATATGGGGAATTGGGCTTACAGGCATAACAGGAGGATTATGCCTAAGATGATGCTTCTTGGGAGGATGGCAAAATACCCTTGTATACTTCAAGGGAATTAAAGGAGGGGAACACTTGTCTGTTTCTTTTGGAGACCAAATTCACAACAATAATTTTTGCATGAGGATTGGCAACACGATAGTCTTCCTCACCAAAGGATTTTTGTTGTGCATGCCATTGCACACTTGTGATCAATAACAAGAGTGCTAGAAATCTTGTTTCCTAAGATTTTGTTTGAAAATTGGATCTTTGGAAAACTAAGATTGTCCATCCTTAATTGGTTTTATGGTTGGGTTAGATTAGCATCACAATGGTGCAATTGTGATGCTTGTTCCAATTTACTGTTGGAAACATGTTAGGGGAGTGGGTATGGTGTGATATGGTACCTATGACAACTGCTCAAAATTTACTTAGATGGCCATGGGTTTTTGATAAAGGTGTTCATTCAATAAGAAAATACTTACACATTATTACAGAGAAGATATCACATCATGCCCACACCAAAGCAGAAGAAGAATTTCAAGCAAAGGTGGCTTTCTTGGATATCTTAGTCTAATTCATTGGGACCGCATTCCTCTCAGCGAGGGGGAATTGATGCATCTAGGCTATATAACAAGTATTGATGGCGAGGAAGAAGAAATTTGGGAGCAAAAGGGACAAAATTTTTGAGTTGATCTACTGTAATTTTAGTTTAATTCTGCTTATTTCAGTTATTGCTGGTCTAAAGTTTGGTTTTCGGGCATTTAGATGGGTTTTTGTATTATTTTGTGTCTAGTTGATAGACAGCTGAGATTAGATCTAACCATGGTCTTTAGGGTTTAGTTTTCTGCATTGATTTTGCTTAGTCATCAGCCAACATAAGCTTGGAGCCATAAGAGAAGCCAACCGCTTGATTGGGTCCCACATCAACTTAAGAGAGAGAGTGAAGCCATGTGCTTCCTTTTAGAATCTATATGGACTAGAGACGCATCTACACCTTTTCTCCCAAGTCAATTGTCAACAGAAATACTATTTTATATTTTATGGTCCACCATTGGACATATGGTGGGCCATACTGTTTGAAGGATTTAAGATACATACATACATACATATATATAAGGATGAATAATGGTGTATGAGAATTTGCTTCTGCAGAGATTGAATCATATTCCAGAACTATTATTTTCTTTTGGCTGATTTGCTTGGCCCAAGACTTGATCTACACCCTTGGAGCGTGTTTACTCCATTGTGCAAGTTTTTCTCCACTTTTATCGTTTTTAAATAATTTTAGATCTGATCTGAAATCAGACATTAAAAGTCTTGTAGATTGGCCTTTGGAAGGTTGGTGTACATCAGGAACACATTTATTCACGAGTAAAGAATTTGGTTAATTGAAAATATTTGTTGAAATACTTGATATTGTTGGGTGCATTTTGGAATTTTTTGACCCTTCATTTGCCACAATTGACATTAGGAAACAATATGGATCATGAAAGAAGATACACCTTCGAAGAAAATGGTCAAAATCGGGAACTAGGAGATACTACAGCAATCAACCAGAACATATGATTGATGTTAGTCAAATTGTCAAATAGTATAATGTACATATAGCAATTTTAAAGAAATTAATGATACATAAAAGAAAAACTTAAGCTAAGGTTTTGCCTTCTTGAAATTTCATTTTTCTAAGATTTGATCTATCGATAATGTGGGGAGTCCAAGAAAAGAGACATACATCATCAACAATCAAGCCTTATTCCTAAACTAGTTGGGGTTGGCCTTATGAATCATTTTACATCGTTCTGCTTAGTTTAAGGCCATACTTTTAATAAGATGTAGAGATATCAAGTCCTAATTATTTCTCATAAGATTTTCGGTCTATTTCTACTATCATGGTGTGCCATACTGATGCGTATCGTCCTGTACCAGACGTATTATATTGATACTGAATTAAGACTCGGTATTAGTGTGTTCCAAGTCATAGTTCGCTGAACTGATTAGCATATCGAGCGTACCAACGCTACTAGTATGGTATTGATACTGGATCCAGTATTGAGAGTGTGAACCTTGTCTACCACTCTTTAGTTTTACATATATCAAATCACTTTTTCATATTGGTGCCTTCCTTAATGTACGTTATACATTACAAACTATTTAAGTTATTATTTTTTTAATTTATCCTCAATCGATGCTATCTTTAACTTTTTACAAATGACTTCATTTTTTATTCTATCTTTTTTTTGGCACTATGACACACCAATCTTAAACTAAGGACATAATTTCTTAATTTCTTTAGTTTTGACTTTTCAATTAACTACATTATTTGTTACCAATTGAATGCCATATGTATGACATCCTTTTTTGGTTGCTTTAGAAAGTTCAAATGGGTTTCAAGTCAATTGATCTAGTCATCCAAGGCAAAACAAACTCTGAATTCATTATTTGTTACCTTGCCCACGATGGGAGTCTTATGGTTGAAGAATTGCAATATTTTAGTGTCTTTAGCAATATAAATACCAAAAAACTTCTTAATTAGCATATTCCTTGTGCTTAGAGTTCTTCCATAAAAAGAACCTTAAGTTTGCTTGATGGTTGTGGCAATGAAAAGTTACATTTGTATTAAATAAAAAACTGAGATTTGACATTTCTTCGTGAAATATTTGGTAAACACTCTTCTTTCTGAACATGTTTTCTACAAGTTTTCTGTAATCTTTAAATCCCTTTTAATAGGTATAATAGGCGATTTCATTGTTTCCACCTTATAGCTTGTTAAATGAAAATTCTTGCATCTTCTTTTGATTGAAACCATGAGAATCCTCTTCTGTCCTGCAATTCCTTTCTAACATGATCTTATATATCTGTGGCACATACATTAGAGAGTGATTTTTTAAAATGAGACCAACTATTTATGGTCTTCCTGAATTGTTTATTCCCATGGTCAGATTTTTACTAACAACATCATATCCTCCCATTATGCTGTTTTTTTTTTTTTTTTTTTTTGGCATCTTATTTGAGCAAAGTAGTTTTTAGGTATTCTAGGCAAAAGCAACATGATTTTGACTAATGGTGGATAATATTATGAATATAGAAAAGAAAGGAGTAGTTTAAAAGTATTGATAGCAAAGCAAAGAACAAATTACATCTCAATATAGCCTTTTCTATCTGGAAGCTATAATCTTTTGATTGGAGACATTGTCATGCACCACCTTCTCTTTTATTTGCACACTGCAAAGTGGTGGTGGTGGGGGAGGGGGGGGGGGGTGTCTGTGGCGGAGGAGGTGTTGTAAAGGTAATTATATAAGGAAAAGATAATCATGATACGAAAGGATCTAAAGCCTAGTATGTTGGAGGTCTGTGTTATGAAATATGGATGCATTTGTGTGTGACTGCTAACCTGAAGGAAGGTGGGGTTGGATCATGTGGCCATTGTTTCTTGTGGTTATGATGGTAAACCATCTAATCAGTCAACAATGAAGTTTCTCAACTTTTTCTTTGGAACATGTCAAGAATTTAAATTAATTAGCCTAATTTATGAAAGATCCTCTTGATGCTTAGGTCAAAATTCCATGGAGGAGCTCTTCTCAATTGTGTCTCTATCTGCTATGCTTGGATTTTTCTTGTTTTTCATTAATTAGCATGATATCAAAACTCTTTTTAGGTATAATCTGTTAGATTCTAGCCTTTTTTAAAAAAATAAAAAAAAAATAAAGATCTAATCACCAGGGGAATATATGCACTTTTGCACCATTGGCATGCATGTTTACTCTTTCTAGATGTCTAGTTACTTGATGAAGACCACACACACACACACACACACACACACACACACACACACACACACACACAACCAAAAATATTGTGTCGTGAGATTTAATCTAGTTTGCCCTTCCTAAAGGGACGACTTACCCTGAGAGACTCCTGCAACTCATTATAGGAGTTTCATTTGTACAATGTTGCGAGTTTCATTACTTCACCAACTTACTCGCTGCATTAAATTTTAGAGCTGACTTCGCATTCTTAGAGTTGGCTGAGTACTTTAGATGTACATTCTATGTATGTATGATGGAAGCCCTGGGATATTTCAGTTTAGTCAGAAATTTAGTTGCTGGTTTTTTCACCTGTGAAAAAAGGAGCCTACCTGTAATATTATATTCTAAATGTGTTTTGCTCATGCATGCAATGCAGCAAACCAGGTTGCTCATGTGAACTGTGGCCAGTGTCGTACTACTCTGATGTATCCTTATGGAGCACCATCAGTCAAATGCGCAATATGTAATTATGTGACAAACATTGGGGTATGTTGATATCTTCAAATGGTTTTTCTTTTTTCTTTTTTTTCAACCCAACTATCTTGTGGCAACATCTTTTGTCAATTTTACAGAAGCATCTTACAGATTCATGTTCTCCTCTCTCTTTCCCTCTTTGTTACAGACAAGTAATATGAGGGTTCCAATCCCTGCAGCGCATAGGCCTAATGAATCTACAGCCACGCCACCATCGACTTTAGCCGTATGTTCACTTGTCTTTGTTTTCTATTTTCTTTTCTTGCTTAACCAATTTGGTTGGTGCAACAATTGTTCTCTTTGTATGCCTGTGCTGAACTTCTATTCTTGTTGTCATAGCCTACTTCTCAAGCCCAGACTGTTGTTGTCGAGAACCCTATGACAGTGGATGAAAGCGGCAAACTGGTAAAGCCTGTATATCCTTTTGGCAGTATCCTTATGGCTCTGCCCAGTAAGTTTATTAAAGAAACATAGAGTGCTGAACAAAGTGCTATTTACTCTTCTGTGACAGGTGAGTAATGTTGTAGTGGGAGTCACCGCTGGGAAAAAATGATGGCTTTACCCAGATCCAGATATATTGAGGGTCGGTTTTTATTGTTGTAAAGTTGGATAAAATTAAGCTCTCCATTTTGGGCTCAGCTGTCTGCTAGAACAGTTAAGAATGCAAGATATGATGGTTGTTTACAAAAGAATTAATGCTACTCCCATCTTAAATACATGTATTCTTTTCATTTGTGTATGAGCTGTGCCATACTGCTAGTGTGCATGTCTCCATGACAAAAGTATTGTCATGATTGTTTTTACCACTTGATATGGAGTTTGTTTTATGAATTGTTATCCCTGTCATGAATAATTATCCTTGTGGGTTTATCTGTAAGCCACCTGTGGTGGTTGTGTTTGTGATGGTGCCAGCCGGATGATAAATTGGTTCTTTGCAGCCTGCTATTCCCTATGGTCATTAACTTGTTTGGAAACGTTTTGAAACCAGCTATTAAGTAAATAATGTAGCATATATGGTATGGTGCTAAAGTTGATGATCTTAACATTCATTTATTCTGATGCAGTAATCTGTTGGTCCATACTAATTTGCTCTCTCTCTCACGAAATGAGCAAACGTGGCCGTGGAGAACCCTAGATTAGCGTGTTACCAGTGCTTGATATATTAGCAGAAAGAGAACATTTTGGTTTTTAAAACTGCTTAAAATGATTTAAATGTTAATTTTAATGTTTTGTATCGCTTATTGTATTGACAAGTATCGCCAGCCAGAAGGTGACTTGAAAATGGGTCGTCATGCATCTTAGTAAGATTCATGCAGCTATGGTTGTTATAAGAAGTGATGACGTAAAATGATACCATTACCAGTGGGATAACAAATTGACATCCGATGGTGGGAGGGATCAACAACAGCTACCGTGCTTCCCAACAGCTGGGCAATTTTGACGGTAGCCCAAACAGAGGGAACCACTAAACAGGGGAAAAGGAAAAAGAGAGGTTGGTGCTAATTTTGACGTCGTCATTCTTTGATTCAAGAAAAAAAAAAAAAAAAAAAAATTCTTGGTCCCATCCATTAAAAACCGAGGACACAACTCATTTGCCAAAGCAGTCTTGATTGGGCCATAGAATTAAGTGACCTAAACCATCCCATATATCCCACTGGTTCAGGCTGCTGGGGATTTATATAAATTTAGTGGGAGAAATACTCTCACTTCCTTCGAGACTAAAAGAGTTGCCAAAGATAAAAAAGAAATAAAAAAAAAAATGGATTTATCCCACTCCAATTTAGACTGAGAATTATAAAAAATATAAATGCAAGGAAAAAGCAGAAGAGCTCAGGAGCGCTGGTATCGTCGTCAGATAATCGGACGGTTGTGATGCGCCCTGCATCACAGGTTGCGCTGGTTTTCCTCATCGCTCTTTTTTCCCACTAAATTTTTGGGGTGAGAGAGGCTCGAACTCTCGACCTCAGGATAACTCAAACAAGCTATGAGACCTACGCGCTAGCCAACTGCGCCACCACCCCATGTTGATAACTGCTGCCTAAAAATCTAAAAAGAATCGTATCCTAATGAGACCCTGATTTAGATAATCGAGAACATTCCCGGATGGTTCTTATTAGTTGCATCAATTCCAGAAGTTGCTTTGATGGAGATCACCTTTCCTAAGTAGTGAACAAAGAATATGGATCCCTGCTATCTTCATGATTAAGCCATCTCATAAGGTTCAGTGACGACCTCTTCTTTAGACAACAGGGTTGGCAAGACAATGAGAAAACCCTGGCAACACCAATGTTGGAGACCTACAAGAAGCAATGAACGAGGGCTCGAACCAAGGGAACATGCATTCCATATAACCTTCATCCTCTCATTGCCATTTCTTGCCCATCCTCTCTCTCTCTCTCTCTCTCCCTCTCTCTCCAGACATGGCTATTGAGAACGGCGAGGAAACAAAAATGGCCTACATGGAGAAAGCTAGGGTACTTTGTCTGTTACTACTGTTGCTAAGGTTGGCAGCTTTGTCGGTCACAGTTACAGCCACTGTGACCATGGCACTCAACAAGCAGACCAAAAGCATGACTCTTGCCATGGTGGGTACCTCTCTCATCATCCAAACCTTCACTTTCAAGTTCCAGCATACCCATGCTTTTCTGTATGCTTTCTCATGTATAAATGCAGCCATGTACCTATGTTAGAGAGAGAAAAAAAGAGAGAGAGAAAAAGAAAGAAGATAAATTTGGTTATATTCGAATGTAGCTAAGTATGACACTATGATTCGTATGAATTCAAAAACAAGAAAGTGACCGAATCTTAAAAGAAAAAAAAAAAAAAAATGTTAGACTTAACTATATTTGAATGTAGCTAAGTTCAGGATCCAATGATTTTCCTTATCTTTGGATCCATACAAATTTTGGAACCATCTCATCTTTTTTATTTTTTTTTCATGTTTAGGATTCGTGAACTGTGTGCATTTAAGGATGAAAAAGGCAATCGGATTCTGGTAGATGGTCATTGGCATCTCGTGTCAAGGCCCAAGACGAAGCAGGCTGGGTTTGGTTCAAGCCATGTGATGTGGGATAATTTAATATGTCAGTTAGATGTTGATACGTAATCATATGAAAAATCATAATCCAAGAGTTAATTTTCTATTGGTTGAAACCAAATGA
The DNA here is from genome assembly GCA_017589505.3 of Metroxylon sagu. Classification (NCBI taxonomy): domain Eukaryota; kingdom Viridiplantae; phylum Streptophyta; class Magnoliopsida; order Arecales; family Arecaceae; genus Metroxylon; species Metroxylon sagu. Next base: position 244,576 of record JACVBY030000345.1, read on the forward strand.
TTTGGATCATCCTATAACTGCCTCATCCAAATCAAAAAGATATTTAACCAGTTTATATTCTAGTTAACCCAAGCAAGATCAGGAATGAATTCTGGGTCACTCATTGCAAAGAGTCAAACCCATGATTAACTGATTCCAGATGTCTATAAAAAAAAAGGACCAAGGCCTCAATTATAAGGGATGGAAGGCTCCGTCTCTTTTCTTTTCTCTCTTCCTGTGTCAATAATTTTTTTTTTGTCTTTTGGCTTAAACATTGAAGGGTTCCTTCGAAGAAAACTCCGGTCCTCTAACACTATTTTCATTGAGAGCAGGTTATCACCAAAGGAGCAGGAGGTGGATTGTTGGGCTGAGTTACTGATAAATCAAGTTCTCATCCAAGAAAGAGCGGTTCTCCTTGCAATCCATGGCTCTGTATAAGAATGTGGCTAGCTGAGATTAGTCCCTTATCTCACAGCTCACAGCTCACATTCACATGTAATTCTGTGAAGAATTGTGTGTTCCACTGTACCAGGTTGGCCTTTCAGCAAGCTCAGTGGTGCAGTGGCCGTGGCCCTCTCTAAGGCCCAGTGGAATTTCCATGTTTAAGCATTGCCTTGTCTAGTCTTAAGAGTGTTTGTCATTCATGCTTTTGTTTGTGACTTGAGGGAAAAAATGCAATAGAAAAAGGAGTGAATCTAAAGCAAGACATTGTTCACTGTACTCCCTTTGGCACCTTTTGTGATAGTTGGCTATTTCCATACAAAAGCCTAAAGTTAAGTTTCATAGTTTGTTGGTAGTCTCTTTCTAATAGTTGGAATCTCCACCCTAAATGATTTCCATTAGCCTAGTCTAAACGAATATATATATATATATATATATATACACACACACACTAGGTATGAAGGTATGTCTGTGCAATATAGTCATTTCATATAAAGAGTACTAGAACTTCCTTCATTGATTGCTACCTATCTATTATTAAATAGAATAATTTGAGTGTGTCAAGCATCCATCGAATTCCTTGATTCGCTTTACTTCATCATTTGGTTTGACTAATTTGAAGAAAAAAAGAAAGAGTGGTAACCTTTTATGAAGTCTTTGAGAGAAGCAGAAGGCTTAGATTGAAGTAGTACTGGAGCTCACACAGTACGAATCCGGCCTAATTTTATACATACATGCATACATACATACACATGCATGTTTCTCTCTGCTTGGGGATTAGGATTTTGCCAGAACCATCTCGGTATTCTTGTATCATTTTCTTTTTCATTCATAATTCGTAATGCACTTCTCTTCTTATTTTTGCTTGTAGATCTGAGCTGAAAGAATCGAATCATATAAATCTTGTTATCTTTTGTTTCATTTACCATTTTCTTGTTGCCTTTGTTTGATGCCACATTGAGCATACATGGAGTATGTCTCTACAAAATGAGACCTAGAGCCCCATCACAACCCCTGCACTATTGCTAAACTAATATTTCTTTATGTTGGGATAGGTTAGGTTAGGATTTTTCCAATAAAAATTCTTCAATACTTTGAATGGGATTTTTGTACTGCACTAAACTAGTGGAAGAGTTCATAACTTGGAGGTTGGCAGAGTGTTGCTTTCAAGAATCTCAATGGCTTAATCATGAGGCAAGTAGGATTTGAATGCCATCTGGTTCAATATATCAACCAAACTGTGAGAGGCTACGTGGCTGACTGGAGTATAGACGCATAACATCCAAAGTAATAGAAGGAAGTAGCTGTTGGATTAGTGAGGGTGATGTTGCTGACCAAATGAGGTCGACTATGTAATCTGCCATTTTTATATGTCAGAAAATCTAGTCCCAGATAATGTAATATTTAATAGCTTTTTTATAAAACAGATAATTTTACTAAAAAACTATAGAAAAATAATAATAAAATGAGAGCCCAGTCATGAGGTGAGGCCAAATTTTACAGTATTTGGTTGTCTTGTTCTGACTGCAAGGGATTGCAGGACCTTTTGTGTTGTTCAATATTGTCCATTGAAAAGTAATATAACTATTTGTATTGGCATAGAAAATAAAAGAATTCAGTCAAGTAGCTAACAAAGCTGCAGCATGGCTATCTTTGGTACCCTTCAGAGAAATAAAAAGGAGCTTCAGAGACAAAACTGATGACAAGATCCAATTAAGGTTGGCAATTTTAATGAGGAAAGAATAACTTAATGATCAATGGTGAGTGTAGGGTATAAGTTACACTTTATTAAACTAATAAATCAATCATATATCAATTTCATTCACTCTGTTCATGAATTGATGACTGTAGTAAGTTGCTGCACTGATTTATAGGCATGCCATGTGCAATTACTCAATGCAATAATACTAAATGAAACATAATCCATGCTTTATAAATTGGAGAATTAGTTGTGCTGCTAATTATACAGAAAAATTTTATCATAAATTTGTCTCAGTGAAGCTAGATAAATCATAACTTCTTCTCTTTATATAAAGACTCTTTCTTTGTATTTAACTTGATTTAAGAAGACGGTCAAAACCTTAAAAAATCCTAGAAATATTTAGTTGTCAACATCGCACAACATCATATTATTTTTGAATAATCTTATTACCCGGTGTAGAATGATATTATGATGATACTTGCTTCAAATGTTTATTTTTTATGCTATGATGATAAGCTTTATATATATATATATATATATATATATATAAATAGAGCAAACTTCATAAATCAGTGAGTCTTTCTTATTTTTGAGAAGGTTGTTAAAAACAATAAACTTTAGGTTGAGAGATCTTATAACTGTTTTAGTGCTAAATAAGGCCTGAGAACCCTTGGTCATGTTTATTCTCACCCATAGCTTGAGGCATTGGTTTAATGCTAGAGTTACAAGGTAGTAGAAGTTTGTGTTTCTTAGAGAAGGGTGTCCTTGTTTGGCAGTCTAAGTTGCTGATTGAAATAGTTCACATTGCTGTAGAACTCAAAGCACTGCTCCATTCAAGGGATATTTCCCCATTAAAAAGCATCTAAGAATCTAAAAGGATGATAAGTTCTTGAGACTCATATTAAGATGCATCCAAAAGAACTAGGATTATATAAAAACCAAAGATCGTAACATAATGATGGTGGTAGAAATTATGACAAACAGAATCCTTTTGGAAAATACTACTAAAATTATAATTCCAATAAGATGGTCCATGTCACATTATATCATGGAAGAGAATTTGTGTTACAGAATCTTATAAAAACGACTTCACATGCAAGACCAACACAACTCCTTGTCAGAAGGCATGACGAGTTCCCTGAAATCAAAAGCAAACCTTCTTCACTTGGAGTGGACTTTTCAGCACCACTATACCAGCCAGCTAGCCAGAAACTTTTGCATCAATGATCATCAATTCTACTCCTTTTTTCTTTTTGTCGCATTAGTTGAATTTTCTCAATGTGCGCATAAAACACATTCACTTGGAAAAAAAGAAACAACTTTCTATTATAGCTAAGAGAAGCACCAACAATCTCACTCCTTTTATGTATGAAGAGACAATATCTGCTACTTTCATATGAGATTCCCTATAAACAGAGGATAACTTCACCTCATAAACCTCACCAATCTTCACTCAATTTCAAAAGGAGTTCCAAGCTGAGAGCAGAGCCGTCTCAGAGAAGTAACCTCCCAAGCTCCCTTCGGCCAAAGTTGGCGGCACCTCCCCCTTTGGATTGCCCTCCAGCTTGGTGAGCTGGTTTAGGACTGCCTTTATGACTTTTCTATCACTGGAGAGTGGGTTCAGACTAGAGCCCAAGTCAGGCAAGTCTCCCAACTGGGCTAAGCCTTTGGCTAAGGGCAGGCTTGTCTCCACTGGGGGCAGGTGTGGGGCCAAGGCGTTTGGGGGCTGGGATGTGTGGCTTGGAGGAAAGTTGGAGAAGCAGGGCACCTGCTCAAACCCCTCAAAGTTTTGTGGGGTTTGGTCAAAGGGGATGTAAGTGTCCAGGAGAGGTGGGAGGGAGGAGGAGCCTGTGTCATCATAGCTTGTTTCCATGCTTTGCTTGGTGGAGATCCCCCTGTGCTTGTAGAACACTCTGCAGAGGACCCAATCTTCCTGTTTAAAGAAAGAGAGAGAGATAGAGAGTCATAGGCTATATGATATAATGAATGATTAGAGGACTAGTTAGTTAATCATAAGAACTTTGGAGAACCTATGACAAGGAGTATGTGGAAACATTGATCACCACCCTGTAATTAAGCACTTGCAATGGCTTATAAACATGAAGATTTAGATGTTATATACTGTTTTACCATCAGGAATTGGGTAATTAACAGATCTTGTGATTGTCTTTACATGGTGATCAATGGTTTGGAACTCTCTTGTTTGAGAGTTTTGTCTCAAATTGCTTAAATCTTGGTCAAGTTACTAGATGAGATTTGTCAACAATATAGCATGCTTGCAACACATGGATGGTTATATCATCAAGTGGCATCACAGTTTGGCTAATGAATGCATGAAATTATATATCTTTAGATTCCAAATTTGGTAACATCTTTAGGTTATGATTAGAGAGATGTAACATATTGAGCCACAAATTATTACTCCTGCTGTTTATTTTCTATTTTTTTAGCATTTTGTACTTGGCCTGCTAGATAAACTGATGTTAACTTGAAGTGAAAAGGGTGCAGGTTAATTGAGAAATCAAGCAAACATGAAACAAGTCTAAGTAAAACGATGCTAGATATAATTGTTTTGTCAGGGACAACTATATCAATACTAGCATAGTGGGAAGGTTTATAATGTGCAGCCTAAAGTGACAAAAGTTAGGCATGGCAATGAATGAGACAGAATAGGAGGATAAATAAACATAGAAGTATCATAGAGAACAATATAGAGTTCCATATTTTGTAGATAGTTAGGAGAATACTATGTCTGAAGTAGATGTAGATGGTAGTAAATGAAAGCAACTGATAACCCAGGACTTTGCTACATGGAGAAGATCTAGCAGTAGTAAATTTCATTGCATGAACAAAAAAAAAAAAAAAATCTAGACAAATGAAGAGTCCTTTTCCTGGTTATAGAAAAAAGCTTTTTATGTATTAGGATTTAGTGGAATAACTCCCCTAATTTTTCACAAGAAACATCCCTTATTAAACTTCATTAGCAGCTCTTTTATTCATAATCACTTGTTGCACTTGGACGTACAATACAATCTAAGACAGCTTATGTAGACTAGAACTCTGTGAAATTAGTTTCACCATGGAGTGAGTTTGTCTCTTTTAGTCAACATCAGTTGCTTCATTGATAGTCTTGTTTCCATGTAGAAATTTTCAACTTGAACCCTCCCTATGCCTAACATATCTTAATTTTTGCATCACAGATGTTTTTGTTCATAAAATAAAATCATCAGGCATCACTCAGAGCTTGAACTACGTTGACCCAGTTGCCTCTATATTCCATCTGCTAATTTATGAAACACTGGAGAATTAGTTCGCTGCTTATTCTTTTCCAGACAAAATGAACAGTAATTGGTGCAACTACAACAAAGCTAGGAACTTATTTTGCGGTAGAAAATTTGATATCATAAGATGATCACCTTTAAGTGAAGGTTTGGCTGATCACTGGGTCCTTCCATGCGGAACTCATGCATCACCCAGTCGGTCTTCTTCCCCTTGGGAGCTCTTCCTTGATAGAAAACAAGGGTCTTCCTCATCCCAACAAGCACTCCCTTCCGAGCCACCGGCCTATCCTTTCCGGTGGCCTTCCAGTAGCCCGACAAGGTTGCCCGGTTCGTTCGCTGCCCAGTTGCGTACTTGCGGTCTCGGAGACTGAAGAAGTACCACTCCTTCCCCCCAACACAAGCCATCTCTGGTTCGCAAACGTTTGCATCAGTATTCAATACTACTTCAACATGGGCAAGAAAAGATTCAAGGCAAAAATATGCTTTTGGTCCTCAAACTCTTTGGTTGTTATAATTTAATCTTTTATATTTTAAAAATATTATATTCATAACCTATATATCGTTAGGATGTAAGTTGATGGAATAGCTGATGTTTTATCTTATCAACTAGTCCACTCATATCAAGAAGACATATCAACTATTTTATCAATAGTAGCTATCCCTGTACTATTAAGAATGCAACACTCTTAAAATATAAGGGTTTAAGCTGTAACAACTAAAAATTTAAGGATCAAAATATATTTTCGATAAAAGTTTGAGGACTAAAAGTATATTTTAGCCAAAGATAAAAGAAGGCTTAATTGATGTTCAACCCTTCAGTAGACCGAACTTTAATGTTTAGCCCCTATGATTAGTCACTTAACATTCGATCTATAATGCTAAGTTTTTTTTTTTTTAATTTTCAATCCTTCTTATTGCATAATAGTTATATATATTTATATTTATATTTATATTTATTGTATGCAGTAAGAAAATAATTATATATCTGCACATAATAATCATCTCACTGCTCATAGCAAAATGGATCAAAAATTAAAGAAAGTTGGTACGATGAATTGAATGTTATATGGCTAGCTTACAGGGGCTTAATATTAAAATCCGAACTGCTGAACGATCGAACATCAATTTACCCTTAGAACATCAATCTGGTAGTGCATGCAAAAGTAGCAAATATAAGGAGAGTAGCAACAACAACCTATTAAAACCAAGAAATATCAATGGATCTAGAGGATGAAAGCATGAAATATCAAAAACAAACTTTCAAGGGCAATGTTTTAGTTATTTTGAGACTCTCATGAAGTTCAACGGTTGGTTGAGCAATGAATGGAATCATTAGCAGTATCAACCACAGAACAAGGGTTGACGACGTACAATAATGGAATTACGTTTGATTTGGAAATTGACCCATGGGTGAAAGGATTTGTGGAGTTGGTGTCATGCAATGAACCCTCAATGACTTTGTTAGCATCAGCATGGAACCTAACCCATGATGGGGATTGCTCATCACGGTGTCGCTGATCGATGGATCAGCACGTCGATATCAGAGACCCATGGATGATTCCAGCACCGAGTTGGCGTCGACATCTAGTATATATCAACTCACATGGGTTATATAAGCCAGCACCGAGAAGCTGGGAGCAAGGTGGCTCCGGGCTCCGGCCGCACGACCACGTGTGCGGTCCATTTGGCATAGCCAATCAAACAATAGTTCTCTTGTTCAAATTCCTTTTCATAGTAAGTCTTACCAATGGTGTCGTGGTGTAGTTGGTTATCACGTCAGTCTAACACACTGAAGGTCTCCGGTTCGAGTCCGGGCGACGCCAACTTTTGTGTTTGTCTTACTTCCAAAATTTCTCTTTTTTTTTTTTCTTTTCTTAAAAAAAAAAAAATCTTTTCTTGAGTCAAAATTCCTCTCTTTTTTTTTTTATTTTTTTCTTTTTTTTTTTTTAAAGAATCTTCTCTTGAGTCAAAATTTCTCTTTTCCCTTTTTTTTTTAATTTTTCTCATGAGAAGGATTAGAGTTTGTCTGGAGTTAGGCGATGTCTTTTTCTGTCGTTTCTATTAACCTCTTGTGTAATAAAATATCAGCAGGAGAAATAAAATCTCTTTTTTCCTTTTTTTTTTTTTTTTAATAATTTGGTTGGCTCATGATAGAGATCAAGTCTGGAGTTAGGCAATATCCTTAACTGTTTTTGATACCTTTTCTTTTATTTTCTTTTCTTTTTTTTTCATTGTTGCCACCGGTATAATAAAATATTAGCAGGAGAAATGAGCTGTGGAAGGTTGGCAGATCATCATGGAAGGAATAAGACGCATACATAAAAAGAGGTTAAGAGGTGGCCAAATTCTGGCACAAGAATATTTTCCATTATGGGGAAGGAAAGCCAAAAGGGAGAACACCAGTTTGAAGATGGGGATGTGATTGATTTGGAGAACAAAAGACACTTGTGTACAAAGGATTTTAATTAGTTGGAACTTAATACTAATATAAAGGTACATATCTTTATGTGCTGGAAAATTTATAAATTGGGACCAGGATGTTCCCAAGTCTTTTCAGCATAAGAAGTGAGCAAAATCTATAAAAAAACAAAAAAAAAACAAAAAACAAAAAAAAAACAAAAGAAAACAAGAGAGACCTTATAGAAAAGATCTAAGAGGCTGGTCAAAAAGATGAATTAACTGGAGGGTGAATATATGCAGGCCACTGATTGGTTGGAGTAAGGACTTCAAGTAATTTCTTAACACTCCAGTGCTGCTGCATCTCCTCCATATTCTAGATGGCAGCACATGATATTCTCAGCTATTGTATTTTAATAAAGTGGCGACCTCACCTTCCATAGAATAAAAAAGGTGCCAATGATGGTCCTTCAACAAAGAAGATGTTCTTTTGTTAAGGAGGGATAAGAACAATTCTCAACATCTAATACCAAATCCTTCCTTCCAGATCAATCAAGCCCACCATCACTTGCATACATGCATGCATACATACATACATACATACATACATACCTTTGCCATGGTGATCCCATGAGAAGAAATGGCTCCTAGAACAAAGAAGAGTGCACATAGACACTCACACATACATACACACCACATGGGCAGAGAAGAGAGGTGTAATTATTCTAAACTCAAAGCAAATATAAAACCATTTTGTGCCATGCCAATATTAATTCTACGAAGTTAATTCTACGAAGCAATCAAACCAGAAGAGTTGATGGAGATGGTTGTCAAGGAAGTGGGTGTTGTGGGTCTCACCAGGGAGGTCCCATGGCTCGCTCTTGTTGAGATCGACGTCGACCATCATCGGGCCGCCCCAGAAGCCGCCGTTGAGGTCTCCGGCGACCTTGGTGGCGAGGTAGTCGCAAATTAGCTCGTCGTCCCTCGGGTGGAACCGAAACCCGGGGGCCAGGCTGGCCTCCACCATGCTCAAGAAGCTCATGGCAGTGTTGTTGAGTTAGAAATTAGGGAGGGAAAGAGAAAGGAAGAGAGAGGGATGGGAGAAAGGGGTTGATGCGATTTCCATGGGGATTAGAAGGTGTATTAATAGAGGCGCCAGTCAACTTCAAAGGAGAGAAGGGTGAGGAATAGAATGTCATGGAATGGATTGGAACAGTGGTCACGTTTGTTTGTCTTGTAGACCATGCGGCGTTATGACGTGGATCCATCGGTACAAGCCCGCCAACCCACTCCAACTATCTAGTCATCTTTGAAAAGACAAGTAGCTCATAAATCAAATCAATCAAATATAAAAATAAAATTATATATTAAAAAAAATAAAAACAACAATAATATGTACTCATTGATTGATTTGATTTATGAGTTATATATAATATATTAGGCCTATGATCTAATACAATCATCTCGTAGAAAAATGACATGATCAATTCGATTTTTCAGATAACATCGACAAATTCTCACCTCTTCCGCTGCAATGGAGCAAAGATAAACCTACCCTCGGTGATGTTGGCTTTATTTGGTCCTCATCAAAATTAATTTTTTCATGGAATATTTCATTAGTTATCAGGGCTGCAAATTGGCTTTTATGTTTAGGCTTCAAATCTAAATCAAATTATTAAGAGTAGTACCATAAAAAAGAACACGTGCAAAACAATAATAAAGAATAAGTTTAGATGTTCTTTATAATAACTACACGTTTCTATTTATAATTATAAGACTTATTAAACCTTTCCACAAATATATGTTCGTTTCATTTTTTACAAATTAAAAAATATATATATTCTTTAAATATGCCTTTTAAAAAAAAAACTTTCGCTTATGAGTTGAATAAGCTCTTGATGTTCCCCTATCAAATAACATTTTTTTAACTTATTAAGTCCTTCCAAATTTGCCTGAATTTTATTGATACTGATTTCATTTAAATCTTCAATTTTTTTCCTAATATGTAATAATCTAACCCATATTCATTGTCAAATTATTTTGTTTCTTTGGTTAGTTTTAGACATGAATTAGGTCAAATATGTGTTGGTTTAGCATATAACGTGTACCATTTTGGCAAATTCGATGAAAATAAGATTTGAAATCATTTAACATAAGTAATAATTACTAGTTTGAAAATTTTAAGAATTAGATATAAATTGTACCTAATTTTTATAAATAAAATCATATCTATTAAAAATTGATCCAAGTGTATGATAGAATAATGTTTCATACATTGTAATGGATGAAACTTAGGTACAATTCACTGGGTGTTTGTCATTTAGTTTCCTACTTAATTAGTAATGAATGTACAATCATTTCATTTAACGACCTATACATGTTCGCCAGGTGTTTGATGATGACAAACACGTGTTGCTTTTTAAGAAAAAATGGTTATACACATATTATTAATATTAAGTCAGTAGTCGGATGATAAACATCTAGTAGACTTCACTTAATGATGCAGGAAACCTAATTTGGTTGGATACCCTAAGCAATACGCTATAAAGTCGGTACTTAGATTGTTGAAAAGAGGATCTGGATCAAAGTTGGGTTGGATTGGGTTGAATTGGTTGGCATCTAAATTTTTCATCTGACCTAGATTATTTTTACTAGATAACAAAAAAAAAAAAAGTCATTTATAGAAAATATAATTAGCACCTACGCCATTGCATTTAAGGGTGGAGGTCAGCTTCCTTGGTAGTTGGGGCTATTTGGCATTGCTGGGTACTCCCTCGCCCAAAGCTAACCCTAGCACTACAAGAATTCCAGGGGCATGACCTCTTCTCTGGTGGCATGGTCGTCGAGACTACTTCATTTCCTCTTTCATATAAACAACAAAGAAACCAATATTAATGAAGCATGCCATAAAAATTAAGTTAACGGAGCATTGCGTGAAGGCCATTACGATCTCAGGTTGCCAGGATTTGGCTGGGTTCAGTGAATTACGTGTTCAAGTTTGGCTCGATTTCAACCATGAGGATCAAATATAACATGCATGTGAGACGGCTGGCCAAGCTCAAAGCTGGATTTAGTTCTCCAAAGTGGAAAGTGTAGCTCTGATTCTATTTGCCGTGTGTAGGAATAAGACAAAAAAGATTAAAAAAAAAAATCAACAAGAAAGAAAAACAAAAAAAAAAAGAGAAAAAACAACTTTTAACCTAATTTGATCTAATTGATCCATATATATACATCAGTAAAGATGATAGAAATTTCACTGTAAAGAAAATATTAGATTACGAGAATCATTTTATTATTAGAGACGCACAAAATTCAAACCCACTTACATCCAACATTACCCTCTTTTGAACTCTCTCTCTCTCTCTCTCTCTCTCCTCTTTTAAACTCTCCCAACAACATTCTAAATTGTTATAAGACAATCCTCTTTAGCTCTCTCAATAACATTCTAAATTATCCTAAGATAAGACCATATGTATTTATATAGAGAAAGAGGGATTTTCAGTGTTCTGTATGGATTAAGACTCCAGGTTCTTTCCGTAAATGAAAACATCTTTAACCTCAAAACAAACACTAATGGTGGACTGGACTCTCTTCTTTTGGTGTGGAACGAAGGGCCTGAGTCTGAAGCTATCGCCGAAGAGCTAATACATTATCTATGAGCAATCTTTCGTCTGTTCCCTTATCCAATCAAAAGTACGAATTATACTTGACTTCCAGAATGGAGGAGCTCATCAAATTCAGCGGCTGATGCATATCCAAAGTCGCAGAGATTGATGATCATCCTCATTAATTTCTCTACTTCCACCCTGGTCCTAAGATTGTGATCAGACTTGATGTTGATGGTCTCAGCTTTGGCTTTTGGTGGAAACTCCAATTGTGGCTCCAACCTCATGAAATGGACAGGCAGCAGGAGGGACATGGAGAGTTGCAGCGCAAACCCGTCACCTCTCTGGCTGCTCCACCTGGCCTGCATTTCTGCGCCGCCACGCGTCCCATTTATGGACATCCAAATCAAAGGTCAGGAGGCTGCGAGGCCTCCATCGAGGTCATGAAGACTTTCTTTACATGGTACTTTTAACCAACCCGGGAGCCACTCAATCCTCATCCACTGGCTGCAATGGGAACACCTGATAGATAGATAGATAGATAGATAGATAGATAGAAGAATATCTCCATCACGAGTTGGCTCCATCATTCAAAAGTGAAGTTGAGATGAAACTCTTCAGAATGTCTCCCCGTGTACAATGTTTTTAAGTGCTGATAAGGTTTTGAACACACAAGCTCTACTCATCTGCTGAACTGTACTTTGAAAAATTGCGCAACCGCAGCTCCCATCCCTTCTCCCCCTTCCTCTTGGATGGTTAGGTTCTTGTCATTTTGCTCAGAGGCCGATGAGACCGACCTGAGAGGCCCTGTGCTGCTGCACACAAGGCTCCAAAAGATGAGCTATTGGCACCGTTATGTGCAGGAAATTGATAAACAGTGGCAAGCAGCCAGATTGGATTTTTTCTACCCCTGATCTTATGCCCGCTATTATGGCACGCGTCATTATCCAATGTTTGATTTTTCCATCCACCGTGACATAATCCATTGGATAGATCATAGATCAGACCTCTGCTTGGCCTTTTTCTCGCAACTAAGATAAATATAACACCACAGTAGTGAATCGCAGAAGCAAATGAGCCACAACCACCTGTCACTAGAGCACAGTTGATGTAAACTCATCATTACAGCTTGATTGACACAGGACATAGCATCAATCCAGGACATACAGGCGCTGATGAATGAGCTCATGGGCATAATGGGTGATCCAGGACCGAACCGAGCCCAGTACAAGACAGAGAGAGTTGCTCCTCGATAAAGAGTGTACTGTTATTAGTCCTGATAAAGGGTGAACTTCCCATGCAGTGATGCATTACCTTAAGGGAAGATCATCTCATTCTACTCAAGTATACAAACTTCAGCCACATAATTCAATAATATAATCAAAATAGAGGATCTTTGTCAGCTTTTTGAAGTGTTTCAACCTCTAACTGGTGATGACATAATAAGAGACGCCATATTGCTTGCATGATTTTCTGTGGTTGAAGTCTTTATGGAACTTCTCGTAATGACCTGTGGTGAAGAAGGGTCAATGTAGTTACGTAAGAGGTGGATGGACACATGACTGTCACCCCCAGCCCACCCGCAATATTAAGACATAAATTACTAAATTTGGAAAACTGAAAAGGGCGGCCCCACCTTCACCGAAAAGGGAGATGAATCAAGTCATGCTCGTCCAAAGGTCATTAACAATGGTTTGGATCCATCCAAAACACACACATACAGAGAGAGAGAGAGAGAGAGAGAGCAGATGTTATCCAATCTCCAAAGACTATATTTTTTCCCGTGGACATTGGTTTCGACAAATAATATTTACACAAGGCAGGTTGAGTGTGGTGCAGCAAAAGCAAATTAAAATTGTATCCCTAACAATATATGGTTGAATCATTTAAGATTTTAAGTGCATTATACTGGTTGACAGTATTGAACGAACTAATACTGAGTCAATGAGCTGACATAAAGTTTATAGAAAAGGCCATCAATGGAGGGCCGTGAATGAGAGGCATGAACCAGGGGTGATGTTTCATTAGGTATCAACTTTGAAATAAGTGAAAATTCTGATAAGAAAATTAAATCAATGACCTTTAGCATTTGGAAAAAAATGAATGCAGCGGATAGGTAGGACAATGGCACCACGCAGATTTAACAAATTGTAAGTGGAAAAAAATGCAGTGCCAAATTTGAAACCTTCTACCTTTAGACATTTTGGCATCATAAAAGCTAGCTGTTATATGAATGTACATAAAAAAATTATCTATTATGCTTTTTTTTTTTTTGCATAGATACCTTTATCAATCAGTGAAATTACATGTATACCCTCACAAATTTACCATTTGCATGCGTGTGTGTATGTATTATATTATTTTAATTGTATATCCTTATAAATATTTGAAATTATGTATATACCTTTTTAATTTACTATGCACTAGTACACCCTTATTATTATTATTATTATTTTGGAGTGTATTATCTTTACAAATTTACTATTTGCATGTATATACTTACAAATTATTTCATTTTGCATATCTATCCTTATTGAGCTCAGGCTGTACACAAAAAGCAAAAACTTATAAGGGTATACAAACATTTTCCAATATTGATTAGGGTATATAGACAAAAATAATAATTTATAAGAATAATGTATATAAATAATAAATTTGTGAGGATATACATGCAATATCAGATCCTTATAAGGATATACATGTAAAAGAACTAATTTATAATTGTAAATTCTTAAGGGTGTACATGCAATTTCAATTATTTAGAAAGGTATACATACAAAAAAAAAAAAAAAAAAAAAAACCCACTTTTCATAAAAACCCTACTTTTAATAGATGTACTTTACATTACATAAACACTATTATTATCAAGCTCATCATTAACGGTCAATGTCAAGGAATACATACTAGCAAAGTGTTTTTTGTCCAGGCAATTCATGCAAGTGGATCAGAGAAGAGTTCAATCAGAATAACAAACGCAAGTCTAAGTCAAGAAGATAAATTTTAATATGAAGGTCTCCAATGTATATGTTTGCAGTAATATCACGACATCACTACTGCAACCATTGAAAAGAAAGGTTTTACCAGCTCATCAAATACAGGCTCTTGGCGCCTTTATTTAATCTTTTTTGGGTTAACAGAGACTCTTGGTACTTAAAGAAGTGGCAGAACTGTGTTGAAAATAATTGATTGATACAACAGTAAGACAAGATTACTAAATGAACACAGTCCAAAGTCATGATGTAATGACAGAATCTCATTCAAAAAAGCTAGCTAGAAAGTAATATTTGGATTCCTTTGCTCCGGATAAATATACAAGATTTTCCTATCATGCAACCTATATAGTATTAATACAAACCCACACAAGTCCTCACACACAAGATGCCCACAAAAAATGTTTTGCCGAAACATTTTCTATTTCTTTAACCATGATCAAAATAATGTAAGATTACTAAAGCATATATGTGTGTGTATAATAAGATCATTAACGAATTGAACCAGCCGAAACCTTAAAGCCTTGAACTAGTGATACAGAGTTTCTTTTAGACACATGGTGGAGAATCTTCAAGCAAATGACTTCAAAAAATCGGCATCCCTGGACTTGATCCTAGGACAGGTCCAGGCTGCAAGTTTCTTAATGTTTATCATGCTCGTGGTTTTATTTTTTGGAATTATATTTAAGCCAAATCTGTCATTTAGAGATTAGGTCAAGACCAGAGTCCAAAAACAAATCCTTCCATACTTTGAAACATGTCCAGTCATATTCAAGATCATACAGAGAGATGAAACAAGGAAGAACAGATATGACTCACTGCATTTCAGCAGAAAGAACACCATGGTTAAATACAATACAGGAGAAAACACCATGGCAAAATTGTCAGAGCAATTTGCTCTCCACTACAGCCACAACTATCTGCTGAAACAAGGAATGTAAGAATGCAAATTTCTCCAATACATATCCACAAAAGAAATGGCAGTTTTCAAATAATTAAAGTACCAAGGATAAATTCTAAAGAAAAATGGAAAAAAGCCATCAGCAAGTACAGGAAGCTTTTGTATAAATATTCACATTTCCAACCGGTCTAAAACTTTGCCATTAATATCACTTCACAGCAAAATCTGTTTTGTTTCCTAACAAAGATATCATTCCCCATTTATGTAATTATGAAGCAGCAAACCTAAATGAATGGCTGCACAAAATGTACCTATGGATTTTCAAAATATGGTACAGCAGATCAGGTGATAAAAGCTGAAGATACACATTTCTGAGAACACAATTGATATTTCAAGAAAATAAAAACTAAATATCAAACAAAATCTGATGTCATGCTCTGCAATTGAAGACTCATAGAGCCCCAAAATAACTTAATGCACCAATGCTCTTATATACTTGGCTCCTTTTTCATGTCCGCAGTTTCAAAAACAATACTCGAAAATGAAGACAGCAGTTAAGATCCTAAATTTGTTTTCTAAGTAAGTGTATGCTCTCCCAACACAATCATCTTGCAAATTTACATAAATAAATATAAAACAGATGTAGATTCTACCCACTGGCTCTGGCCTTACCACATGTCACAATAATAATAATCAGGTTTACTGGAAGACTTAGCTAAAAGCAAGCATTTTATATTCTTTTGATGACTGAGGTACATCTTCCCATCATCTTGAAAATTGACTCAAAATAACAACCTGAATGCAAGAAGAGCGCACAAGAACATGCATGTGCATATTCGGTTATAAGTACTATTACCATGTCATGTTGTAAGCGTATCTGCATCTGCTTTGGGGGCATCCATAACCACATTCCTTGGTGATATTGTAGGATCAAACAGAGGGAACAACAATGCTTCCACCAAATTGCCTTGCTCTTGAAATAACAATAACCCATCATATAAAATATAAGTTTCTACCAATGGCCCTAGAGCAGCCCACAGAGACCAAAAAGGACCTACAAATTCCTGCATGAGAAAAAGATTTGAATATGCATCAACTATGGTAGTAGCAAATATATCTTGACTAGGTTTTTCATATAAGCTATTTAAAGGCATTCAAGTTGAACATGCCAATCAACAGAAAAATCTCCTAAAGAAGTTTAGAGTGGCCTTATTAGCAGGGAGGTTAAATGCTCTAATTTAACTTTCCACTAACAGCCCAATGAAGGCCCACTAGATTGACTTGTTTGATGGCATGTTTCTTCCATAGATAGTTGTGATGGGATGAAAAAGGTGACATGTAGGGGAATTTGAAACTTCTATCACCAACACAAAAGGAGCAAAGTAATGTTATGGCAATAATGAGGCGTTGGTACTACACTAGCACCCACATGCCACAAAAAGGCTTGCCCGAATGTTTTGCTTGCTAAATCTGCAAGAACCAAAGAGGGAGTAACAAGGGGGGATCTCAGGTTTTAGATAAAATAAGCTGACATACGAGTAAACACTATTCTCTTGTAGATACATCTGCATCTCCACTGTTATAATTCGAACTCTAGAGAGTAGGACTTCACTTTCATGACTGCACAATGATGCTGGAGCAGCAACATTTTTTTCTTAAAAAAAAGTCTGGGGTATTTTAGCAATTGTGTAGTTGCTGGATATGGGCCAAGGGTTGTATTATAAGTAGGTGAGCCTAATCTAGTTTGTAGGCTTCTATGTATGGCCTAGGGTTGATTTTGTTCCCCAGTCTAGTTAAGAGTCCAAATCCTAGTAGGGTTAGGAGTTCTTGTTCTAGTAGATTTAGGAGTCTTAATTCTAGTATAATGCAAAGTCAAGTGTCTATATAAACATGCTTCATGTACTCAAAGGAAAACAACCTTCGAATCAAGATGACCAACGTGCTCCATGTACACAAAGGGGGAAAAAACTTGAATCAAGCAGACCCCCCCCCTCTTTTGTCCAATGCTAGGTATCAAATTGCATGAAAGCACTGTAAAGAGGCAGTGTCTGTTCTTCTTTGTCCGTGTGTTATTTATTCTTTGTTTGTTATTTCTTCTTCTTCTTTATGTGTGTACGTGCACGTGCATGCATGCGTGCGTGCATGCATGCATGCGTGTGAGAGATAGAGAGAGAAGGGGGTATCAAATGGTTGTATCATACTTGTCCCTGATCACATTCCAATTGTTTACAACTTAAATAGCATGAGATTAGTAGAAAATTATGGATGATAAAATTGTTCATCAGACTGAAATATAGAATTTAGAAACCAGTATCCAGTAAATTGGACCTCCCTTAAAAAAGTACTAAAGTAAACAGATCAAACAACCACATCAACACATGCAGCCTCATATATATGCACCCACCACATGCACACATTCCTGCAAGCATGCATAGACACACACATATATGCGCGCATGCATGTACGCATGAACACACACACACACACACACACACACAGAGTACAGTTCTTCCAAATGGGTTTAACATTCATTTATGAAGGATGTTTACTGGGTTTGCTAATGTGCTCAGATCTAGTTAGCTAGTAGTGGAGATTCTGCAACAGAACCCAATTACAAACAAACAAAAATTGGTAGGAAACATGGTACTTAGATTTCTAGGCACAACACAAGATTTTATATCATTAAAGAGAGTCAAGAGTATACTCAGAGAGATAAATACAAATATCAACCTCGTTTTCAATCAAAAGTCCAATGGACTCTTTAGCAAGAAAGCTAGCAGCTGCATTTTGGTAGACACTAAAAAATTAATAAATCACTCTAATTACATGGACGAAATTCACCAAAATCAGGTTGGGTATAGAGGAATGGTTAGGCGCATATATTTCCTAACTGCTAGTACAAATATATTTCCTAACTGCTAGAACTTTGTACCCTCTTTCACTATAGCAAGCAATTTGATTTGTATACCGAGTCCAAGCTAACTAACTGTGTTTGAGGCCATTTTTTCAAATATGCTCATCCTTTGAAACCGCCGAATTGAACTTTATGCAATAAGGACTGACAACCTAGGAACCAGTTCAAGGATTAGAGAAGCATTAAGGGTTCTATAATTTTCTTGGAATTGAATTGAAATGTCAAATTCAGCCCACCACATCTAAACATCTTTACAAATTACTATCCCACTATTTATTATATGTACTACCCATTATTACTAAAGGAATTTAGACAACCTGAGATATTAAGATATTCCTGCCAGCATTAAAAGAGATTTGCTGTACGTAAATGAGAATGACAGATGTTACTAAATACAACGAAAAAGATACCCAGGTTCCCATTTTCCCAACCTTTCTCAAAAGCAATAAATTTTACACATTTTTAAAGGACAAGATGGATATTACATAAAACAACAATGTATATGTATCCTGACAGCTAATTTTCATCTATAAGAAAAAATTTCCCACAAAAAAGGTTGTCATAGGTCATTCTATCCAAACTCTGCAAATCTGAACCATAAGATGCAAATAGTTGTAATAAGATTTGATCAGGAAATAAGAGCTAGTCAATCACAATTGACAACATGCTGGTTCAATTAAGAGGTTAAACAAGAACTTAGGTTAAAAATTAGAAATAGATATTAGGGGAAAAGATGAGAGGCAACATACAGTGAAAGGTTGGGTCTCTTTCCATATTTCAAGGAGATTGATGTCATTTAAGGCCCATAGCCAAAGTGACCAAGTCTTGTCTTGCTGAATTCTTTAAAAATCACAAAGTTGTCATTTACATCAACAGGAGTTTCTAGACATCTGATTACAGAGCTATAGCTGGGCTTTGGAAGTTCTTCTGAGGTGGTACACGCATGGACGACAGCATAAATCGCAAATTGTAGAGAAGTGACATTTAGCCCTGAACTACAATCCATGGAGACACATGTAGAAACTCAACAGAAGAAACAGTTTAGAAACCTCTTAGCGCTGTATTGCTGTAACATACATAATCAATTCATCAGTCTTTATGGTCAGTGAACTAGCTGCAGCCTCACGTTGTTCTATGGAAGTAAAGGAAAGAACAGTATTGCGTTCTTTTGTACCCAGAATAGATTCTATAACTTGTCTCTGTCACTCGTGATGTAGATCTTTCCATTGTCGACCAAATCTCAAAAGTCAAGACATCTGGAAAATATTGATCAAGAACCTATGGAGGAACAGATTAGTTGTTAACTGGGGAAAACTATATGCATTGAAGCATTGTTTCATGTGAGAAAATATGCAGCACCGATATGTAACAGCCCAAGCTAGATCTCAAGCAACATGTGTTTTATAAGCACAAAAAGAATTCACATCATATCCTATTTAACTGGCAATTAGTGATATTTGGTTGAGATGAAACAGCAGGAAACCTCATTTGGTATACCAAAAGAATTCTGAAGAGCATGACATTATAATGCATATAATTATAGAAGGAACGTGAGGACCAAAAAAGCAGCTGGAATGAAAAATGCATGTGATATATTACTGCAAACAACAACCCTTGCTTTCATATGGGAAGTTAGGTACGAAATCTATATAAATATATGGTTCTAAGTTCTAACTATGAAAATCAAGAAGCCAAAAAATGTTTGAACCATCATAAGATCATTGATGATAAACTTATTTCTCACAATAGCAGCACTTTCACCATTTGAAAGGCAGCATGGAAAGCATGTGCATCAAAATTTTGAAGTGAATATCTTTAGTAAGACCTCTGTCACTCTGCACTTTAGCCAAAAAAATTGAGATGTTTTTGATAAGAAGTTACTGCTAATTACAACTAAAGATGCATTCACCTTAATTTTCTGAAGAAGAACAAAAGTGAAAAGCACTAAAGTAAAAAAGACATTCCAAAAAATAAATAATAAATTGGCAACCTCCATACAGGACAGAATAGGTCCAATGTAGTTGGGTACAAGGTTGACTTGACTTTCAATGTGTGATACCTATGGAAAATGTAGTCTAGAAATATAAAACATCGAACCACATCACAGGAGTGCTCTCTTCTTTTTTCTGTAAAACTAGCATCAAGCATGTGCAAGACATTTGACTCCAAAAAAAAACTAGTGTCTGATTGACATCTATGACTCTAGCACTGTCATGATGAGAGTGATTAGCTAAACAAATGAATATGCAGGAATATGCTTACAAATAAAAAATATACTTTAAATAAAAAATATACTTTAAATAAAAAATAAATTTTAATTTTTTTGAAGATTTATCAAAGTCAGAAATATTTTCCATGTGAGATAAATTTCATATGCTGTTTCCATTCTAAATAGGATTCCATGGCAATCAAACTTGAGAGAGAGAGAGAGAGAGAGAGAGAGAGAGAGAGAGCTTCCTTTGTGGGAAAAAAAATATGATTTGATTTGTTGGGACTTGAGAGATCAACTCAAAGTAGTAAACAATAAATACAACATGTGCTTAATTAATAAAGTCCAGCAGGGATTCAAGTCTCAATAGGATGGAGGTCAAGATAGCCAAGATGTCTCGTCTCAAAGAGATTCCGAAACCAATCCTGGCCGTCCTGTCCTGTCTTGTCTCGGTCATAATATATTTTAGTGTCAATTTTAAATAAATCCAATTTATCATAAAAATAAAGCTTTTAAAATTTAAATATGTCTAATCGAATAAAACACTAAAGCTTTATAAAAAAAGAAAAGAAAAAAAAAGATCTCAAGCAACTATTGGGACACCTAACCAGATCCCACCTAATCAGATTAGAGATCGAAATGGAATGGAATGCGAAGTGTCTCGTTCCGTAGAAAAACTGAAACACTTCTACTCTACAAGATTTAAAACCTTAAAATCCAACCCTATTTTCCTGTCTCAGTTAATAATAATTAGAAAAAAAAAAAAGAAAAGAAAAGAAGGCTTCCAAGGTTATGGGCTAATGGGAGACAGACGTGTACCTTTATAGCCCAAGTTCTTGATCCAAATTCACAATTATTTTTTGGACATAACAAAACTTAAGCTTAACTAAATTGAGAACACAATATACCAAATAAATCGCAAACAATTTCATGACAAAGGCATATTACAGTCTAATGCAACTTAAAATGTTTAAAGATTTATCCTATATTTAGAATATTTAAAAGTATCCACATGTATTTGGAATGCAAAACTTAAGCTTCTTTAGATTAAGAACATGATATACCAAACAAATAATATACAATTTTATAGAGAATCCATAGTAACATCTAATTTATGTTAGATTCTTTCTAAGATTTATCTCATATCTAAAATTTTTAGTAGTAGCCTCATGTGTTTGCATGTGTACTATAACTAAGGTTCTTGGGTGTATCTAAAATTCCATTCTAATTATCTTCCTCGCTTTACATGCCAGCTAGTTTACAAAGGCCTTTTCTTAAACATAAAAAGCTAGCAATAGACCCAAGCATTTGATAGACCAAGCCAAGTGGAAGATAGTTACACTATAGTGAAAATGAATAAGTGGCAAATAGTAACAAATAATGCATAAAAGTAATATCTTATGTGTTTTAAATCCATTGAGTAATGTTCTGAAATTGCCACTAACTTACCATGCAAACAACACTCATAAGCAGGGTTATTCTATAGAAGAACAATTTCAGCAAATCAACCTCATATCCTGTAACTTATAGTTGGGGTAGCGACAAACTCCATGTTTCTCATAAACCCGAAGTTACTGGAAGGTGAAAATGGATGCAAGCCCTCTAATTTTTTACACTGCTAGATTGAGACAGATGCAAGCCTCAATCTTCCTCTTCATTTTCCATTACCTTCCATTATTAAGTTTTTAATTGTCCAACCCTAGCCACATCTGCCATGATAAACTTTTATCTGTCATTCAATACCTATTACACATTCTCCTGGATATGCACTTCCATATTAAATAAGAAAATTGTATTGGACAAAAGATTTTTTTTTAAGGTTGGAGGAAATAACTGACATGACCACTGCAACAATATTTGGAAAGATAAAGGGTTTTTCTAAGTGTCTGCCGGATGTGATTTTTTGGGCTCCCAAGGAAATATAAAAGACCTCAAAGTGCATATAAATTCTTGAAAGGAATGGGGCCAATAATCCTCACATAGACAAATACAACTTGAGTAATTAGATCCTTATGCGTAAACATCCACATGCATCCATAGAAAGATGATATTGGAAGTCAAAATAATTAGTTAACAAGCTATCTCTGTCTCTTCTTTCCTTTTTTATCTCTAAATAATCGAACTGCTGTATCATAAAAAATCCAATTTTCATAAATATTGCACATAACCATAGATTTCAAGTACATTAAGCCCCTTCATTTTTTTTATTATTTTTTTTTTTTCATTAGAGAATCAAGATTTCCTTTCCCGTACATCAACATGAAAGTGAATCAAGGTGTAAAGGAACAATGGAACCCTACACTTTATAGCTCTCCAAATTCAAGTACTTGATAAAACCAAGAAAGTTCTAAAATTTCAGAAAAAATTACTCTCATTAATGATCTCAGAAAGATGAAACTTAGGAAAAGAATGGAACAAATGAAGCAGGCAAACCTAGATGTATCCAGAAGTTAATTTCAAGAGATTTTCTGCCGATTCCTTCCGGAGGCATTCCATCCACTGCTCATCGACCATCTCTCACAACCTATCCGGTGGAATCCAACGGCGTGAGACCAGAAACCAGGGTTTCGGGGAAGGAACCGAAGGAAAGCAACGGTTTGCGAGGCGACCTTGAAGAAATTAACGATGCGGGCAACAAGGAGGGTCCTGAAGGACCGGAGGAAATCGGCGCGGCGATGCCATTCATCCACTCTCGGGTTCGGGCGGCGGACTCGCAGGAGTAGCTGCGGCGGCGAGCGGCCATGGCGGAGGCGCCAATCGTGGTCCGAAGGAACCGTCGGCGCTCCCCCCGTCCCGCCGAGACGAACGAGAGAGAGAGAGATCGCGCGCGCGCGAGCGAGCGTGCGTGCGAGCGCTCGAGGGGACCGGGTCGGGTGCGGGCTTCGTAACATTTGGCCCAACTCACCCAACTCAATATGTTTATTAAATAGGTCAAAGGTTCTCGTTTATTCATTATTATTAAAAAAAAAAAAATATCATAGTAAAACCCATGCATTAAATATCTTTAAAATCATATGATTTAATATCCTTTGAAAGGAAAGTAGATTGGGATTAAATTTTTTACCTATTGTGCGCATTCTTCATCCTTGAAACCCACATGAATTAAATTTTTTATTTTAAAATTTAAATTTAATAAAATTAGAAAAATAAGTTCCATTTTTTTTTTTTTAAATTTATCTATCAATTACAACAGTACTCATGCAACCCATGCATCGTACAAGCGTATACCTAGTATTTTTATTAAACAAGAAAATCTAATCCGACCCAATCAACTGAATACATTTATTAAATTAATCAAATCATGTTAATAAGTCAAGTTTGTCGAGTGAGTTTTTGATGAGTTAAATTAGTATAAATATGTAAAATAGATTAGATGGTCAGATTAAATAAGACTTAAATGATTAATAAGTAGGGTCATGATTCGATCTGATTATTAAATAGGTTAAAATAAGTTAAGCAAGTTAAAGGTATTTATCTGAATTTACTTCATTTAGTACATAAATCTAGGTATGTTCGCTTATTTGTAACCTGAACCTATTTACGCTAAATCCAAGCTTGTTTAAAACATGTTGGTTATGGTTGATGGATTAAGTCTTAAATTACCATCCTCGAATGATGTAGTAACAATTGTGATGATATATCAAATATTAAATAGGGGCTCCAATCTATATCTAAAGATATCAATACAATTATTGACCAAGTTCCCTTTCTTTGAATCTTGCGAAGGTGTGTAGGTTGTGATTGCATTAATCATGGCTATCATGTTAGGATAAATGCCCTTTGCTCTCGTTTGAATAAACAGATCTAGAACTTTTAGTTGTATATTCAAGCTCTCATAGAAGATCTATCATGGTCATCCAATTAACAACAGTCACAAAAAGAAAATTATGAAAAAACCTTTGGTAATATAAAAGTTTTTAAAGCTCAAGCATGTATGAAACCCTAAATCCATCACCTAGACATCTAAATCTAGGCCAAGCCTAACAACATCAACATGTAAGATGTAATGTGGTCCAAATGAGCCATGACCAATAAAACATTAAGCAATAACGATTATGGTGAGAGAGTTGGGTAATAAACCGAATTTCTAGACTTACTTAAAGATCAATAGAACTTAATCAAATAGATCATTATGCATAAATCCATCAATTAACGTATTGTATATTATTCATCAAACAATTACTTGCAATGTGGGTCTTTGCATGAATCAGTTTAGCTAGCTAGTGTTGATTCTCCCCCTCAATGATTTCTCCAGTAGATGAACCACAAGTGAAGTGGTAGAACTCCTCCTCCAGAGAAGCTAATCTCCTTGTAGTGACAATCCAAGATTCTAAGGTTCATAATGATGATAGGATGGTAGGGTCCTTAGAGGGGTCGGCTAGTGATGGAAGGGCTATGACTAACATGGGCAACACAATTGCAGCAAGAGAAGTTGGAGGTCCCCTACTAGTGGGTTTCAAGGAGAGCAAAGGAGGAGTAGGTGGAAAAGAGACCAATATGAAAGCCCTTTGTAGCCAAGGCTAATAATGTAGCAAGAGTAGAAGAGGTCCTTGTGGGCGATCAAACTTTTAATAGTACCCTAAGAGGTGCGATGGGTATGCTTGCAAAAGCGTGAGTTGGTCAAGAAGAGAGGGTTGCGGAGGAGGGTATAGGATTGAAGTCTCTATTGGACCACAATGATGAACAGAATGGAAACTTGGCAAGATTGGAGAAGCAATAGAAGGATGCTATCAAAATAACTAAATAAGAAAAAAACCATCACACATTTAGCATATTAAATTGATAAATGATTGACATCATACATGATGAGTTAATATAATACATAAATTACCAAAGCATACTAATGCAGAGTTATGATTTTGATAAAATGTGCAAAGCAACTGTATTATGCTACCTAGTTATTATTAAACCCTATTTGCCTCATCGTACTCATTTGCCTCGTAACCAAATAGTTTCAATATCACTATTAAGTACTTATCTTTTCTAGTTATTTTTTTACTCAAAAATATATTTTTTTTGATACTATTGGTAAAAAATGCAATAAATCATATTAATAGAATAATAATAGCTTTTGAACTTTGATAGTCAAATATTTTTACTGCAAAAAGAACATTTCCCAAGATAACTTTTTTAATCTTAAAGCATAGCTTTGCTTTTGCTATTGTTGCTCCTTGTTAAATATTTGAAATATCTCTGATACATCTGAGAAATAATTAACTTAGTTTATTATTTGAGTAGAGATGGGAATAAAGATAGGCAAATCTAATTTCCACAGAAAATCATCCTGATGAAGATGGGTTTAGAGAGATTAAATAAGGATGGGAGTGCAGATAGAAAAAAAACTTTTGAAAATCTATCGAATTTAAAACAAAAATAGAGACTAAAGTCTCCTTATCCAAACCCATCCTCAAAACCTAGCTATTTTTCTCAAAATAAATGATCTATTAGGGTTATATATATATATATATATATATATATATATATATATATATATATATATATATATGTACTTTTAAGTTGCATTGAATTTGATTATATACATCATAACTTATGCAATTATATAAATTTGAAGCTCTTATTATACTTCAAAATATTAAGTTTAGGTACTTAAATTGAAGTTTTTTAATTTATTTTAAATATTCATTAGTTTATAATAATTTTTAATTTTTAATTTTTTTAATAATACAATTAGGTTCAAAGTTGACGGTTAACTACGGAAAAAAGAGGGAGGAGAGGAGGATTGAGAATTAATCATGAGAAACCAGGAAGTTGGAGCAAGGATGATAAAAGGTGGGGGCAAGAATGAAAAATATATCCTTCACCCTTTTACAATCCATAATAATTACACCAGTCTGTGACTCCTAAGAAAGGTTTTGACAAGTCATAATGGCTCTTATTTTTCCCCTATCAAGTCCTTCCACTCCCCATATGATTGCTGCCTGTCACGTTGCCATTGTTTTGATCACTGTTCCCACAAAAATACAACCACACAACGGGGGAATCATCCACCATGCCATGCCATCACTCATCTTGCAACCAACAATCATTGCATCAACCTACACGCTTTAGCCCTTGCTACAAATTTCTTTAGTCTTAGTTGAAGGCAGTACGATTCCATGTACCATGGCCTTAAAGCATGTGGCCTGACCCCTACGGAAGCGAGACAAGCAAGACATCAAACATCGAGTCAAGACATCAAACGTCTTTCATTTCGAACACATGATCACAACGTGGCGTCCATCAGATTCGACAGCAATTAGATGGCTTCAACCTTTTCCTCCTTGTTGGTAAGCCCCCTGTTCTCTAGTAGGCATGGGAACCCATAACCAGTGGGTTCCTTGGGATGTTCTTATCCTTCCACCCTCACACATAAATTTTAGCTAAATATATAACTATTTTTTTTGATAAAAATATGCTTTTGATCCTCAAACATTCACTCAATGCTCATTTTGATCTTTGAACTTCCCATTGTTAAAAAAATTTAGTTTCTCATATTTTTAATAATATTATAATATTAACATTTTATTATATAAAATTAGTTAAAATTAATAGAATAACTGATATATATATATATATATATATATATTATTCTAACATGAACATATAATTTGTTACTTGAGCTCCTAATGTTAATGTTAATATTAAGACAATAAGTCATCTATTTCATTGATTTAAAGTAACTCTATATAATGAAACGTCAACAGTGCAACATTCTTAAAATTTAAAATACTAAATTACTATAACCAAAAGTTTGATAATTAAAATGAATTTTGAGTAAAAGTTTAAGGATTAAAAAGTGCATTTTAGCTTTTTTTTTTTAAAAAAGTACCATAATGTAAAATTTGATCTAGCAGAAATAAACTTAAGATGCAAAACATGGCAATCAAAAGTAATCCTCTTTTTTTTTTTTAAGGTAACGTTCAAAAATAGTTTTTTTAAAAGTTCACGAGACTATTATATCCTTACCCTTTTAATTATTTGTGAAAATGCTTTTAAATATGCATCAAGGCATCTATTACCAATAGATATGCGCCAACTAAAATAAATTTGTATATTCATGTGATGCTAAGGGTAAGAAGTTTGTCATTTCCTTCAAGACCCATTAAAAAAAAAAAAAAAAAAAAAAAAAAAAAAGAAGAAGAAGAAAAGAAAAAGAAAGAAGAAGAAGAAGAAGTTAGGTTTTGCATGTTTCAAAAAGCTTCAAATCACCGCCTTAACATTAGTACTGAGGATATGAATATAAAGAAATGCAAGATGGATAATTATATGAATGGTTTGGTTCTATAAGTTTCCTTCTAACCCTAAAAGCCTTGTCAATGAGCAGAGTTTGAGGGCAACCGAATGCGGATGACTTCTCCTATCAAAAAGGAAAAGAAAGAACAAGATCTTTGATCAGGTCTACTCTTGCGGATAGCTTCCATTTCTGGTTTATGGTTTACATCAAAGTTCGTACATGGTCACGGACCTAAACATTTGACCAGCTCTCCATAGCATTGTAATGCAAGACTTCACCTTTTCAAATATTTTCGAAGTATTTTTATAGACCTCAAAACCATTGATTCATGTGACTTTGCTATTCTTCATTTATTTCTTATTTATTTTTGTTTAAAATGCTTTAAGGTGGCTATTATAATATCCCAAAATAGTTTCACATTAAATGAAAAAGAAAAGTTTTAAGAGCTGATAACTCAAGTTCACTTGTTAGCAATTAAATTGTACTTAATTTTTTAAAGCCACATAAACCCAGTTCGCTAGCACATTAATTTTACCAACACATGGAATTAGGGTTTTAAAAATGATATCAAAGCTGATCTAAATATGCGAAAATTAGTGAGTAAAAGGAAAGACTATCCATGAGATAGTGATAGAGAAAGCCCTGCTGGTATATTCTGACTAACTTACACCATTAGAACGATGGTACAGAGAGCAGCTTATACCATGTAAAGTAAATTCAACTAGCTTGTATGAGAACATCATTTGATAATGTAACTTGTGATAAGCATGTCATCTGACAAAAGAAAAAAATATTATAATATTTTAAAATAGTTTTATATTGAATAGAAAAATAAAAGTTTGAAGAGCTTATAACTCAAGTTTACCTATTACTAATCAATTTGTACTCAAATTTTTAAAATTACGTGGATCTAACCGCTAACAAGTTTATTGAGCCAATATGTAGGCTTAAGGCACTACACTTATAATCTGTATATAACAATTTTATCAAGTATAATCAATCATCCTTTTTATTGAAACAAAAGGAGTTATTTTCGTAAGCATCATCACTAGCTTAAAGAAAAGGCCACAAATACTTGTCCTAGCACATTTGTGATTACTTTTAAAATGTGAAATTTGGAGTGATATCGATGGTTAATTATCGATATTTTTAACAAACCTCTATAAAAAATTTCTTTATTAGTATGTATAAGTGCCATATAATATATATACTTTATTGGTGGCTAACAATCGCCCTACTATCATGATAATATTCAACTTTATTAAATTAGTTTTTATTATACATATTTAAAGCTTATTCACTTTATAAAATTTAAAATAATCTTTTTCTTTTTGATAAAAATGAAAGATGAATAGCTTTATTTTATTTTTTATGATATTTCCAAAATCAATTTGTTTAAGATGTTTAAAATTATTAATAACATCAATATATTCTTATATATATATATATATATATATATATATTCTTACAAGTTGTTTGAAATATAGATAAGATAATTTATACTACAATTAAAGAGTAATAGTGATTTTTAATATATAAATTTAAAAAATTCGTAATATTTAAAATATTTTTAATATAAAAATATTGTCAAATTAGTAATCGAGATCCTTCGCCAAATTAGTAGAAGAAATAAGGAATATTTTAAAATCATCGATAGGAAAAATAAAAATAAGTTATAAACTAATATTTCTTAGTATTTTTTTATAAATGATATCACAATAATGCTGTGAGATATGAATATGATAATAATATTTATAACAAAATATTATTTATTTTATGAAACTTCTTAATAACTAGAAATATTCGCATGTACAACTAGTGGCCTTTTTTTGTGATGCATGTTTCATAATAAATACTATGAGTTGCATCAAATTTTTGCCATGACTGAATGATACATGCAAAGCTTTTTCTTTTAATTATTATTCCTTCTCTTCTTTCTCATCCATTCAACCATTTTGGCTCAAGTGCATCTTACATTTGATTCTTAAAATATATTTTGGTCTTCAAAATTTTATTCATTACTATTTAGTCCCTCATATTTTAAAAATATTACTAGAATCTATTAAAATTAATAGAATAACTGACGTATTATCCTAATGCGAATATATTAATTGACAGGTGAGATGTTAACTATTTCATCAATTTTAACCAAACTCATAAAATATGTAATACAATATTTTTAAAATATAAGAAACTAAATTATAATATTTAAAAATTTAAAAATTTAAATAAATTTAAAATAAAAATGTGGGGATCAAAAATATATTTTAGCTTAAAAAAATAAAATAAAAAAATAAAATAAAAATAAAAATGGTGACCATCAAATGAAAGATGGGGTTGCCGCTTGGACCGCCTAACCAAACCGTCTCTGTACTTTGGTTCCCCACTGGGCCTCGCCGCCTCGCTGATCGCGGGGCCCACACGAGCCCACCTCGTAGCCCGATCCGTCTTGACTCAACGTTTACTTGATGGACGGACCCACGTCTTGTCCCCAGCTCCGTCGCTTTGCGAAGAGCCTCAAATCGCCAAAATGCCCTCGGTCCTCGCGAGAATCACATCAACTAAGCCCGCCCCCCCCCCCCCCCCCCCCCCGATGTCACGTGTCAAACGAGCATTATAATAATCGGACGGTCCGGATATCATCTCTTTTATTGCACTCACCTTCCTTAAAAAGACTACAATTCCCGGCACGGCAATCGACGACCACGTGGCTTGTCTTCGAGCAATTCCCCATGAAACGGCTACTTTACCTTATCCCTCCTAGCCTAAGAGATCGCGACACGTGTCCCTTGAGGGCAGCACGGAGCGGTGTGGGTGGGACTACGAGAGGATCCATCACGTGAACAGTGGATCTCGGGAATTGGACTACCGAAATGTATATACGCGAGGGTACACGGTAAGGTACCACGAACCGCGTCTCAACGATTGGTCTATTCGCACGGCTGGAATTATCCCTCCAGATTACGAAAACGCCCCCAATAACAGAAGCCAACCACGAGGGGCATTTTCGACATATAAGGCTAAGGCTCGCAAAAGGTTTGTATTATTCGCTATGATTTCATTTGTCCCTGACTGTCGGTAAATTACCAAAATAGCCCTTTAAACACGAAAAGACCGCGAAATTACGAGGGTGAGATGGTCATTTAACGAGATCAGATTTGCGGCCCCCCGGATGTAGGGAAGAGAGTGGGTGGTGGGCAGCTGGCGGTCGCCTGAGCCGCCGTGTGTCCGGATAAGGTTGGGAGGGATCGGAGCCGTTGGATGAGGAAGGAGGGGAACTGGATGGACGAGATGGGTGAGGCGGTGGTGGGGTCACCGGGCGGTCAACGTCAGGTTGACGGTGCATCCAACTGGGAAAAAAAAAAAAAAAAAAAAAAAAAAAAGGTAGACAGGGAAAGTACCGTTGGAAAGAGACGAACGAGATCAAATCAAAACTAAGGGAAAGAAGAATCAAATCATTAAATTGGCCGTATAGCATGGTGGGAACTACCAATGTGCCATTGTGATGGGTAACAGTGGGGGCTAGGGCCAGACTTATCAGCGTTGGGTTCGGCTAAGAATTATTGGTACATAGGCTTCATATGGAGTGGAAGGTAAGCGTACTCGAGTTCTGGTGTTTTCATTGAAGAGAACATGGGCTAGGTTGTTGTAGATGGCCAGTGGCCTATATGGCATGAGGTTGTTGGCACATTTTTATCTCTGTTGAAATTAATGGTCGCATGGTACAAGTTAGTTGTAGCCATTCCAAAGCCGTGTAGATGTTTTCCTTGCACCATAAGGACTGCATGTGATTGCAAGAGAAAACTTAAATAATATATATATATATATATATAGAGAGAGAGAGAGAGAGAGAGAAAAAAAGAAAGTTAGACCTAAGTACATTCGAATGTAGCTAAATTCAATTTTCTCTCTCTTTATATATGTATATATGTATGTATGTATGAAGATCTAAGCATTGTATGTATATACATATATATCGTCAAGAGAGTCGTGTTGGTCAAACTTTTTGCAATAAAAGTTTCATGGAATAGCTAATACAACATCCCCTTTATGTTAAAATGAAATTAGCTGGATTTTTAAAAGTTTATCTAGTTTATGCTCTATTATACTTGTGGATGTCCAATGACATCATATTGATCATGTCACATCAACTATCACATTTAAAAAAAAAAATCTATATTTATTTGATAATACCACAATCAACTTAATAGAAATAAAGTTAACCCATATCTATAGATGGCACTTCCACTTAAACCTTGGTTTTTGCTCCTAGGTGCAAAATGTCAGTTATTTTTGCTTGTTTTTGGTGTCGGATATGCTTCGCATAGTCATTTTGTTATTTATTACAGCATGTGAAAATCAAATATGAATGTAACAAATTTATTAACGAAGATATTAATCACTATAACATTTTATATGCATGCATCAATCATGAAATGTTCAACAATCAAATCTAGGATACAAAATAAGCATGGATACGATATAATGGTAACATAACCATAGTTTATATGGAGGCTGTCATGAATGAAAAAGTAAGAGAAAGATAAAAAGAACTGTAGTGGTAACATAATCCTTGTCTACCTTGTGTTAAGCTTTATGTGCCATCTAATGAAAAAGATTGTCCTTCTTTGTTATACTTTCTTTATGCTTAAACTATTGTACAATAGATACAATCCATTAATCATCGTGGTACATTGCGATGTCCTTTCCATCACTTTCTTACTTTTTCTGAAATAATCATCACATGAGGCTTATATGGAGGTTATCATGGATGAAAAAGTAAGAGAAAGATAAAAAGGACTGTAGTGGTAACATAACCCTAGTCTATCTTATGCTAAGCTTTATGTGCCATCTAATAAAAAGGATTGCCCTTCTTTGTTATATTTTCTTTGTGCTTAAATTGTTATACAATAGATACAATTCATTAATCATCGTGGTACATTGCGGTGCCCTTTCCATCTCATTCTTACTTTTCTCAAGTAACCATCATATGAGGAAGGTTGTCATGGATGAAAAAGTAAGAGAAAGATAAAAAGAACCGTAGCGCCCAAGCATTCGGGCACTTTACATCAAAGTTTCATCCTCTTCATAATGATAGTGTTTACCCATTGAGAATGCACAATGATGCAACCATAATCCTATACTGACTCCAATCAGCACATGTCTCCCCTTGAATTCAGGAAGACAACAACTAACCTATAAATAATGTTCCTTTTTTATCATCCAGTAAATTAAAGAGATGTTGCTTCCTTAGTCGCGTGAGCGTGAGAGGAGTTTGCTTCCACCGAGCGGTAATCTTACCGGTATTCCGAGGGTTGGGCGTTTATCCGGTAACCAGAACCCATTGAAGGAAATTAGGTGTCAAAGCCACGTAGGCGTCCACGTGGTCTTCTGGTATTTGTACGTATGACGCTTATTTATTCGCCAACCGGTACGCAACTTCACGCCACGCCATTTCCACCACCTCCACCACCCTCTGCCTCTTAATGCGACGGTCTAACGGAACCCGAGACTAGAGATCACTCCAAATCCACTCCCATTTCCGCCGTATTCCTCATCGCCGTTCGAGAACTCTGCCGGTTTTCGCCGGACTCCCTCCCAGCTTCCCAGCTTGATGATTGCCGATGATGGCCTCCGCCTGCGTCAACAACGCCGGAATCTCGCCGGAGGCCTTCCTCGACTGCCCTCCCGCCTGCCCCTCCTACGGCTGGCTCAGTCCTAGGATCTCCTTCAGCCGCGACCTCGCCGACGATGTCGCTCCGCCGCCCGCCGCCGAGAAGCCGGAGGCGGAGAAGCCGGATCTGGAGGCCGCCGGCAAGGATCTCGCTGACTTCGAGTTCCGCCTCGACGATCCCGTCGCGATGCTCCCTGCCGACGAGCTCTTCTCCGACGGGAAGCTGGTCCCGCTCCAGCTGGCGACGTCGAGGCCCGCGGTGGAGCTACCGGCTGCGGCTGCCGACGGGATCCGTTCGCCGGAGGCGGCCTCGGCGCCGCGGAGAGCGGCGGACGTTCTCGGATCGGATACCTTCGTCGCCGAGTCTCCCAAGGCGCCGCGGTGCTCCAGCCGATGGCGGGAGCTGCTCGGCCTCAAGAGGCAGCAGAGCCCCAAGCCGGAACCCCAGAAGGTGGTGTCCGCCCCTTCCAAGAACCCTCCCACCAAATCTCTCCGGCATTTCCTTCACCGTAACGCTAACTCCAAATCCTCTTCCACCGACTCATCTCTGAGCCTTCCCCTCCTCCGGGACTCCTCCGACGCGGAGTCAGTTTCCATCTCTTCCCGCCTCTCCCTTTCCTCCTCCTCCTCCTCCGGCCCCGACCACGAGGACCTCCCCCGCCTCTCCCTGGACGTGGACAAGCCCTCTCAGGTCCCGCTCTCCCTCGGCCGGAACCCGCCCCGGGTGCGGGTCTCCCGGCCGAGATCGGCCGTTCGGGAGGGCCATCAGTCGGCGAGGGTCGGCCGGAGCCCTGTCCGCCGGCCGCCGGAGGCGGCAGCGGCTCCGCGGGGGGCGTCGGTGGACAGCCCGCGGATGAACGCGTCGGGGAAGGTGGTGTTCCATGGGCTGGAGCGGAGCTCCAGCAGCCCGAGCAGCTTCAATGGCGGTCCGAGGATCAAGTACCGGAGCATGGAGCGCTCCTACTCGGCCAACGTGAGAATCACTCCGGTCCTCAACGTCCCTGTCTGCTCCCTTCGCGGATCTTCCAAGGCCGTCTCGGTGTTCGGCTTCGGCCAGCTCTTCTCACCACAGAGGAAAGAGAAGGACGGATCCATGGCGAGAAGCGGCAGCAATGGAAGCAGAGCCAGGGAGAAAGCTTGAACGAGATCTAGGTAACCCAGAAAAAAAAAAAAAAAAAAAAGAAAAAAAAACCAGAAAAAGTCGATTAACTGTTAATTAATTCTCTTCGCTTTGGTTTCTACCATTACTATCTTTCCAAAAAAAAAAATTTCGGCGGAGTTTCTTTGCTTACAGATACACGTGTATGTAACGTAGTTTCTTTTTTCTTTGTTTTTTCATGAATTTTGTTCGGGAGTTTGATCGATTTGATTTTTTTTTTTTTAAAAAAAAACACCGTGGTTTGTGTTTCTAAGATGCGCCGGTGAGCCTGTGCATGTTAGTGTGTGGGATGCTGCGCGAAGTGGAAGGGAGTCCCATTCGTTGCGTTCGTCCGTTATCCACCGTTGTTTGTTGAGTAGCATGCGTACCTTAGCGTCAGCCGCAGTTGTCGTCTTCCACCACAACTGTTCGCATGTGACAGATAGCATGTTACCTCCTGGCATCCTCCTCCGCTAAAATGCGCCGCTGTTTCCTCGAAATTTTTAATTTAATTTAGTTATTATTTTTTTGGTCGTGTTTTTGTTTTCACGCCGATCGGAGCCCAACAAACTCTTCTGGTTTCTCTCTCTATATGCCTACCAGGCTAATAAATTATTATATACATTGGTTTTCGTGCTCTTGGATTTATGTGGAGGTGTTAATATATCATTAATATATCAACTCAAATCAAAGATCACTTCCAAGCTGGTGGTGGGAATATCGAAATGGAGGAAGACGACGTGATTTCCTCTGATGGTCGGGACTCTCTTTTATTATTTTTTTTCCTGGCTGCAGGGGGGGAGCAGGCTTTACCGAAAGCCTGCTGCTGTATTAGATAGCAGGATTCCTTTCTACTATTTTATTTCATTTTTTACTTTCGTTTTGGCGTCTTCTGAGTTCCTGCAGAGTGAGTCTTGAAACCAGAGAGAGAGAGAGAGAGAGAGCAACCAGCAAACATAATGGGGATTTAGGCAAAATGGCCAAACCTTTGGGCTCACTTGGAGCAAATAAAGCTTCTGGTGGAGCCATAACGTGCTGGGATAGCAGCAATACGTCATCCTTGGTGGTCTGGGTCGTTGGCGGGTTGTGACGTTCTGACTCAATTATTGACCAGGAAATGAGTTCGGGGGGAATATATTTGAGTTGATATGCTCATTTGTTCCAATCGGCCCCATCTGCTGTTAGCTTCTTATCGAGTAAATTTGTTTGCATATCTATTAGGATCTTATGTTCTTACTCTTGACTAATTCTAGCGAAAAATTTGGTGCCAAACTGGCTCTGTTTGCAACCTCAATGGTTGGTTCAAAGGAGTGTCGAGCCAAACAAAAAAAATTTAATCCTTTGATAAGACGACATTAGATTTCGATAGGCTTTGCGACCACGTACCCTGCTTTTCTTGTGGTGTCGACCAGAAGGCAGGGGGGCCAACCTTGGAACTGCGTGCATGTCAGATAGCAACTGGCCAACTGCTTCCGTTTAAATATTTGCGGTGGCGATGAGATTGGTTGCAAGCGTTATTGGGAGCTGGGAAAGTTGGGGGGAGCGTGATGGAACAGCTTTGTCGTTCATGTGCGGGAAGAGATCTTCTTCCTCCCACCGTCACTTCCCCTAGCTTTTAACATTTGATTTGATGGCAAGAGTGCTCCCGTCTTTCTTTCTCTGCGTGAACGAAAGCTTGGCGAGGGCATGTAAATTTCGGTGAATCTCGGGGCCGGACGGGGAGCGGCCATCGCCGGTAGCGCAAAAGGGCCTTCGCCCAACGCAGAGCTTTGCTTTACAGGGGCGCTTTTAATGAGGGTTCAGAGCATGGGCCGTCTGGCCCTCCGTTCTAGTTGACCCTCTGTGACCAAAGTCGTTGCCCTTGGCCGCTGCAGGCTGGTCTTCCTCCTGTGCGAAATAAAACATTGCGTAGGGCCGCCGATCGGCTCACTAATAGAGCTTGGCTCGCTTATGAAGTGCCCATGAACTCAACCAGCTCGCAGAAACAGGGTAGTACTTGGCTTGGCTCAAGAAAAGTTTGATTCAGTGCTGATACAAGCTAATGCAAGCAAGCAGAAACAACACACACACACACATATATATATATATATATATATATATATATATATATATATATATATTAAACTGATTCCTTCTCATGACACTGTAAGTTGGTATATAGTAAATAAATAGTCAAAAATTTGCTAAACAGAATGAATTCCTGGAAGGCGCCGAAACCTCTCCCAGGTCAATAGAGAACCGACCCGAGTTGTTTGTAACCCTCTTCATCCAGGTTTTGGCTTCTTTGAAGGCATCAAGGGTAGACTTGGTAAAATTGCTTTACCAGCTGGCTTACTCCTCTCTCTTCTTTTAAAATCCTACCCTACGACAAGGCTGTCAAACGAGTGTGCATGTGGATTCGATTATTTTTGGAGAAGAAACAATGCGTTTTTGGAATCTTCGCACTCTCTTGCTAAAAACCTTGAAGGCTTTGAGTTTCATTCTCACAAACTATTTATGCTCTCACTGGCTTGAACTTTTCTCAATTACAAATGGAGTTGAGCTTGATCCATTCCTAGCTTACTTGCGTTCAGCTCACTTCCACCCGTCACCCCAAGTTTCAAAAAAATAAAAAATAATAATAAAAAAAATCCAACAAATTAATCTTCTATATCTAAATATAAATCTTTGGCAGCTTCTGAAATGATACGATTTCGGACATTTTTAATCTTCTGAACGATCCGAGGGAGCACGATTTTTCAGCAGCCATGGCCCTTGTTCATCCATGCGCACGCCACAATTATCTTGCATGGCAGGGGCCCATATAACTGTACAAAGTGCATGCCATGTCTCTGGCCAGACCATGAGCATGCGCAACATGGCTCATGGGCCATAGCCACCAAACTCCACATCCAACCGAACATGCCAGCTTAACATGCTGGCAGAAAAAAAAAATCTCTGAATGGGGTTCAGAAGAGTGTTGGATCTGATGCTCATGGACTATTTGATGGTATAATGCAGCGAGGACCCTTCATCTCACGCTTTGAAATCCATTAAAAAACAAGATTTAACCATTGGTTTATGCTCTCATGAATCCCACACAGTCTTGTTATTCAAGTATTCAAATGAATCCCATCCTGTCCACCAAATGAAGCCTTATTGATTTTGTGCTACCTCTATGAGATCAAGTATTCAAGAAAATACAGGGGATGTGTGTTAAGCGAGGTGTAATGGGGACTGCTTGCAAAACAAGGTGGACATGGGATTAGAGGCTGTAGGGGCTTTCCAGCAATCACAATCCTGACAAGCTATTTATTTAATTATAACAAGCCATCATCAGGAATGTAACTTGTTACAAAGTAATATGTAATGTTGTTTGGTAGAGCAAATCTGTTTTAGAAATGTCCTGTTCAATGCAATCAGTAGAATTTTGTGAGATTACCGACAAAATAAATTTAGTGTTGGTTTTGGACTTTTGTTCAAGTGTTGGGCCAATCTACTAATCTAGGGGCTACCACAATTCCAACGTTCATATTAGTGAATCCAAGTCCGATCATTGGACAAACTTAGAATTCCTTCTAGACTTCCTCATTGTTATTTCCTTTGTAATGGTAAACAAGATTTTGGAGGAGGTCCATTTTTATTATTATTATTATCATTGGAACCACATGCCAAATCATGGATATCATTTCTTTTCGGTGGTGTCATGGATATCATTTGGTGCCAAATTTTAAGGCTGGATTATAATGCCAGCAATCTACTTATAATACCTCATAATAGTCTCATATTGACTCCTACAAACAGGTTACTTGAGCTAATATGTGGGTTGACAGTGTTACAAATGGTATGACTCAAGTGTGTATTGAAGTTGATGGAAAGAGGAAAGAGCTATCCATGAGATGGTGACAAAGAGAGTGCTGCAATGAAGCCACCTTTAGAACATCAACAATCCAATTCGAGATAGATTCTAATTAGCTTGTCGACCAATTAACTTGGATTTAAATTTTAAGGCTACGCGAATTCGGCCTGCAAATAGGTTAATTTGGTAGGCCGGTAGGTGGGCCTGAGGCATTATGCTACCAGATGGTGGCTTCATTTTTGCACTCTAGCAAGAAAAAACTAGTTCCTCCACGACTCCAAAGTACCCGGCCAAAATGCTTGATGTATTCCTTGCTAGGTCAGCCATATTGCCAGGACACAGGGTTTCCAGGTTGAATGCTTGACCTCTTTCTTCACCTCCTCGGGTCCTCGTCCTCTTTCTTCTTGTCTTCAAATACTTCTTAATCCAATTGAGCATCACCATCTTCTCCTATTGGAACAATCTGAGATAGGCCAAAATGATGACTCTGGACTGGCCCAGCTAATCCTGGGATTGCTCTATTTGGGTTTTAGCCTCTCACCGGATCAAATGTTCATGAATGAAATCATAATGCACTTTGGAATCAATCATGCATGTGCCAAGTACTGGTATACACTGATGATTTGTTTGCTATTGAATTGGTTGATCGAGACAGTAATGGTCCAAATCTTTGCTGCACACCCACATATCTATGTTTGTTTTGCGGCTATCATGCAATAAATTTAGCAGTCTTATGGGCCCTGGTGGGTCTGACCCGAGGCTGTGTGAGTTAAGGCCCGTCAGACAAAAGATACCACGAAGTTATACCAAGTGTCCCAACCACCCTACAAATCTCTTCAACTAAGAAGGAACATTCACTTAAGAATGGCAATTTTACCTCGATCCAATAACAACACGCTCCATTCAGAATGGAGTCTTCATGCTTTGATTAGATTTGAGGTAGATTTCGAGAAAAATAAAAAATCTTGTGATTTGGATCGAAAGGCTATCTTACTCCGAAACTATCTCAAATCTATATTTTTAAATATTTTTAAAGCTTTTTTTTAAAAGATAGATTGAAAAAAAGAAAAAGAGTCGCAATGAGGCAATGAAGTGGGGCTAGAGGTCTTCGTTCGTTGTAGGGTCAAGGATGAAGACTAAAATTGTTATTCCATAGAAGATAAGATAGGGTACAGAAATTGAGATGGGATGGGCAAAAACTAATCTCAACCTGTCTTATTACCATTCCTACTTCCATTAGAGCATGGTCATTGGCTAGAAGTTATATAAAGAGCAACACTACAATAACTTTCCATATTGCCTCTTAAATTTATGGGGTAATACACCTCCAATACCCCATCATGCTGTAATCCCCTGGAGACATCATTGGTAGATAAACATCTTTTGGATGCAAGACAAGTAATTCATGGAACTTTCATTGTAAATGGGAAAATTAGTGAGGATGATTTGATCAAGATGCAAGCTTTTGAAAGCATGATCAAGATACAAGTTATCATTGCATTGTATGCAGGCACAGCTATGCATCTTATCTGCAAGTGAGACAAATCTTTGTATATTTTGGTTTGCGATTGCTTCATCAGCATGTCTTTTTTTTTTTTTTTTTTCATCTTTTTAAGGGGCATGGATTTCTGAAGCATGACTTTGACTTTGTTGTATTTAATTTGACTGGTTGAGATGCCTTTAAATGTTTCCCCATGCATCGCCGACCTATGCCGACATAAGACATTGATATTCTCATCGATTTCCCGTGCATGCACATGGTTTGTTGCTAAAGACATGCACAAATAACACCATGTTTTTGTATTCATATCTGTCGGCACATAGCATGATATCACACTCATACCAATTGGAAGTCAAATGACCACCGTACATAGATGGTTGCCCATATATATCCTTTTAAATGTCGGCTAAATTATACTTGTGGTCCTCCAACTTTCCCTCAAAATTCATTTCGATTCTTAATCTTTTCATCATTACAGTTTAGCTTCTTATATTTTAAAAATATTACATTTCTGATGTTCTATTATATAGATTAGTTATAATCGATGAATTAGATAATCTATGTATTTGCCTTAAAATAATACATCAAATATTCTGTCAATTTTAACTCATCTCATGCAATGAAATATTAAGAAATGCAACATTTTTAAATTATGAGGAATTGAACTGTAATCGCTGGAAGTTTGAAAACCAACATGAACTTTGAGTGAAAGTTTGAGGACTAAAGATATATATTTATCGTTAATGTTTTACCAAACTTTTTACCAATGGGGAATAGGTAGGAGATGTATTTACTTAAAAAAAAAGTTTAATTATAATGATAATTAAGCAAAAAAGAGCTTTAATTGGATAGAGAGCCGAGCTAAATAGATAGGGAAAATTATACCATGCTTCCCGTGAGTATAGGGCGGCGTCAATCACTAAGTGACAAGATTATATCACTTAGTGACAAGATTATATCATCTTTTGGGTGCAAAATTATATCAGGCTTGGCTTATTAATCAGCCCAATCAGTGTACAAGTTTGCAAGCTTGGTTGGAGCTCAAATGTGCATTTAATATGACAAAAAGAGAGAGATGAGATGCATGCTTGATGATGAGTTCTCAATCACTGGGAATGATAGCAAACGTAATAACTTTCAGCCATTGTGACCCGGAAGGCTTCTCCATGAATTAATTCAATAGGACATATCTGAAACCCTTTTTTAGTATCTAATATAGTTTGAGGTTGGACTTTAGACTATACCACTCTATTGCTAATGAGTTCCTGAAACAGCATGCCTCTTGTAAGTTGTAACACTTATTAACTTAGTTTAACTGTTGAGAGTCGACTGATAACTGATGGCTGGTAGCTGTTGTTGATGGCTAAAGTGTCTATTTACACTATTATTAGTTATTGCTATTGAAATATTAGATGACCAATAAGGATACGAAAGAGAAAGGTATGTTAGCTTAAAATTGGCTAGTTGCTAAGAATAATTTTGTATTTATATAACTTTTTTTTATTGTTAAGGCAGTTGTTGAGTCCAATAGTTATTATAGGCGGCTTATTCCAACAACTAGCTATTGGAAGACTAATTGCTAGTGTTAGGAATAATTTTATGCTTATTCTTTTTTTTTTATTATTAAGGCAGCTGTCGAGTCTAATAGCTATCATAGATAGCTTATTCCGACAATTAGCTATAGAAAAACTAACAGTGAACAGTTAGTCCTTATCAGCTAGCTTTACATCTTATTAAACATTAGTAAATCAATTGTTAGAAATCAATAGCTATCAGCTAGCTCCAACGGTTATACCAAGCAGTGTCCGACACTTAAAAAAAAAAAAAATCTTTTAAATGTACCAATCGGTTGATCTCCATGGTGACATGATACTTTCATGTTTATATTACTGTCACAATTCATTATTTTACTTTTTTCATTGTTTCAGCAACCCAGTCATGTCAGCCATGATCAGCTCTGTGATGCCATGCATGAGAAAGCATGAACAATGAAATGATGTGGAGCAAGACCTCTAGTGTCCCTCTAGAAGGGAAGACCCTAGAACAGCCCAGGTTGCAACAGGGTTTGAGATCCCAGAACAGCTCAACCAAAGAGTACTGGCTTTTGACTGAAGATGGATGGAGTACACCACCACTGGTCCTCCCCCTTCTACTCAATTAACAGCCTGCTGATATGCCATGAGAAGCTACGTTTTGATCTCTCTCATCCCACTTACCTCAAATACTTGAATTCTCTCTCTCATTTTTTTTTTATATACTTTCGTACGAAATGTATGATGATTGAACGCATTGTACTCTCAAGGGTCATGATCATAAGATCACTGGACCTGTTCACCGACTCCTTAAAAGATGTCAAGATCGAGTACATGGTCAATGGTCCAAGGATAAGAGATGTTGGCGTGGAAGTGGTCCCTGAAAGCAGTCTTTGTTGAATGCCATAAAGAAGCATGCTCTTGGAGCTTGTGCTCATCCCTTTTTTTAACAATATAAATAGATTGCATCCAATTCCAATCTTAAGAGACGTTGACTGACGGTGATTGAAAGCAACCACATAGCGTGCACTTGCCTTTTTTATATATATATATATATATCCTCTCAGTCACCCTTGATTGATTGAGCTATTCATGAATTTAATACAAGCAAGCATCAGTTATAATACTAAGAGATACTGCAAGACTCTGGCAGTTAGAATGAAACCTATGATTAGTGAAGAATAAACAAATACATCGGGAGTGGCTGCAGGCTCGCCACAAACAGTCATAAAACTAATCCTTACACTCACAGCTACGGTTGTTAACAGAGAGCTCAGCATAAAGGATGGTCTCAACTCTGAAGCATAATTTATGGTATGTAAATATCAAAGCCATGGGCAGTGGCCATGTTTGCAATAGGGCCTACCAATGGCACTAGTCTTTTCCAAGCTTCCAACTTCAGAGAAGGAGAAGAAAAAAAAGGCCAAGAGCTGTCCACAGCCCCACATATGAATGGCTGTTGCTGAGAGTATTGATTTGGTATTCTACAGTGGGGCCTATAAAACATTCTCACATCCTCCTCCCCCCTCCACCACAAAGAAACTTGCTGCAAGATTCTGGTTCACTAGCTTGAGACATCACAGCCTGCATGGTCCCACTGATTTCACATCAGCACCAACATGCTGCACTTCTGAGGCTTAGCATCAGAGCAGATGAATATTTTTCATAAAAGGAGAGATGTTCAGATATCATTATGGAGAAGGCTATAGCTTTTCCATAAAAGGAAAGTGACTGTGAGAATCTTAGGTGGGTGGGATGGGATTTGACACAGAATTTATCAATGGACTGTGCCAGAAATGGCCTAT
The DNA here is from genome assembly GCA_017589505.3 of Metroxylon sagu. Taxonomy (NCBI): domain Eukaryota; kingdom Viridiplantae; phylum Streptophyta; class Magnoliopsida; order Arecales; family Arecaceae; genus Metroxylon; species Metroxylon sagu. The sequence goes on from JACVBY030000345.1 coordinate 287,717, forward strand.
ACACCAGCCATGAGTCACTTGGTCATGCAGAGATAGTTGGCTCTTCTTTTTCACTCTGCCTCTTTGGTCACATGGCAGCAGACACTTCAAACCCCTAAAAGATAACCAAAATCAGGTCAGAAGTTTGAATAGATACCAGTAAATGCCTTCAGATAGCTGATGACATTTTTAAGTGGTCAGGGGCCACAATCTGGTGGTGCTAATTTAAAAGGAAAAGATAAGGTACTGTAAATTAGAATTTTCAAATCAGAGTGATTCTATGCTTGCCTTCCAATATAGAGATTATGAAGAAAACTAACAAAGACAAAAGAGACCACAACATGTCCAGATAAGAAGTCAGAAATTTCTGGACCCCTACTTATAATAACCAGAAGAGAGAGATTCCAAAAGATCAGTGGTACCCATCCCTAAAGTTCCATGGAATGGTAGATTTGGTCATCTACAGTTCCATGAAATGATAAATTTGGTCATCATAGCTAACACAGAAACCTGGATGTATGCCCTACAAGTTTTTATTTATTTATTTATTTTTATTTTTTTTGGGCAGTAAGACCAACCAAACCCCATCTTTAGAGGATCCCAAAAATAGGAGTAAAAATATGAAAAATAACTCTATTTAAATCCCCAACAAGTTCATCCCAGCAATTTAGATTGCATGACAGAATTATGTGGGTTTTATAGATACCATTAAGAACAGGCAATTAATATAGTGAAGATTTTCATTTAAGTAGATCAGTTAAGCATCAACAGGGTTCTGCACAAGCTTGCTTTTCCAGCAACCACCATGCAAGATAATGAAATGTTGATTTTCTTTAAAGGTGAATTTAGGAATGCTTGAAATCTAATTTATGAGGATTTTGAGGAGGATTGTCAGACTATGGATGATTCTATTATACGATTTTATTTATTTATTCGAGAGAAAGAGGAGAAGATCCATTCATCATAAGTTATGCAGATCCAAACACTTGAAGATGCACCATCCAAGACTCAAGTTTCGAACCATGAAGAGGTGTGACTGCTAAGGCATCTATCAGATGATTCAGATCAAAGCTTCACTTTTAGTCTACCTATTATCCACTATCAGACTAATCATTCAAGTTGACTCAATAAGAAGCTCATTTCTAAATAGAAAGCACGAAGAACTGGACGCCGGGATATGGTGGTGCTCATCCATTAAAAGAAATAGTGAAACAGTGACTATATATTTACAGCTGTTGATTACAGCAATCAGTGAACAAGATGGACTATATTCTGGTATGGAAGCAAAAAAATTTACAAGTATCACATAAGGTCGATACAATCACGATGTCATTATCTTGAGTTCTGAGCTCAACACAAACTGATCAAACTTTAGTATCCCTCGGCATTTACTAATAAATGATGCTTTCTACATAGTGATTAGAATACCTATCAGGCCAACAGCAGGGGAGGAGACAACAAGGATACAATCCACACCACATGATCTGAACAGATTTCCCGCTGCACCAACAGTAGAAGAAGCCACAAAGTTATGGTTCTTGCAGTTGAATTATTTCGTTGAGGGGTACTGGAGGGACCCTCTAAATATGAACCATTTGCGTCATCCTGTCAACATTAGAAAGGGGAAAATAAATGAAAAGCAAGGATTTGAAAAAAAATAGATAGTGACTCAATTGCCTGGCTGATCCATAGATTTCACTTGTAGAAATAGGTTGGAGACACCGAAAGGAATACCTTACGTTGAAGCTATATGAACTTGACATTTTATGATATGAACAAGAAAGAATCCAACAGTGGTCCAAACTAGTTGATGATAATAAATTCTAGCACCAGCCTTGGTTTTATTTATCTTTACAATATTTGATAATAGACAATATATTAGCTTCATAATTAGATTCAGCATAGCTGTGAGGAAAGGCCAAAGCTTATATTAATAGGTCAAAATAAATGCCATATTTTCCTTTTTATGATAAGGATACATAACAAATGAAACTACAAGATCAGTCCCATTATCAGATCACAAAAAGGTGATCACATATTGTCCTCTCACAAAATGATGTCTAGACTAATATTCAATGATATTAAAAATTTTTTGTGCACTAAACTCATTAACTGTATCACTAAACTCATTAACCATGTGCTGCTTACCAGATTTGTTAATTTGATTATTCTCAGAAGGAACTTCTCCAGCAGCAGGAAGGATGCTGCCACCTGCTGCCGCTGTTGTCTGATTCTGCTGCATCATGTGAGATCCATTTGTATAAAAATTCATTGCCTGCATGAGATCATGCTGGTAATTTCTCTGCGAAGAGAAACAAAGGTCCAAGAGATGAGAGTACGGGAGCCACAAACCTGAGAAGGCATTTGCATGTGATGGAAGCCAAGATACTGGGCATATGATTCAGGAAGATGGACATTCTGCATCTGATTTGGAAAGTTCACTGCATTCAAGGCTGGAGATAGGCACAGCAGTGTCTGGCGTGCTGTTGAATCTGAGGCTATAGACTGATTGATAAATGGGACTCTTGGTAATTGGACTGGACCGTGCATAGATGGCATGGAAGCATGACCCACTCCCATGCCCACGCGTGACATGCATTGTTGGACACCAGGAAACATAATTGGTGCCATGCCACTTCCCATCCACATTATCTGAGACATGGGTGACAATAAATAATATAGAGATCAGGTCTAATAAAATTCATGGTGTTCATACGCTAAGGTATAATGCGTCTTCCGGACCTGAACTTGCAGTTGAAGGGACTTCAAATATTCAATTGCCTCATCTAGCATTGATGCTTTGTCTGTCTGAAAATTTACAAATTTACCACATAATGAGCATTGGTGTGAACTGATAAAGTATACCGGCGATTGCAAATAAAGTGCAACAGAATATGCTGGAGTGGGCATAGAGAGAATTTGTCCTCCATCTACTATTACAGACTTGATTACATCATGACTACGTGAAATATTCCCCAGAATAAAGTAGCTAAGGATTAGAATTCTCAAAAAATGTTTAGCCATTGCTATTATAGCTCAATACAATCATTAAATGGCTATAAAATTCTATAGAGATGATGGAATGCTTAGGATTCTCTCGAATCATGATGAAGTTATATGGATATTTTACCTTGTTGCAATGAGGTATGAGCTCTTGCAATGCCTTCATCTTTTCATTTATTCTGTCCCTTCTTCTCTACACAATACAGTATGGATACAAAAACATCAGTTAAAGACCAGAATGCAAGAACAAGAAGCTAGTCATCAACTCTTACCCTCTCTGAGAGATTGTGAACTTCAGCAGAACGGCTTCTTCGCGTAAATGGAGACTGCCTAACTGGCTTATTTGCCTCAACAGACTCATCCTCAGCCTCCTGCATACTTTAAATGTTTCAATGTTGTCGATGTTCTACGGATGCTAGACGGAATGCATTGAAAAGTGTTGAACAGGAAAGCTAGCATAAAGTGTTCCAGTCATCTAAAATTTAAAGAAAAGGCTGAGAAAAAAAAAAGAAGCGGAGTACCTCGCTCTGGCATTCGGATTCTTCTGCATCTCTTCCCTTTCTTTTGTGGCTCTGATTGCTGGCACTCTGCTGTCCTGTTATTCCAAAACTACAACCAGACCCAGCTGATGATGAAGTAACAGCAGCTTCATATGTGCATGTTCGCATTCTCTCAGATGGCAATGCCATCCGAGCATCCTCCCTCAGGCGTCCTGCAATGACACCCGCCACATCACTGCTCTTAGCATGGCTGGGATCAGCCTGAGTCCGGATCTGGTTGCTTCTGCAACTACTTGATCCAATTGTCATCATTGAGGACTCTCTTGCCCCTACCTGAATCCCCTTCCCTGATTTCTTCGCTGACCGCCTGTTTAACAATCCAACATCAGTCTTCACTGGCCTTGAGAAGTGTGAAAAATTTACGAGATTGCTATTCCCCAAACAAGGAGTCTGCTGGCTAGAAGCAATAACATTGGATTTAGGAGGTGGCATCATGTTTTCCTGCAAGCAAGTATTCGATTGTTTAGGATCAGATCCAGAGGAAATATTTGTTTCCTCATTTGCACCAAATTTTGTCGGTCTCTCTCCCTCTGCAGTGACATCTTTAGTTGTCTTATTGGTAGCAATGGCATCCACATTTGTCATTTCACAGAAGAATTCTGAGCAGAACTCCTTTTCTAGTGAATCATCAACAGGGTATTGGAACCATGAAGCAGTTTCATCTTCTTGAGTCAAATTGCTCGAATTCCCGATAGACCCCCCACATTTTGGTGGTGGATCAGCTTTCTGAGCTTGTTTAAATTCACCAACGTTGGGGGGTGATTTCTGATGAATCTGACCATGCATGACTACATGACTATCTTGCCACAAGAGCTCTACAAGCTCATTGTCTGGCCTGTAATATTGAAAACATAAAATTATACAGACTAACTTATCCACTATCAATAAGAGTTATGATTTTTCTCTTATAAAATTTGCATAAAAATTGAAAAAGAAATGGAAGGAACAGGAGCAGACACTGACAAGATCAGTTTTTTCTGATTTGTCGCAGGAAGACCTCTACAAGATGTGGAGTCATCTTCCAAATTCCAATCAGGAACATATTGATTCATTTCACAACTGGTAGCTTCCTTTTCACATGAAAAAAAAGAGAGGCAAACCATATCAGAACCAAAACGAATGGAAGCATAACCTATTATTTAACATATGGTAAGAAGCATAGGGAGAACTCAATTATTCAACATTTAGGAACACCAAAAGTTAAGAACACCTTATGATCAGGAGTTAATTTCAGTAACTTACACATCTTCCAAAGAAGACATTGATGGCTCTCCAAAATCATGGTCTGAATATCTTCTTAAAATAAAAATAAAAATAAAAACAAAAATAAAAATGATCCATGGGCTGAATATAGCACCACTCCAATTAAATCTCAGAGAAAAGATGGATAAATTATGAGGAGATGAAATACTGTAAGAAAAAGAGCTTAACTTCTAATTGGTTATCCTAAATGATGTCTAAATAAATCAGTCATAGCACACAGAAAACATAAAAAAGTTTGACAACAGAAGATACAAAAGTGAGAAATTCAGCGGCTACGAGCTACAAATTTCAAACAAAGGCCCCCAAAAGGACAGAACTTCTGCAACTAAAATAAAGCAGAAATAGCCGAAGAAGCCACCAAAAGCCAACTAAAACTGAGGCAAAGGGTAAGCACAGAGAGCAAGAAACAACAGAGCAGATTGAAGGGTCCCCAGATAAGCCACCACAACATGATGTGAAAAGAAAAGGGACCAGAAGATTTCCACCAAAAAGAAGCAACGGAAGCAGCACAAGGAACACAAGACCAGAAGAATCCAATATTTACCTTAATAAATCAAATATTTCTTTCCTCATTTTAATGAGGAAGGGGAATTAATGCAGAAGAAATGGACCAACTTTGCCCCAAGGAAGAATTCAAACCCAGTCTTTATATAGAGATTAAAAATTCACTCCGTGCCATTTAATTAGAGTGAATCGTGCTTAAAAATTACATCTTTGTTAGTCCAACCCAAAATAAAAACAGAAAAAAAAGGGAGTAACCATATTGCAAAATTAACAACAATCTAAAAAACATGAAGCAAAAAAGATAAAACTTTCTAAACATACAATCAAAAAAAAATTAGAAAATGGGAAGGAACATCAAGAATACAGAAAAGTCATATGAGTTTATTAAAAAAAAAAAAAAAAATCCCATCCAGGAACTTAAAATTCAGTCAAAAGAGAGAAAAGGATGAGCTTTTTTCTTCGGCAACAGAGAGATAAAGCTGCGGCAAAGTTAGAAGAAAGTCTACGATGATAAAAGGAAACAGTAGAAGACCAACCTTCCTCCACGGTTCGCTTCCTTTCTCTTCCAACTCCTGTTATGCTGTGCTCTGCTTCGAAGAAGAAGAAGAGGAGATGGAGCCAATGAAATAGAAATGGAATAGATTTCCCTCCTCGTCCCGTCTCCGTCCAGCCCTTTGCGAGGAAGGCTGAAGAGCGTGTGGGGTTGGCCTTCGCAGCGACCCCCTCGGGTTTTAACCACGGTCGGATTCGGATTAGGGAAGAGGACGTGACATCACTGTCATATCTTATAACGCGCCATTTATGATTTTATCCGGGGGCTAGCCAATGAATTATGATTTTTAATTCACTGCACTTCAATGAATTTTTTATATTTTTATCTATAGGTGCAGTAAAAATGCTATTCTTATCATAGAATGTATTTTTTAAATATATATATATATATATATATATATAAAATTTTGAAGTCAGCAATTGAAGATATAATTTTTTTTTTTGCCATAGAAAATGAAAAGCTAGAGGATATTAGGATATTGAGTAAGCGTTGTAGGCATGAAATGATGACCTAAAATAGTAAGGAGTGAAGCTTGATTTTTTTTTAAAAAAAAATATTTAAAAAATATAATAGATAAATTTTTAAAAATAAAATAAAGATAAGAAAAAAATAAAAATTTTGCTCCTCTGGCCAACCCAAATTGGGTCACCTTGCTATGTGATGATAACATTTATTATTGTTAACTTTGATGTATAACATCTCCATTCCTAAACATTTTCATTATAGTAATTTTTACATGTGGATTCAAATAACTTAGTTGGTAAGTTTGGCTTGGATTGGGCTTAATATTAAATTAATTTATATTTGATTCAAGTTAGATTTTGTTACTTTATATTTGGTAAAATTTGATTTTCCCTTACTTCATTGTTATTTTAGGATTTACAATCTAGTCCATGTTTTTATATTTTGAGTCTAACCCAAGAATGGAAAAGCTCTAGCTTGAGTATTTTTGTTTTCAGTAAATTTATGGGCTTAGTTTGCAAGAATGCGATGTCATATTATCTTCTTGTTCTAAAAGAAAGAAAGAAAGATCCACTTGCACTATAATACCTACATTTAAATATTTGATAATGCATAATCTAAGACCTGAACCTAAAACTTTTAGTTGCCAAGCATGAGGGCTGTGACAATGGAGAGAAGTCCTAATTCACAATGCCACTCCATTGTTCACTCAATTAACCTAAAATTTACTAATAAGGCTATCTAATGTTTTGTTGCAGTGATTATGGAAAGATGATCATGTTAAATTTGAAAATTTTCTTGAACTTTGATCGCAAACACTCTCTAATTATCGTAAATTAATATTTTCTACGCTTATTAATACCTAAACCCCTCTTTGTCCATCTGTTGTCTCTTGTCACACTTCTTCACACTATAATTTGTCTTAGTCCAAAAACTTATTTTATATTTTTAATTATTTAAGAATGATTTTTTTAAAAAATTATATCTAAATAAGGTCATAGAAATCTAAATCTAAGTCAAGACCCACTTTAAACCTTGCCTATTTTTAGATGAATTTTCTCAAGTTTTTCTTAATTATCAATGGATCTCATATTCTTTATTTAGGATTGCACATATATTCTATCTTATTAACACCACCCTAGAAACTAGATTATGCAAGCCACCGTTAAGCCATATACAATGTCTTAGTCATGCATATAGATCTACACTTGCTACATTAAGCCTAAATGTTTTGATCAAGGTACCTTTATTATCACTTGTCACTAATCAAGATATTTATCATCATCACTGACCCCTTATTTCATTCTCACCCCCATATTATTTATTTAGATCTAGAATTCTATGTTATGTATTACTACCCTTAATCACACTGTTAGCACCCTTAAGCCTTCTAATTGGGGCATCTGGCTCCTCTCTTTATATGCTACTTGGCCCCCTTCTAGAATATTCCTATTTCCTCACTTCTCTCCATACCTTGCTTGCATATACACCCTCTCTCTCTCTCTCTTTGAGACCTAAATTTTTGCACGTCACACTCTCCTTATCCTCTAAGATATTCCTAGATCATACATAATTACACTCATAACTTACACTCATAACTAATTAAACTATCACTCTACCTCATGCCAAGTGTCATAAACTATAGATTTTATTTTAAACTACATTCCCTACACCATATTCTTCTCCCCAATAAGTAGGGCTTGGGCCGACCCAAGGCCCATTGGGCCGGACTAGCTTTAGGTCAAACTTGGGTTGGAATTTTTTGCACTTTGAGCTAGGATTGGGCTCAAAATTGAGGCCCATATTAATTTCAAATCAGGCTCGAATAGATGATTGGCCCAGCCCAGGTCTGGTCCGAAACCCAAGCCCAATCTAGGCCCAATTATGAAGCTCAGATTAGGCTTGATTATGAGGCTCTTTGTTGGATTGATTGAATCTTCATTTAGTTTTAGTTTATACAAAATTAAATCTATATATTTATTATCTAAGCAAATAACCATTTTATATATGCTTTAATTTAGTGTAAGCAAATAACCTGTATATCTAAGCAAATGAGTAAATAGTTTTATAAAATAAATTATTAAAATTGGATCAAAATCGAGCTGGCCCAGTGTTTTAGCCCAAATGGGCTAATTCAGGTTGGCCCAATGGGTTTCGGGCCAGGCTCGAGTCGGGTTCAAACCTAAGTTTGGCAAAAATTTTTGGACCTTGGCCTGACTCGAAACCCGAAAACAAATTTTGGGTTGAACTTGGACAAGGGTCGGACCCGACCTGACCTGGTCCATTTCTATACCTACCCATAAGATAAACTAGAAATCAACTTAGTCATTTTTTTATGTCAAGATCTATAACATAAATTGGCTTATTAATATGTCCATTTCTATACATTTGGCCTTCCTAAGGCTATCAATCAAGATATTTCTTAAGCTTGTATTATAACATTTAGATTTAGAATTTATTGCACAATGTCTTTTCACTTCGTTTATATCTACACCTAGTTACCCCTTTATCCTCATCAATTCGAGCCATTTTAGATCTACTTTATTAATCCATGAGAACACCCCTCTACCAATTAAATCTCTCCATCTCACAACCCATTCCTAGCTTTAGATCTCAAGAATATTATAGAATCTTAGATGAATACTATAGAATCTTAGATTAGGCACTTGCTCTCTCCTTTCTCAACTTATACATAAAGCTCTTCTCTCATGAAAAATGGAAGAGCATATAGAGAGCCTTAATGAGAGTATACCAAAATTAAGAGCCTAATTTTAAGACGTTCCTCCTCTTTATATTCTTATTCTTTTTCAAACCTTTCTTTACTTCAAAAAAAACCTAATCAAAGCTATTGGCCATTTTTAAAAGTCATCAAGGAAATTTATAAGATAGACCTATTCTATCCCCTTAGTTGGGATCAAGGGATCCAAAAATATGGAAAAAGATAGAGGAAATGGCCAAGAATGATATTAAGGGCTACATTAACCTTCTGTCCTCCTCTTCTCCCCCTGCTCTCCTTTTCTCTCATCTTCTTTTTCTCTTTCTTTTTCGGTATATTTAAAGTTATCTTTTTTGAAGAAAAAATAGGAGCAATTGAGAAGCCTTATCCTAACACTAGGACCCCTAATTTGAGAGGATGGAATTGTGACTTCTAATCCTTCCATTACAAAAATATAGAATTTATCCTAGCTTTATTGAAGTTTCTTTATAAAATATAAAATATAAAATATAGAATTTAAGGTAGCGATTCTAAAAACTCTAACTAGAATACCCAACATTAAGTCCTACATATGTTTTGCTAAACTAAAATATAATTATAAAATGCCATTACATATGACTTTCACCAAGAAACTTATAGACTGAGAATAATATTATTATATCGGAAAGAATAAAGAAAAAATTTTTCTCATTATACATGTAACTCAAAGGAGGGCCTCCATGCCACTTAAATCCATTAATTTCTTGTAGGACACTTTTATCATATGATTTCTTTAGTGGATGCACAAGAATTGACTCTCTTTTTCTTTAGAAAGAAAAAAAAAGGTTGATTAAAAAGATTAAAGGTAAAGCACATCCACATAATTAAAATTTTCATGGTATGATATTAATTTTTAAAATTTAACTAATGTCATCCATCAAAATACTCAACATCCATAAGATTACTTTACCGATTTAGATTAGTTATCTTGTTTGTTTAGTATCATATTATATGCCAATATAAGAACCATTTGGAACATACTACCTTTTCTCTTAAATTAGTAAGTTGAATATTAGTTGAATATCACATGCTACATAACATTTAACTAATTAATTGAATATATAGCTGCATGTTTATTTCTGCTTAATTAATTGGTAGGATATGATTGCCAAATAGTCCCTGAATTAGCCATGTTTTTCTACTAACAAGTCATTACTCACCAATTATTAGTGGGCTACATTTTGTACTAAGTGAACTCACAATAGGCATAATTAAAAAATATAATAAAAATAAGTCCTTGGAGTAGCATGTGAACAACCTTATGGCTAAATAATATTTTATCAGTTCACATCATCAAACTTGTCGATCAACCCTCATATGATTAATTGCATGGACGTGAAGCTTTTAAGCATATATACCATATCAAGGAGACAATGGATGGGAGAATATTTGAACGTATGAAGTTTGACAAATGAGAATGCTTTTCTTGCTAAGAAGAATGATTTAGTTAGAATAACAAATGGATTGAGACAAAAGTTCAACTTACTCATATGAAAGTAGCATTATACTATATTAGAGCTACAAATAAGTTGAGCTTTGGACCAAGATTGTCTGTATGAAAAGGGTTGCTTAGGCTTTTACTTATAAGCTACTCAATAAGCTATTCTCAAGCCAAATTTATAATGAATAAGTCAAGGCTTGATATTGATTTGATGTTGGCTTATTCCTCTATAGAACTATATTTAAAAGGCTTGTTATCAGGATGAGCCCTATAGCATCATCCTTTGTAGCCAGACTAATGTAATAATGAAAAGCTTACCACAAAGTCCTTTAATTTTTGCGAGAGCAATCCATTTCTTAAGATTTCTTATCTGGATTTTGAAAAGTGCTAAGAAGATCATGGTCTTTTTTGTCTCTATTAAATATTGAATAAAATTAGAAGTATAGATATTAAATCAATCCTTTTGGAATGAAATGTGGTGCTAAAGAAAAGCAATGTTGGCTTAACAAAATATAAAGCAATGTAATGATAACCTACTTCATTATGAATTATGGATGGTTGATTGACTTCACTTTTCTTCTATTAGTTAAAAAATTCAAATTCATGACATGCTACTTATTAAGTGGATGGGTTTCTTTTCCAAATGAGAAAAGCATTGCGGTAATGAGTTAATAAAGCTATCATACATTAGCTATAAGAGATTATACCATATGTAGAAGGAAAAGATTAAAAAAAGAAGCTACCATAAAAGTCAACTCTTGCACACACTCCTATTGGAGTGGGAAACATAGTAGTAAAATGCAAGCATAGATGTAGAGAATCTAAATCATATATTGGACATATCAATATTTTAATTATATCATCCATTATCTCTTTTTAATTTTTCCTTTCCATATAACATTCTTTTATACAATGATGAGGCAAAAATAGTTGTGTTGATAAAATCTCATCTTAAAATAGGAGACCTTCCTTCTACCTTGCTGTCTCTCGTCTATTCAGTTTACTTTTAAAAGAGAAACTTATCTATCTCTCTCTCTATATATACATAGAAAGAGAATTAGACATGGCTACTCTCAAGTGGACTATCCACTCAAGTATAAGCAGGTCTACTTTAGACCATGAGGATCTTATATTAATGATTCTAGCAATTGAATGTGATCTACTATTTCTAAAATGTTTGAATATCAAAAATTATTGAATTTAAAGATCTCAAGCTTATGTATCAAGTAGTCCAAAAATTAGATAGTCAGATAACATAAAATAATACATGTTCCTTTGACCACTTGATGCATAAGTTAGAAGTATCTAGATAATATGATTTTTAGTGTTCAAGTATTTTAGAAATAGTAAAACACATTCAATGACTCAAATTATTATTATTGGACTTTTATCATCTAAATTTAGGCCTAATTATATCTGAGTCTGATTCCTTTTATGTATAACCAAGTCAAGTTCACTCACTCTCTCTCTATATATAGTGAAATAAGATGTAAAAAGAATACTCTAGTACAAGAGTCTCTCACCATTGTAAGATCTATCTTATCTCTATATGTCGAAAGATTACTTCTATATTTCAAACCCATGCATTCAGATCATAATAAAATAATTTTATGATTGCGCTAAAACCTACTATCACATAGTATAACGTTGTTATTTCCCTTGCCCAAGTCGATTTCAAATTTATCACTTTGACTTTATTGTGTTAGACATTTTTAGTATAATTCAAAAAGATATGAGAGTTAATAATTTCCTTCTATTCACATTAATCTTGCACATTGAAGTAAGACCAATGTATATAATCGTTATTCACATGAGCTGACAACATCTAATGCGCAGTGGCTTATAACTTGCTATCAATGATTATTAATAATTTTAGTGAATTATAAGACCTAAAAAATCTCCACCTATACACTAGGCATATATCGTTCCATGTCTAGCATTGATTATTGTGGATGTCAAACTTTGTTTCATCTTTATCTTATTCTTTAGTTGTTTATTATGTCATTCTTTGTAGAGTTACGTTAGCCACTCAAGGTTATATTTGAGAATAATTTGCAAATTGGAATTAGGAACACTATACATAATAATAAATCAAGATGCATCATCTAACAATATGAAAACAAATGCTTCCAATTATATAGGTTGGGTGCAATAAAGATATGCACAATCACCTCCTTGTCTTAAGCTATCAAGACAATCTATATGTTACCAAAATCTTGTATTACAACTCATTTTGCCTTTCATAGTCTTCTTAGATTACATAAACAAATTAGTCAATCAACAAAAAATCTGTTTTTCTAATACATGTAATGTAGGACCTTATTTACTTTGAGTCAACTCATTAGGGATTCTTGAGCTTAAGCTAACGATCAAGAGATTAGCAAGCTGTGAGAACCTCACTAAGGGAGGAGCAACAAATACGGTCTCATTATGACCCTCATCCTCCTTTCTTCCTTGGTAAATTCTCTTTGTTAGTAGCCAACCGAGAAGGGTAGGCATGAAGAGAATTTCATGATCATTTTCCTGTATTTCCCTCGGATCCTCACCTTTTCCTACCATGGTCAATCTAGTCATTGCCATTGCCCATTTCTTCAAGCAAGCCCCTTTTCTAAGTTAATAAGCCTTACCTCTTAGATTCATTCTTGCCTCTTAAACTAATCCTATTCCTAACCTCTATCTCATCCTCTCCTCATCATTGGCCCTTTGTAATCGGTGATGGGCATTTGCTTTCTAGAGAGAAGGATGGAAACTCGAAGGATGCTAAAGGTTCTTGTTCTTCAATTTCTCACCTTGTTTCTTACTAACTTGTCGCTGCCTCATTGTCCATCTACTTCTTTATGAACCACTTACTACATCATTTGTACTAAGCCACCAAATCTCTAGTTTAATCAAGAACCCATCCTTCCACTTTTGATTCCTCTCTTTTGCCTCCTTTCCTTTCTTTTGGTTCCTCTAACCCACTTTGTTTTATCTGCGTAATAGATACCAAAATTCCAATCATAAATAATTGAGCTAAGACCATTGACTCCAGTCTACCACTGAGTCTAAGCCATTATTTCTTGACATAGCTTTTCTCTTTAATTTCTCCCTGCCACTAAAATTTGGCCAACTTTGATTTCTTTGTTTCTTTATTTAACTTTCTGATTGAATGACTTTACATTATGTAGGCATACGATCAACCAATCAAGGAGCTATCTAACACAAGAATTTGCATGCGAACCCGTAAGTTGTGGAAGGACCCTAATCCTCTTAGCTAATTAAATCAGAAAATTAAACTAGATTTGAGTAGGAAAAGGGCTTAGGATTAGAAATTATTAGTCGGGTTTTAATGTAATTGATTAGCACTAAATTAATGGCTTTGCATGCATAACAATGTTAGATCTTAATTCTATATAAATCATGACATGAATCATTACTTTATATGTGTCCAGTAAGAAATATATAAATGATTAAATTTCATGATAATGTTATATGCTAATTTTACATAAGTAGTGATATGAATTACATGAATAGTTACTTTAAGGCAAAATGAGCATATTCTAGTTGCTAAATAAAAAGAATGTTAGACTAGTCACAAATGGTGGATAGCCTTGCCATGGGAAGGAACATGGTATTATATAAAGTTTTGCCATAGACAAAAATGTGGTACTATAAAAAAGCTTAGTCACAAGCAAGAACATGGTATTGTGGTTACTAGTGATGGGCCGAAACATGGCCATGGTTAGTTTAAAGTCAAAAAGATCTTAATCTTGATGTTATGCAAATTTGATATATTCATAATTTGATAATAACATATGCTTGCCTAAAATCTTGTTAGCATATTTTTTTGTTGGTATGCAACTATTATATTAAGTCCAATATGTATTTGATGCATCCTTTGAATATTGCTCAAGTGGAGATGTGCATCTTAAATTAATTATCCTCATTATATTATGACATGTCACTATTCTCATTTTTAAGGAGCGAGGGGCTAGATGTTGCTAAATATAGATCAACTTGTCATATAAAGGTGGTCATGATTGTACAAGGAAGCTTAGTGGTTTTTGATGGCACTACCAATTAGAACCCTCAGGCTAGCAATTCATGCTCTCTCTCTTATGTATATTATATGATCCCAACAATAGTAATAATTTATTTAAAATAAAAAAATGTGTGAAATGATATATATGTTTCCACTTATATTAATATAAAATCAACTTTTATTCGCTAGAATTACTCCTAAGGGTAAAAATATAATATTATTAAGATACTCTATAAATAATTTTGTTCATGTCAATAAGGATTAACGTTTCCATTTTTTATGCTTGGAATGTAAAATGTTATAAGATAAAATGATTGATTGATTGATTGATTAATTAAAAAGAATAGAAGGGAGGCCTACTATTTAAAACTTGATTTTGAGAGGTGGAGGTGATAGAGCTTTTGCTTGTAGAGCTTTAAACAAAAATATTTTTAATAAAATATTATTTATTGTTTAAAAATAACATTTTTGAAGTGTTGTAAAACTTTATTATTTATTTGATAATCAAATTAAAAAAGTGCCTTTAATAACAAGAAATGACAAAAAAGAACATTACATAATGCTTTCAATTATCTAATTGTTTATGTTAAAAATAATTATTATAAAATATTTTTTATTTATAAATTAATTATTTTAGTATTTTAAATAAATAATATAATAAATAGTAATTTTAATAATATTTATAATAATATAATATAATATAATATATAAATATAATTATATTGTATTGCATTATATATTCTACCATTTTATAATATCATTATCTTATCTTATATTACATAATTTTATTGTAATAATTATAAATATTTATAGTATAATAGTATTATATTGTTATAATATAATATTATATAAATATAATTATATTATAATTAGAATAATATAATAATATTCTCCAATGATATTTATTATAGTATAAAATTATGAAACATAGTTACATCATATTTGAATCGGAACAATAAAAAACTACAATTAAGCCTAAATCCTAAACTAATTAGAGTGGGCTATATGAATTCTTTTTCTCTATTTGCTCAATTTAAAGCTATATTTTTTGTAAGATGTTTTTCATAACAACTTTTTCTTATATGATTTTTAGTCTATCTCTACTTCTTTTTCTTTTTATATGTATTAATTCATTCTTTCTTGCTGATGTATCTTTAGATCTTCTTCCTACATGGCTGGATCATTTTGGCTATAATCATTTCATGCACATTCGTATGAGTTACATATCTACCTCAATATTTTCATTTCTATACTCATCTTACACACATTATTTTCTAATTGCCTAATATTTTATATCATAAAATATAGCCGATCTTACAACCATTTTATAAAATTTTTTCTTAAAATTAGAAAGTATCCTATAATCATATAAATCCTAATTGTAGTTGGTTTGTTTAAGTGGTTAAAAGGAAGACTTAAAATTTTCTACACATAAGTTATAGGTTTGAACTTCATAGCCAGTGATTTTGTCAATCATACTAAAACTATTGTCACATTTTATAAACATGAATCCATTATATATAATAAATAAAATTATATTTTGCTTACAATATTATTATATTATATTATATTATGATATATATATATATATTATTAAAAGTAACCATTTTTATGTTTTGAATTGTGACCTTCAAGTCTAATAAATAACTTTCCAACATATTTGAGGTAGAGCTTTTTCCTGAAAGCTCTACTTTGGAACTTATTAAGAATTTTTTTTGACTCTTGGAGAAGCAAGAAATCCATTTCGAAATTTTTATCATACACCAATAACATTTGGCCTTTTAAAAAGCATATTTTTCTCTCCAAAGGCAATATAAATGAGAGCCTAAGAACTTTTTTTTGATGAAGAGAGAGAGAAAGGCAGGAAAATTCATCTATGCCAGAACTATGCATGTCTAAATTCTTGAATATACATGAAGACCAAAATCTAAAAATCTTGGTTGCTAAGCAAAGGGATGTAACAAATAGGACAATCCCCCATTCACATTTCCCCATTGGTTCTTTTTAAAAATTATAAGTACTTGAAAATATTTTCTAAAATATTTTCCATAGTGAAAAATACTATTCAAATCCGAAATTAAACTTGGCTATTGACCTTCATGAAACTTTCTTATGCCAAAGAAGACTTGCTTCAATGATATGGGCTAATCCATTAACAAGGTATAGCAGTGATTATAAAAAATAAACTACATCTTTCAAATTATTTAACTTAAATCATAATTATCAAGTCATAATAAATCTTTGACTATCTTATTGCAATTAAATCATTATATAAAATTTATTCAAGAATTGATTGAAGACTAGGATAGCCCCTCCCTTCTCACACAAGAAGAGAGAATAAAGAATGCTCCACTTTTAATAATGGCTGGAAGGGTGATGGAATGCCCTTCCCATGCCCCGGACCTCCCACATAATGTTCGGAGAAGAAAGGAAGTTGGAGCGCCAAATGAAGGGGCAAGCAGAGTAAGATATTGATAAAAAATGCTGCAT
The DNA here is from genome assembly GCA_017589505.3 of Metroxylon sagu. Taxonomy (NCBI): domain Eukaryota; kingdom Viridiplantae; phylum Streptophyta; class Magnoliopsida; order Arecales; family Arecaceae; genus Metroxylon; species Metroxylon sagu. The sequence goes on from JACVBY030000345.1 coordinate 304,748, forward strand.
AATCCTATTTAAAGTGGCAAGCCAACTTCTCTTACCCACATAAAAAAAAGCTTTCCCTTCTTTTGGCATATGAGGCATTGGTTGTAGCGACTAGTTTTACCACTTTAATTTGCCAAGATTTGTCACTTATTGGCCACTAAAAGGCTTTGTCGGACTGGAGTGAGCCCCAAGTGAGAGTTGTCATTCTTCAATGTTAAAAGAAGAAACTACTAGGTATAAAACAACTTATTTTCCTCTTTTTATTCACTCATCCCTCCCTTGCTTTTCATTGATTGATTGTTGATCGATGGCTGCTAGCAAGGGAAGAAGGTAACAAATCACTAAGAAGGCTTGGCCCTCAAACCCCCTTTCATTTCACTACCATTCACCCTTGGTTTGGATCGGCTATTGACTGAACTTGCTCAGCTATTGACTGACCTTGCTCGAGCCAAAAGGCCTCCCTTGTGTTGGTTGATTGTAGGAGGGGTGGTGCTAAGGCATGACTGCCCCACCATGATCGATGCTCAACTTGATGGACCACTAGGTTCCCTGCCAACCTTACTCTAGTCAGCCTGATCATTGGCTAGCCATGATATCAGAGCATAGGGAAAAACTCTCATGTTTCTCCACAGTAAGAACTTTGTATTTATATCTAAGTAGGTAGTCACCGAAGCCTAAGAGAAGTAAGATTGGATTCATTATAAATTCAAGTAAGAACCTTCTTTTTGTATGGTGTGTATGTAAATTGATCCTGTTCACATACTTCTCATTATGCATGATTTATTTTTCTTAATATAGTTTTATACGAAATATCATTATGATAAAAGCATGATATATATATATGATCTATAGGGTGGAATGCATGTCATAGAATATTACATTACTTATCATTGATCTTAAATAAATCTAATTTCATGAATAATTCAATGGAATTGGTAATGGTAGATATTGCACTAATCATATATTTTGGCTGTCCCAAAGGTAGGCTTTGTTATTTTAGTTGTTTATGAGATAGGCCTAATTATTCTAGCTATTCTTAGGGTAAGTTTGGCTATTCTGTCTATTTCAAGAGCTAACTTAGTTATTCTAGTTGTCTCAAGGGCAGGCCTAATTATTTTATCTATCTTAGGGGTGAGCCTGATTATTTTGGTTATTTTTAGGATAGGTTTGGTTATTCTGACTATCTGAGACGTAGGCTTAACTATTCTTATTATTTTCTAGGTAGGCTTGATTATTTTAGCTATTCTTGGGGAAAGCTTGATTACTCTAGCTGTTTTTGAGGCATGTTTGGTTGTTTTGACTGTCCTATCAGTAGGCCTGGTTGTCATCTACAGGCTAATGCATGGCTACGACTAGTCCAATATTTACTCAAATATAAGTTATGAAACTATTAGTAATATGATAGAATGGGGATGTTATTGTAAAATGGTGATTATGATGGTGTATTTACTGTAGATCCTTCAAGAGGTAGTTTATTTGCAGTAATTGCATAATTGATGATATTGTCTATTGTTAATTTAGATTTATTTAGTTATGACTGACTTGTTATACTGAGACATGCTTAAATATATTATTTATTTTTACTCATGCTATAAGTTCTGAAGAACATGAACTTAGATAAGATAATTTTGGATAATTGCTTTTAAAAATAATGCTGACCATGTTGACAAGTGCTTTCAATATTACATTAAATTACTATATGTTATGACTTGATACATTTGTACATATTTGTATATAGGTGTGTGGGTGGGGATTCTTATTGGCCTTAGACTCTTTACATTTCTTTTGCATTTTTTGCAGAACCTCATAATATTTAGGATTAAGGTCAATGAAATGTGCCTACAGTGCGAAGGAAGGGATAAGATAAACTTAGAATTTTTATACCGTTGTATTTGTATAAATTTATTGGACTTCAATTATGATTTATAGTAAATTTAGAAAATACTTGATATTTAACTTAAATTAAGATATTTGTGAGAAATTTTTTAAAATCTCAAGCCTTGCATAATTCTTATAGTTACATTTAGGAATTATGTAGTTGTGTCACATGTCTAAACTAGAGTGTGACGACTATATCACTTTATCTTTTTAGGTTAAAAGTATGTTTGTAGTTGTCCCATTATAGTATCTCTTTCTTGATATACAAAATTTAAATCATAATTATTAGGAAGCCCGTCTTTTACCAATATCTTGCTTTACATCAGATTCACTGGTCACCACTTACACAAATTATCTATTAAAAGTTTTGTAATAAATATATCTTACTTATTTTTTCTCTAAAATAGTAAAATTTTTTTAAATAAATTGATAGGTACCTTCTTTTCTTCTGGTCTCTCTCTCTCTCTCCTCTAGAGTGCCTTTAGCTAAAAGAATCAGGGAATGCATCCAGGAGAACTATTATATAACACAGGAGTTAGACATGCACCAGATATATGTATATATGATTAGCTATGATTTTATATAAAATAATTATTTAAATATCATATTATGCTAAAAAAGTGGAGAAGTTGCATTTTTTTTTTTCCTTTTCTTTTTAAAGGATGAGAGGTTTGTACTTTGAATGATGGAGATTTTGTTTTAAGTTTCAAAAAAATAACATAGCATGATAAGACAGTAAGATATACTTCCTTTTTCTTTATATAACCATGAGACTCATAACAAAAAAAAGAAAAATTTGAGATCTTAAGGTCGACCACCTGAAGTAAACAGATATTAACCTTTTTCATTTTCAGACTAAAATTTTTTTTATGATAATATATAATTATTTGTTATAAAGTATGATTATAATTTTACACCGATTATATAATTGTTATTACACCTTGGAGCCTGTGAAGTTGCCATGCTGTTGCCTACCATTTGACAACCCATGGCTGCAAAATGAATAAGCTGAGAAGTGATAGCTGGAAAGGGCAAGACAAAGGGCTTTTGATTCCGAGATATTCTCTCTTTTTGGGAAGGAGCAAAGCAAAATAGAATATTCCAAAATTATCTTATTTATTCATTTATCAACTAATTATCATCCTTTTTTTCTGTTCCTCAAAAATCATAAACTCTTTTTGGACACCTAAAAAAAAAAAATCCTCCTTGATCCCTCCATGGCCTCTTCCTTTTCCTTTGTCGAGGCAAATCGGTGGCAGAGAAGGCAGCTTGCACCATCTACCTCTCACCCTCCCTTTTGGCGGACAAGCTTGGCCCAGGCCTCGCTCCATGCGCTCTTCTTGAAAGAAGCCCAACTTTTGTTGGATTCTTGCATCATTTTCCCAGAAAGCAGGTCTCACAGCTGTTACGTCCGTTTGCATGCCATGAGAACGGCTTTGCTTTCGTTTGCGAGCGACGCGACGGGGGCTGAGCCTTGGAAGCTTCCGAGACAAGCGTCGAGTTTCCAAGGCGTTCGAGTTGCAGGTGTCGCGGATCCAGCTCGCGTATGAGATGATCCAAGCTTCGCTTTCGACGTGTTGAGATATTGCTAGCTTTGGCCTGGATTTTTTCTGGCCAGTACTCGCAGTTTCGACACGAAGGCGACTTGGCCCCAGCTTGGACTGTAGCGTTCTTTTTAACCACGTTACGTTGAGGGTTGGCTAAAAAGTTACTCCGTGTACGAGATGATCCGAGTTTCGCTTTCGATGTGTTGAGATATTGCTAGCTTTGGCCTGGCCTGGATTTTTTCTGACCAATACTCGAAGTTTCGACACGAAGGCGACTTGCCCCCAGCTTGGACCGTAGCGTTCTTTTTACCGCGTTACGTTGAGGGTTGGCTAAATAGTTACTCCGCTATGAGTTGATCCGAGTTTCGCTTTCGATGTGTTGAGATATTGCTAGCTTTGGCCTGGATTTTTTCTGACCAATACTCGAAGTTTTGGCACGAAGGCGACTTGCCCCCAACTTAGACTGCTGTGTTCTTTTTACCACGTTACGTTGAAGATTGGGTAAAAAGTTACTCCGCTATGAGACGATCCGAGTTTCGCTTTCAATGTGTTGAGATATTGTTAGCTTTGGACTGGATTTTTTCTGACCAATACTCGAAGTTTCGACACGAAGGCGATTTGCGCCCAACTTAGACTGTTGTGCTCTTTTTTACCGCGTTACGTTGAGGTTGGCTAAAAAGTTACTCCGCTATGAGTTGATCCGAGTTTCGCTTTCGACGTGTTGAGATATTGCTAGCTTTGGCCTGGATTTTTTCTGACCAATACTCGAAGTTTTGACACGAAGGCGACTTGCCCCCAACTTAGACTGTCGTGTTCTTTTTACCACGTTAACGTTGAAGATTGGGTAAAAAGTTACTCTTGGCGCTTGACCCACTTTGAGATGGATGCGCGTTTAAATGAGAGTATGAGACAATACTGTTTTGTCTTGATCTTAATTAATGGTGATCCATTATCTCATTGCCGACCTTGAATTTTGTTTTTGAATGGAATTTATTTTAGCTTTCTTTAGATGTTAGCTTTTGGAGTGACCATGACGGAAGGAAGCAAATGGGGGGATGCATGATATTTCTTCTAAATAAATTCATGTCTTTGATCTTACTGATGAGGAGGGACTTTTAACTTAAAAGTTGATGTATTATTGCAAAGATGATTATAGCCTAATAAATTATGGTTTCAACTTCGTTTGATCCAAATCTTGTGCAACTGAACCCCTCACAAGAAACTAAAATTGCACCTTTCTTTCTTTTCAAGGAGAAAGTGAGGGAAGCGATTTTCTTTATAATTTTATTAAATCAGTATAAATTACAAGTTGGTTGAATGGATTGAGGTAGAATGAAAAAGATTACAAAAAATCTTACGTAGATTCATACTTTTTCTTCAAGGCAAAAATTATTTACAAACTAATGGTTATGATAATATTTTGAAGACAAATGTTGGAAAAGTTTTTTTTAAAATTTTTTTTAAATTTCTCTAATATAACAAGTTGATCTCAATTTTTCTTTCATGATGCTTTCTTTTTTTTCTTCACTTTATTCACATATTGAGAATATTGGAAAGCGGCTGCCTTCAGAAATTGGACCTTTTGTAAACTCAAATTAGTCAAATGGTTTATTAGATAAAATGGTGAAGTTTTCTAACCTTATTATTGATAAAATGCCAAGCTTGTGAACTTAGGGTGATCAATTTGCGATTGGCTCATATGGTTAAGAGCTTGCTGGGGTTCAAATGACTACTAAGAAGAATGCACGGTCAGAAGTTTATGTTAATGAGCTGGACTGACAAGTCTTAACATTCATGGGTTGGCCTTGATTGGGATTTCACACTCCAGGGTTCATTAAATAGTTGTGGACATTTGGTATGCCTTCTTAGCAGTTATGTCTAGGTCAGCCAATCCATGCTGTGAGACAGGCAGAAAACTCGTGGAGCAACAAAATCCTAGCACTATCCATTTTATTATACATTCCAAATTTTGTAATTATAACACTTTCATACATAAATAGTCTTACATCGAATAAAAAAAGAATGATTTAAAGAGTTATAACTCAAGTTTAATTACTATCAATTAACTTAAGGCAACGTAAACTCTGTTCATTAACAGATTAATTGAACCAGCAGATGGACTTGAGACGTTATAAATAATATCAGAATTAATTTAAATATACGAAAGTTGATGAAAAAGAGGAAAAAACAATTCATAGAACAGTGATAGATTTTCATTATGATATGGAGCCACCTTTGCAACATCAATAGTGTACAATGATAACGCCGCCCAATAAAGGAGGAGAGATTGCAATACCCCCATATATGAATAGTTTCACATCAAATAAGAAAAGAATAATTTAAAAAGTTATAACTTAAGTTTACCTGTTATCAATCAACTTGCACTTGAGTTTTTAAGCCCATGTGAACTTAGCCCGATAATAGGCTAGTAGGTAGGCTTGAAGAATTACAAATATTATAATACATCCATACATAAATAGTTCCACATCAGATAGAAAAAGAATAGTTTGAAGAGTCATAATTCAAGTTCATATGCTACCAATCAACTTTTACTTGAATTTTTAAGGCTATGTGAACCAAACCCACTGCCAGATTAATTGGTCCAGTAGGTGAGCTTAGAGTGTTACAAATGATATTAAAGTCGATCTGAATATGCAGAAGTTAAGTTAGAGTAGCACCAATAACTCTGAATCTCGGGGTAGATTCTGATTAATTTGTAGCGTGTTATGAGGACATTGCCTGATAAAGAGAGAATGGTTTAAAGAGTTATAACTTAAGTTCACATGCTTTCAATTAACTTTTATTAGAGTTTTTAAAGTCACGGGACCCAATCTGCTAATAAATTAATTGAACTAGTAGATGAGCTTCAAGTTACAGTAAATTTTTTCCTTGATTAAGACTTCACGGTCCAAAGATGTGCTCATGATAGTGAAGCTCCACTTCAGCAGGTTGGCAAAATCATGAGGCATGTAGAAAACCCATCTCAAAGAGTCATGGTATCCTATTAATTTAAATCTCCTGATCACATCTCAAGTATGGCTATCTTTGACTAGCAACAGGGACAAAAGATTGCACAAAGTCAAAACTGCGGCAGATGTGGTCTAGATTCATTTGACTTGTTCTCATTTCTTATCCATAGTGCTTGGCCCACAGGGCTTGGCACAATGATTCCTGAGTCTCTAATTTCCAGCGGCGCATCACAATCAAAGAGTCCACCATATAGTGGCAAGAATTGAGGCAATTACATTATAGATGAAGGTCAGAGATTGGCATTTTAAATTGGTAAAAGAATTATAAATAGCTGAATTCCCAGTTTGGCATTTTCATACTTCCAGGTCCAATAGCCAGTCACAGCTAAATTCTAGGCAACCATTATGTTACTCAAGAAACAACCAAGTGACCCCTTAAAATGGCATGTGATTTCTTTTCTTTAGATATCACATTGTGCTGCTGAAGAAATTCAATTCATTGAAATGGCTACATGCTATCAGGCTAAAGGACCAAGGATAAAAAAACATATATCAACAAAATGATGATGCCATGTGAAGCCAAAAACCAGAAATTAAGCATTTCAGTGATGGTGCAAATATCTGTCATAGATCCAGACAAAGGAATCATCCAAGAAATAAGGCTGGCACACCACAGGTTATGGCCTTCCATTTGTAAACTTATACAAATTTCTGCAACTAAAGAATCCCTTATTGATGTCATAGTAGAATCCATGGAATAATATATGAGTAATTATGTATAGCACAAGATATTTTGTATGATTGTGTGCAAATATTCTTACAACTGTTCAATTACAATTTTTCAACAGGGAATCCAATAACTTGTTTGGTTTTTGATGCTAGTGAGCGAAGCTCCTCAACCTCTTGATCTGTGAGTCTCCACCCAAGAGCACCAACAAACTCCTTGGCCTGTTCTGCATTTTTGGCACCAGGGATCGGCACAACATTCTCCTGACATGTCAACCAGTTCAGAGCAACCTGGGGAACAAAGGAAGAACATATATCCCTCCTGTTAGGAGATTGTTTTTCATTTTTGACAAGAAGCAGACAACTGTATGAAATTTTATTTTAGCCAGTATTATTAATAAACTCAAGTATCTTTTACTTTTGTGATCGGGGCTGGAATAATGTTTTGAAACTGCATAAAAATCACAGTTGATATTTTCATGTCTAAGTGTTGGAATATTTTCTTTTCTTGGCAGCTTTTCCCTTTCCCCCCCCCCTAAAAAACAGTATATAGCTTCTGCATGCAACATGAATCACGCAACAATCTCCTCAATATGAGAGTCCCAAGTGTATATAAAATGCAACTCTTTTTTTATTATTATTATAAAACATCTAAATTGGTCCTCTACCTTTCCCAAATTGTTGGATAACCTATCCAATTCTTCCTTATCAAAAACATGTGTGAGCATGTAAAGCAGATATCCTTTTCTTCTGTACAGAGAATCCACATCAACCTGTTGTCCTTTTCTGAATGGTTGCAAAACCTATTCAATGCTCATCTTCAAAAGAAAAACAGAGAACAAGAACAATAAGGATATCTGGGGCACAAATTCCTTTACATTATGGTTCGCCTCCAGTATGCCTATAGAATATCAGCATATATTCCGATAAGCTAAGCAATCTTAGGTTATGAATTGCAATGTTGTAGACATGTGCATCAACAAAACCACATGCATTCTCTGAAACCTCAACCACATTTCTCTATATCTTTGTCCAATTTGACTCAGAAAATTTCACTTCTGTTAGCAATTCATAAAACAAACACAAGTAAACAAACAAGCATAACCAGTACAAGACAGAAGAACAGAACCTGTGTGGGACTTTTGCCATAACTCTGTCCGATCTCTTTCATCCTATTCAGCAGAGGTTGGAGCTGCAGAACATGTAATCGCTTTAAAAAAAGGTTGGATATGGTATTAAAAGAAGCATGAAATCTCAATGCAGCAAATTCTTACATCTCTGAGGACTTGAGGAGTGTAAATCTGGCCCCTAGGGCCTGTTGGAGGATTCTCTGGTGTATACTTTCCAGTCAGGACACCTGAAAAATACCACAGGTTAATATCGAGAAAATTTCAGCCTTTGGAATATGAACTCACAAAAATTGAATAGATACTCGGATCACAGCAGTAGCTGCTTATTGTCAAGTCAGACTATAAGCAAGTCATTCTAACTCTGAAGCATTTGTACATAGCAATGCATGAGTTCTTCTAATTAGTGACCAAAATTATGCTAACTTTTTTAGAAAAGATCCAAATATCATTCAAAACCCAGAATTCTGAATTATTTTGCAGGCATCACAATTTGTTACACAGAGGAAATGTTTTTATTTCCCCATATGGTACTGCCAAAAGGTTTCACAAAGGTATATTCCTCACTCATAACTATGGTTTTATATTTTGGTAGGACATCCCATGAGATATTGAGAAAAGAAGTTCCTACAAGGCTTTAAATCCTGTAGGACAGGACTGTCCCGCCCTATCCTGATAATTGGAAAGGAGATATCTTATGATGTGCCAATGGAGATGATGGCGGGATGGTCCCGTCCTAACACTTGGAATAGTAACCATCTCGGTATCCCATAGGACATCCCATTGAAATTTTAAACCATACCGTCCTAAGAATAGGGATGGGATAGTCTGCCATCGTCTTGGCATCTTGATTGGCACATCCTGGGACATCACTCATTGGTAGAACATCCTATTTCATGGAAAAATCAAGATGAGATTTATGTTGGCCCAAGAGGCAATCCAAGAGGGAGGGTGAATTGGGTTAATCAAAAACTTAACCTCAAAATCTAAGTGCTTAAAACTAATTTAAATAATTCAAAACAAAGCACAAGTGAAATCTAAAAACTATGTTCAAGATACATCAAGAGGCAAGAGAGAATTAATGCAAGATAGTAAATGTGCAAGAAAATAAAGGAGGCACAAAGATTTATAGTGGTTTGGCACCCCTTACCTACATCCACTAGCCAAGACTCCTCAGGATTTCTACTATGCCAATCCTCTTAATTAGGTGAGGATCAAACCCATACACCCTTCTTTTACCGGACTTAGGAGGAACCCTTGCAATCCTTTTCCGGATTAAGGATGAACCCTCTCTCTTCTTGTACACGGGTTAAGAAGGAACCCAAACCTCTTTTGAAGAAGAAAAACACTAAGAGTACTCTCATAAAGAAAGTAGATTTGCAAATGTGGCACTAAACTTGGGAAAGGAAAGTATAAATACACTGAACTCAAAAACCCTTTTTTACAAAGATTTTTCAATGGATTTCATATCATTTTTCCATGTTCAAACCACCCACAAAGTCCTATTTTGTAAGGGTGGAAGAATATAACCATTGGGGCTCAAAGGCAGCTCCAACAGTCAAATAAAAATGTGACTATTAGAGCTGTCAGAGCCCAACGGTCGACCGCCCAAGCTAGAGCCGATTGACCACCTTAGCTTAGGCAGGTTGACCGTTAGGCCAGACAGAACCCTGATTTTAGGGTTTTGTTTGAAACAATCTAACCCGATCAATCGTTTTGAGATCCGATCGACCGCACACATCCAATTTATATTTTTATAATAATTTTACTCTAATTATTAATCCAAACCTAATCTAATTCATTTTTAAGGGTTTTGAGCCTTGTGCATTTATTCTCCTACCAAGCTTTACAATGTCCTTAGAAATAATAAAATTACAATATATAAACCATTCTCTTGGACACTTTTGAGTCGGATGGTACTTGATTTGACGTTGTTCTCCTCTGACTTGGACTTCTTGCATTCTACTTGAGTTCCTTGCAAATCGGGTATATGTCGGATCGAATTTTGCACGTGTCTTGGTTTATTCCGATCATGGCACCTATCTTATTATCACAAACTCAAGCATTGCATTAATCCTTCAATCAATGTCTTGTTATCATCAAAAAATGTATTATTGAACCTTTAGGTTCAATGATTTAAAACCTTCCTCATAACAGCTAGTAAATGATTCTTAATTTACATTGCAACAGCATTAGACCATTAGACGTTTTTGCAATTTACCATTTTATAAACTTGAATCTATAAATAAAAAGTATGGCAAATAAATTGATGAAGCAATTATAGTGTCCTGAAATTATAAGACAATTGCTTGTTTCAAGTAGGAAACAAATTTTACCCACAGCAATGGAATATTAAGAAGCACTTTTGGGCATTAAACTCACTTTATATATACCCTTCATAGGCCATCACTAGAAACAATACTTAGCATATGTCCAAAGCTATGAAATATGTGCAACTAGTTTGTAATGTCAAAAAATAATGTGTATAGTATAGCAAACTACAAATATACGAAGCATGCCTTGAGCAATAGGAGAATATGCAATCAAAGTGATGTCAAGCTCATTGCAAGCAGCCTTCACACCATTTTCCTCAGGATTCCTGTATATGAGACTGTAGTTCACTTGGTTTGAAGCCAACGGAATTCCCCTCTTCTTGAGTTGATTATAAGCATCTCGAAGACGTTTTTCTGGAGCATATAAAAAACCAGATTCGTTATGCTACCATATCAAGAACACTCACCTTGCAGCAAAGGTCACCAAAGATAAGCTCAACTAAGCCAATTACCACTGTAGTTCGAGACCCCAACAGCCTTTACGAGGCCCTGTTCAATGGCGTCTCCAAGTCCATCAATGTATCCTGAATTAATTTTGAAATAACTGAGTCACCTTGTAATTAATTTTCATTTAACGGGGCATTAGTTACTTAGTTACAGAGAAAGACATCGCTACCACATGTACTCAAGGATGTGTAAAGATCAACTACCTTCGTTTCCCCAAATCCCTGGCCTGAAAATCACCAACACTTATTACATCAGTTACCATTGTACTGAGATAGTTTGCAAGGAATAGCAGCAGGAAGAGACTTGACAAGCAGACCAGTGAAGCTGGTAGAGGTCAACTGAGGAAAGACCAAGACGAGAAAGTGAATTTTTGAGAGCAGAAAGGACACTCCCCCGGCCGAACCTCCAAGGCAAAGCTGCAAATTTTGTTGCCACAGCTACCTCAACTGATTCTTTTTGCTGCCTCTCCTTAATGAATCTGTTATTTAATGCCAATTTAGCAAAGTCAAGCAGAAAGTGTCAAAGATAGTGTTAGAATTCAAAAATCTGAAAAATATTAGTAGAGAACAACCTAAAAAGAAATGAAATAAGAAACTGAGAATTATCTGGTCAGGTACCTGCCAAGTAAAGTTTCTGAATTCACTGCTCCCATGAACTGCAAAGAGGAAAAATGCATAGATTTTCATTCAAATATTTATGCCATCAAGTAAGCTCTAGGAGAAAGAAGAATAGAAAAATGCCATCCTACCGCTGCACCATAGACTTCAGCTGTATCAAAGAAGGTTATGCCACCATCAATGCTTGCATCAAAAGCTGCCTTAGCTCCCTTAAGCTTCCGATCTGGTATCTCATTGCAATGTAAGATTTTGTATAGAAAACATGAGTTGAAATCTAAAATTTCTATCATATTTTTCAACTCAAAAATGAATTAAAAAAAAACTAGGGACACTATAAATATCAAAATTAATATAAGTATAACCAAAAATAGATATTATTATCATATTCCACAAAGGAAAATCATGAATTCATATAATATAAATATGTTTATAGTTATATAAAAAGTGTCGCCTAATTGACAAGTTTTGCAATTAGAATGACAGGCAAAGAAATTATCACAACAATAAGTGCTGTTATTAGCATACCAGAAAGAACATGGAAGGTTTGCACCTTGTATGATAATAAATAGCATGATTACTAAACGAAAACATCAAAATAAACCCAGTGATAGGTGTGATTAACAGCCACACATAAGTTTGTAAAGAATGATATCTATGATATGGACACAATTATATCATCTAAGCCCATTTGCTCATCTGAACAATAATTACAAATCACACAACAAAAGAAGACTTAAAATTAACAAGAGAGCATTATGTTTTAATCTGCAATGACAACAATGCTTCCATCAATACTATCAACAGTGATATTAATGCCTCCTGAAATTCACACCAAATCATTACCACAGAATGAGTAATGTGATATTTGCTTTGGCACATTTTTAGATTTTTAACTTTTTTGATAGATTAAATCCGAGCCACCTAATTAGAGAGGAATAAATTGGACAAAAAGGATATTTACCAATACAACTGGTTTCCTTTGTTCCTCAATCTCCCCATTCCCATCCCCCATGACCTGCCCTTCCACTTGTCTCTTCCACCATCTCCAATCCTGCTCTTATCCTGCGCCCTCCGCCCTTTCTCCCTTTCAAATGCACATTCCTCCCCAAGCCTCCCACCCATCTCCAATCCCTACCCACTTCCCAAACTCTCTCTCTCTCTCTCTCTCTCTCTCTCTCTCTCTCTCACGTAAGCATGCTGGTGCATGCATTCATCAATCAATCAATATAGGCTACGATAGTTGGTCTCTAAGACCACAAGGGGAGAGAGCAACACCAATACACTTTAGAAGCATTGACATAAAAGAGTGAGAAAACAAGAGAGAGCATAAGTTCCATTGGATGGGGGCCACACCGTTTATTTCAAGTAATATGAACAGTCCATAAAAAAATGTACCAAATAAAACTCAAGCAATATAGGAGCCAAGATTTGTTGTAAAGAGGCGACACTTAAAGCCCTGAAGATTAGCCTGACTTAAGGAGAAGCCCTAATGCCACATGAACAAATGATGTGACAAAGACTTGTTCTAAGACCAATCATACTTAAGCACTTTGGTAAAGTGCACCAAAATCTAGCTTTTTTGTTATGATCAAAATCTTACCAAACTCCAGACTATCTTTTAGTCACCATTGAAACAAACTAAGGCTTCTCTATTAGAGAGCATCAAGAAAGTTATGTTTCTTCTAGAATCAAATATGCATCTATTTTGTTGATCTTTTTCCTCTTTTGATTAGGTTTTTGAGATGGGATCTAGGAAATAATATGGAAAGGCAAGGGGCTAAAAGATACCATAAGAACCAACATTGAATATTTATTTAAAACTCTTACCATTTTCGTGATGATCTCATGAATCACAAAGATCATGAGAATGTGTTATTTAAGTGTCTCTTTCAGGAAAGTTTCAGGCTTTCAAGCTTTATAAACATCCATGTAATGATTCCCTTGAAGAGTATGTTGGATAAATTTGAAACAAATTTAATTTTGCCCCTAAAATCTCTTGTATGAGTTGAATAATTTGCTATTTTTTCCTCTATTGTGCCTATTTAGGTTGTTGGGGAGATTTTAAAGCAATAGCTAAAAGAAAAACTTGCCAACAAACTATTTAAGAGGAAGTAGATATAAGAAATATTATGATTCAATAATTACAAGAATAGATAACACAACTTTGGTTGGAGAATGATCACATTGTTAGCACGAGACCATTAGCCAAGAGGAATAGATCAGACGAAGAAGTGGCTTTTGATGAATGCACTGGATGCTTACAACCCTTTCCACCACCATGCTTTACATAAGAAGAGGGTGAACAACTATGACAAGCATGGTTTCCAAGACCACAATGGCTTTTATGGCATAAAAGTGGAACTTCAAGAATTCCATGTGCAACTGTCTGAAGGACTTATCAAGTGGCTTGTGATGGTGGAGCGCTTTTTCTATGTGACAAATATTCCCAAGTAAAGATTATGGCCCTAAACTTCATCGTTATGCTTTTATTAGGTGGGAAAATATGCAACAATTGAAGTTTAGCAACGGTAATGTAGGATAGTTCAGGGAAGAGACCACATTAAGGTTTAGGATAGAGCTGAAATCTACATGTTACCAAAATTGCAGGTTAAGACTTCAGGTTTAAAGAAAAATAAAATAAAATGGTAATGTCTTTGAAGTAAATAGGTCATGAATGAATACTATCTAACTTAGGGTTGAGGATTCTAGGGTTTAAATTGAACCTTCAAGGGTTTATGCAATTGAACAATTGAAATCAAATGCTTTCTAGAATTTCCCAGAAAAAATAATCTAAGATGTATTTGATATGAAAGATCTATGGGAAATAAAAGGGTGTTTTTAATGAAGAACAAATACTAGAAAGATACACTATGAGCATAAAAAAAAAAAAAAAAAAAAAAAAAAAAGAAAAGAGAAGGGAGAAAAGGGCTAATGAGAAGAGGAAGGATAAAATCGGACTCAATTCAAAATCTGACAATCACACCTAGTGTTTGAAAGTCTCAATGTCCATTGCAATCACAATAAGAGAGAGAGAAAAAAGGAATCATCTATTTCTTCATTAATCAATCATCAAACTCAACTACAAAATCCCAAAACTACCCCCAACAAAGCACGATTATTGTTCACGGTTATTGTGGTGCACATAGTACATAAACAATAATGCTACAGTGCTTAGCCTCATCAAGTTCAGAAATAAATATTAATATTTTAATCCCAGCCCTTGATTTCAAAATAACCTGCTAGAACTAAACATAACTAGAGATAAAAGGAAAATGCTAAGAATTGATAATGATAATTAGATCTAATAAAATCCCCAAGTCACAGCCTTATCATGCATCATGGCACGATCTTGGATCATCATCAATCAGCAAACCCATGATCACCAAATGGGATAAGATGCAAAAGCATTTCCAATGCTGCTTCCTTTGGAGCATTCACATACTATTGATTAAAGATACGTGAGTTTGTGGCAGGGAGATAAAGCATTACTAGCAATCTCAAGGAATTCTTCAAACTCTCTATGTAAACATGCCCCAGTGAAGATGAAGGAGCCTAGGTAGCCCACTACCTTAACTGTTGCAGCTTGTCATCTACAAGGAAATCATGGATCATATGATGCAGCATGTTGACAGCGCTTATCAAAAGGCATCAAGCTGAAAGGAAGCTAAAGAGGGTCCAAGCCCTTTGTAGTCCTTCAACGAACTAGCAAAGTATGCAAGGGAAGTCCTGTTCCAGCACCATGGGACATGAACCAATGAATGACACTAAACATCACAATTCAAACAACCAATGACTGACAAAAAAGCATGCATGAACCAGGGGCAACCTCCTAAACACTTCCAAGAGAATGCCAACAGCAACAACTCTCTAATGGAATCCACCTTGTTGATGCCAACATGAGTATGATAAAGGCAACAAGAAGTTAGATGATCATCGTGAACTCTGAGAAATGTAGTGCATGATAACAAGCCCAAAGAGTGTTTCGTTGAGATAGATGCATATGATGGTCCATGCCTTATGATTCACCGAATAGACAAGGAGCAACCTCCTTGTCTATTCCAAGAGAATGCCTTCAGCAACAATCCACTAATTGCACATTGCCATGCGTACATGAGTATGACAAAGGCAACAAGAAGATAGATGAAAGTCGTAGACTATGGGGAATGCAGTGCATGATAACAAGCCAAAAGAGTGTTGCCTTGAGATACAGGTAGATGATGGTCCAAGCCTTATGATTCGCCAAATTATGTTCTCCCTAATAGTCCAACATCATTTGAGAAAGACACATAATGAGAGGAAGAATATGTGCCGTTATCATCAACAACAGGTCATGCAAGAACGTTGTCTTGGGGGAGATTGCGGACAAGCTTCACCTAAAGATTGACAAACATCCCCAACCTCACAAACTTCCATGGTTTGATAAGGGAATTAAGTAACCATTTCTAAGTGCTCTCTATTTTATCTTGTCATGGACAGGGACTACTTTGAGGGCATTGATGTGCTGTTGCACCTATAGATGTGTGCCATATCCTTCTTGATTTTCCATGACAATATGATCAAGATGTCTTACATGATAGAAGATGGAAGACCTACAACTTTTATAGAGATGGAGAAAAGATCATTCTCAAATCAATGAGAAGTAAAGGACTTCCAAACAAGAAGAAAGATCTGCCATCACCCATCATCAAGAACTTTCCTAAAGAAAGCTAGGCGAGGGTTTTCAGCTCAAGGACAAGTTTTCTCAAACCCAAAAAGCATGATGACCTAAAGTCAAAAAAAGTAACCTAGCTAAAAAGGAATGCCTAAAAAACCTAATGTCACATGGAAAAAACGGGATGAAAATGTTTGATTTAAAAAAACAACCATAATAAGGCAATTTCGCTAGAGCTCACCAAAATCTGTCATTTTTGCCATGATGAAAATCCTATCAGAGTCCCTCGATTCTCTTTCAGCTATAAGTTGAAGAAAATAAGATGTCTTCATAAGAAAGGGCCAACAAAGCTATTTTTTGCAGTTTTTCCTCTTTTGAGTAGAATTTTGAGATGGCATGTAGGAAATAACATGGAAGGAAGTCAAAATTACCACATGGGCCAAGATCAGTTATTTATTTAAATGTCTCTTTTAGGAACGGACTAATGCCTTGAGCTGTACAAATACCCATGTCATGATCCCTTTGGAAAAAATGTTGAATGAAATCGAATGAACCTTATTTTCTGCCCATAATTCTTTTTGTGAGTAGAGTGTTTTGCTGTTGTTTTCTCCTATCTTTCCTACTATGGTTGTTGGGAGATTTCAAAGTCTTAATCATCAAGAAGACTACCTCATGATACCGATAAGTTGTTAGTTGTATCATCAACTTATCCCATTTAAACCCTGGATATCAACATTGATACACTTCATCAATCGTTTTACAACAACAACAACAACAACAAAGCCTTAATTCCAAACTAGTTGGGATTTCCCATCAATTCATTTGATCAGATTAAACCCATAAAAGTAACAAGAATAAAGCTAGAAGAGAAAAATGAACTACTGGGTACAATGAAATTACTGAAACTAGATTGATCTAAGGAAGCTAATGTTCTGCTGAAGCTTGGGAGAGGCTAAGGGAGCCCAATTCGACCAGATTGTACGTCTATCATTGAGCAACATATTCAATGGAAGAACGAGTCCACCATGGCACCTGACAATATTATCCTAAAGATATATAATATGGGAAGCAAATTCCCTGTGGTAAGGTATCAATATGTAACAAGGGAACTCTATATAGTTTCGCAGATTGGTCAGCTCATGCTGGTAGAACTAAACAAAATGATATGAAACCTGGGATTGTTTGCAAGAGCTTCCTGACGATCTAAGATTCCCCACTTGTGGAGGTCAATTGCATGCCTTTTTATAGTTGGTAAATTGAACTGTTTCATATTACCAGATGGAAAAGAAAGAAAGAAAGAAAGAAAAGATGATATAAACAAAACCCAATCAAACAATTACCCAAAAAAAAAAAAAAAAAAAAAAAAAAAAAACATCAACAACAACAACAACACATTCAGTTATTCAAGTTCACAAGACATTCAGATTATGATATCAAACTCAAAGATACAATATATCATAGCAATCAACGGGAGAACATTACCATCCCATCCGGAGTCATTCCAGTAGCTGGTGTCTCCCCACGACCAGGCGCCTATCCCCAGCCTGCTGACCTTCACATCCGACCCTCCCAGCTTCACTTTGTCCACTTCTTTCAACGTCGTGACATTCTCAGAGGCCACGGCTCTCGTTGCAAGAGCTCTCCTGCCACGGAAGAGGCAAAACCCCGCACTGCTGAGCTGCAGAGCCATGGAAAGCCCCAACTACGCCAAATAAGAAGGGGGAAGGATAGGATCACAAAAACGAGGGCTGTGCTCCAGAGTTCTGACAATAACGTCGAAAGATTAGAACTCGAGCAAATTTACAGCCCAATTTAAGAGCAAACTCGAATTAATTTGATGAATTAAATAGGGCAGGAGTTGGGTTGTTCGTGGATTAGCGATAAGGGAATCAGGGTGTGTGGTGAAACGAAGAATCGGGTATGGATTTGTGAAATTTTGGAAGAACTTGTCGGATTTGAGAGGCGGGATTGGATCGGATTTTTTTGGTGGGACTTTTTTGGTTTTTTATTTTATTTTGTGTTTTTTTTTGGGGGCTGGTGAGACTGCGTCGCATATTTTAAAAAATTTAAAATATACTTTTAACCCTCAAACTTTCATTTAAAATTTATTTTAATTTATAATTTTTTTATAATTTATTTTTTTATTTTAAAATATTATATTTTAATGCTTTATGTATGAGCTTAATTAAAATTAATGAAATAACCGATATACCAACTATATATATATTATATAATATAATATAAACTATCATATATCTTATATAGCAAATTATTAAAAACTTAACTAATAATGTATTCTTCTATCAATCAATTGATCTTATACAATGGAATGCCAAAAAAAACAATATCTTGAAATTATAAAAAATTAAATGGCAATAACTAAACATGATCAAAATAAATTTTGAGGAAAAGTTAAAGGATTGAAAGTAAATTTTAGTTAAAAAAATAAAAAATAAATATATTTTTAAATTTGCTAATTAGATAATATTTTAAGTAAGGTTAATTTGTGCCCAGATAGATAGCTATTGAGGTTTGTAGTCGTTGGATCCCTTTGATATTTTATCCACACCCTTTTGATCTCATCTCCTCGTTGCTCTCCTTCACTCTTTAGTTCCACCATAAGCCATTCATGTCTATCTCTCTCTACTTTCCCTTTCTATTAATCTTGCTAAGAACTCTTAAGAAGAGTTGATCAAACATCGGATATGATTGATTTTTAGGTCAGAACTATTTTTTCTCTAAAAGTGCTCTAGCCCATAATCAATTCTAACTTTCAATCTATTCTCAACCTTGATTTGAGCCTCTTACTTTCTAGTTATAATCGATGAAGAAAAAAAAAATAAAAAAAGCATTTATGACCAACACGATTAACGGTATTTATCGATCAGGAGGTAATTTCTTTGCTTATAACTTTATACAATACTAAAACTCTTATTTTCTTATTATTTTTATTTACTACTTAGCTAAGAATTTAGAATTCGGAAGAGAGAAAAAGGATATGTTATTCCTCTATTACTTTTTTTTTTTACATCTACTCTTAAAATATATAACAAAATTAAAAGATAATTTTATTTTTCCATAAAATTTAAATTATTGTAAAATCAAATGCACATTAAATACACTTTAATCTCATATTTATCCATTAAAATATAGAGTATCTAAATAAATTCATTTTATTTCTTTTAAATTTTCTTCAGAATCAAACTAAACTTTTTATTTTGATAATGACAGAGGAAGATTATAATCGCACATAAGACGTGCCTCTAACACCACTAATGGGGATATTAATAGGGGGATTTTGAAGAAGGATTGACACTATTTTGATCAAAAGAAACTAAACAGGCCAAACAATTAGCAACCTAATTGGCTTCTCTGAAGACAAGCGATGGAGCAAATTCGGCTATAGTAGAAATAAAATGTAACATAGTATATATATAAGGATGACTGCAGCTCTCCATTTCCATGCAGCCATGAAATAACCATAGCTGATTCCCTTCCAAGATTATATTAGAAGTTTAAAAATTCATGATAGCTGCAAGTAGACCAGCCTAGACACTAGTCAGTTGAACTATAAGCATCGAACCAGTAGAAAGAGGTACAACCAAAGCAAATAAAACTCTTCCAATATACTTCCAATATAGTGTCTAATAACTATTCAGGCATAAGAAGAATCCAAGGTAATAAGATGCATTAAAATTCACTTTGAAGAACTCTGATTGTGGGGATGATCAAGAAATAAGTTTTAAAGACCGATCCACGAAAGTGTGAAAAATCATCCTAAATATCAAAAGCCACCATAATGAATAAGAGGGTCAGCATAAAAGAACCCTCCGCATGAAAAAGAGCCAGACTAACAATTCTTCTTAGACTAAACAACTTATCCTGAAAATATGCCTCAAATCCATCAAAGATTCAACAAGATATTTCTTCACGTGACTAAAGTACAAAAGAAAATTAAATTACTGATTTAAGCGTTAATTCCTTATTGAATTATAATAATATTTTCTAATTAATTCTAGACGCTAAATATATTAGTACCTAGCTTAAGATCATGAGATATATTTCAAAAAGATGCACACAAAAGTCAAAAAAAAAAAAAAAAAAAAAAGATTTTTATCGAATGGCTTAAAGCACTAACAGATCCACAAAAGACTAACACATAAACCTTAAAAAAATAAAAATAAAAATAAAAGATCCGATGCAATCTCAACCCCTTTGACTCCTAGGCTACTTTTATCACTAAAAAATAGAAACTTGCGAATAAAAAAAAGGGGATATCTTGCAAAGCTTGTCAGCTTTGTAGATCATGCACAGTTAGGCAAGTTGCAGAGCAGGCCTAAATTAACTTTTAACACAAATCTCTAATAGTTTTATAATAAACTAAGAATCAGTAAAATTTTATCCCTATGTAGCAAGTTATAATTTTTAAGTCGCGGCCACAAGCGCATGCAATATATATGAGTCAAGGATCTTTTATCTTCAAAAGTTGCATCAAAAGTCTACCCGGAATTGAATTGGAGAAAGATAGTCTTTGGTTGCGAGCATTAAAAGAGGAGGATGAGAAGGTGCATGCGGCAGTCAACACGAATGAGAATATTAGTGAGTCATATATTTTTGATATAAAAATGATAGATCAAATAAAAAATATTTTTTGATTTAAAAAAGAATACTATTTCTTTTATATATTATAGATTTTGCTGTTCTTGTACACTTTGATCGTTGGTTCCATTAGGTGTCTTCGTTTCACTTCATTGGAAAGTTTTGCCGAGTTCACACATACTATGTCATAAAACTTCATATTTTTACTTAGATAGAGAGACGGCAATATGTGATGTGAAGTTATGAACGGCAAAGATAACATGCACTCTGGCATACAATGGAGGTACATCAAATAACTCGAGAAACCCACAAATAAACATCACACAACAATACAATCCCATTCTATCACCCTAAACTTGTACGAAAATAATCCTATTCCAACATAATCTGTCATACAATACATCAAACTGGACGGCAAACTGATCCTCATGCCCATCACGGGCTATCGCTTGCTGGAGGTGGCGTGAGGAAAGGAATGCCAGGAATCTTGGGGATCGAAGGGAAGATTGGAATAGAAGGGAAGTTTGGGATGGAAGTTATTGGAGGCAGTGTGATCTTAGGGACAGCAGGCATGGTAGGCAGGGGTGGCAGTGCAGCGCTAGGCACAGTCGGCACGACGGGCATTGGTGGCACTGCAAACTTTGGAACGGTGGGTATCGCCGGCATTGGAGGCATGGTAACCTTTGGAACGCCCGGTATCGCCGGCATTGGAGGTGTTGTCAGCTTTGGAACAGTCGGCACGGTCGGGATCGGCGGTAATGTGGGCTTGGGCAGGGTTGGGATGGCCGGGGCTGCAGGTGGAGACTCCGGCGCGGAGGTGTCCAAGAGATGGCGAGCTGCATGGCTTACGTTGTTGAGGCTCAAGAGGACGAGGGCAACAAGGAGGGCGAGGCTGGTGTTGGAAGCCATGGTGTTGTATCGCAAGGTACTTTGGATGGCTATGGGAGGGAAGGGCCAAGGATGTGCTGCGATGGGAGGGGAAGCTAATGTTGCTTGGTATTTATGGTGGAGGGGTTGATGGGGTTGGGGGGGGGGGAAGAGTTTGGGGATTGGTGGTATGACTTTGAGTTGTGTTAGGAGGGTAGAGCTTGGTGGTTGGCTTTCATTTGGGTTGTGTGTTTTCGTGTTGGGTGGGAAAGAATGGGGTGGTGGACGCTGCGTTCTATCGTTAGTTCACCTTCTTAACCATACATGAGTAACAGGAGTCCAAAGTTGACGGATGGTTAAGAAATTTTATGTGGAGAGGTGGGCTAACATTAACAAGTCTTCGTCAGATGCTGATTTAATTATTATTATTAAGAAATCTGAAATTGGTTGACAAAGTTTATCACCTAAATATGCAAACCATGAGTCAGATTGGTTCTAGGTTAACATGACTTGACCCATTTCTTATTGTAATGGACCCATATAATTGGTTCAAACCGGTCAAATTTAGGTTCCAAATAATCCATTCCAAATTAATTTTGATCAGGTTTCATAGGGTTAGTTCAAAGTTAATCAATGTTCAGTTTTGTGACTGGAACTTATTTGGCCTGATCAAGAGTTCCATCTGATTTTGAGACTCAGGCCTGAATTGTGGCTTCGGGTATAGATTACTCTCGGTCGTAGGCTCAAGTTAGGTGCAGTGATGGTGTCTTCATCTCTTTTTTTTTCTTCTTTATCATTCATTTAAATATAGTATCATGGCATAAGACCTTGTGATTAACTTGACAACGTACTTCGTTCATTATGGATTTCAGGACTCAGATCTTTAGCTCATCACTCTCAATTAAGCATAAGGAACACTACCAATGGGTGTCAATTCGTTTGGTTGCTAATATCACTAGGCTATAGATATTAGTGATCAGGATTTGAATTCTACCCTCACTCCAATTTCAATCGAGCATCTTCCTTTCCTGATTGGATTCTTTGGGTTCTTCTACTCTATTACATATACTAAATATTGAAAGGAACACATTTCTACCAATGTTTTTTATTCAGGCACTTGCAACAAATCTACCAAACAAACTACAGCTTTAGTCAAGAAATCCCTAATAAATTTTTCAATTTAGGAACTTATTAAAAACTGCAAACCAAATGGTATGTTTAGTCCAGAAAACATTCCATCAAATGAATGTAAATCATCTCATTATTGTCAAAAAAAAATTATAGGCATTAGCCCTTCCACGGCAACTAGGTAACAAGATGGTTTTGTACAAACTATTTCATCTTATCTGAATCCGTCATAGCTATTATACCTAGAACTTCTAAGTTTTTTTTTTTTTTTAAAACAAAAATATAAAAACAAGAAAGCCTCAAAGAAAGAAAAATCTTTATAAAAAACCCACAACAAGATGCAGAAGCATAAATAAAATGCAATAATCAAGGAAAAAATTTGCACTCCAAACCATTGGATTTACAATCAGCTCAAAGTCACAAATTTTTCAAGATAATCTACCACTTGAAATTCATAGATCATAGACCTCAACTCTTACAAGCTACAAAATATGGATGGTGTATATAGGTACCAGTTTTCAAACCTCTCAATATCTTGGAATCAATTTATGACTTCAATATTCTAAAATTTTAATATTCAATGCATGTTGCAAGGAAAATTATAAATCTGTAATTATGGTAGGGGCTGAATTAATCATGGAGAGATGGAATGGATCTTTTTGTTTTTGAAATGGTTGGGAGAGAGGAGGGGCTCAAGGATAGAGAAGTGCACCTTCAATAATTAGAAGAGTGGTTTTTTATTTTCATAAATAGTAAAAAGGAAAATCAATGAAATTAATAAATTAATTTTATTTATGGTATCTTTATGGCCTCGTTTGAGTCTCCATAAAATTGTTTCTGAGAACCTGTGATTCGAGGAAAGTGTTTTCTTATCCTAAACATAGGATGTGACTTTCCATATGATCATGGGAAGATCGCGTCTTTTGAGAAGAAAATGTTCTATCGACCACATTGAAACGCCATCTAAATGATTAGTCACTCACTTTGTTTCCAAAAATTTAGATTAAAACAAGTTAGAAGGTTTCACAACACTTGATATAGATATGAAGTTAAAGCATGGAGAAGCTTTACTACTGGCCAATCCTTAGTTGTATCATGCTCTTATTAGAAGTCATCTCTATTTAACTAGAGCAAGGTTAGATATTGTTTTCTTTGTTGGACTTGTTAGTAGGTTTATGCAAGATCTAGCAAAATCACACTTAGATACATTAAAGAAAATTTTGAAGTATATCAATTATACATTTGATATAAGGCTACTCTATAAAAGGAGAGCTGATTTTTCTTTGCATGGCTTCTCAGATGATGATCTAGGGGGTGACTTGGATGATTGAAAGTTTACATCCAGCTATGTGTTTTTGTATTGTGATACAGATATCTTCTAATGTAGTAAAAAGTAAGATTCAATTTCTCTACCAGCAACGGAAGTAGAATACAAAGTTGCTGCTTTTGCTGCTTAAGAATTGTAGGTTTTGAAGATTTATTGATGATCTTCACTTATCTACAAGCCAACTATTCTTCTTGGTGACAATTGAAGTGCTATTAAGCTTGCAACAAATTCTGTTTATCATGTAAGAATAAAGCATATTGAACTTGAGCACCACTACATCCAACAAAAATTTTTGAATGGTACTGTCAATGCATTAGAGGTGCGAAGTCAAGCGAATGTTGTTGACATATTTACCAAAGTAGTCTCCAGGGTCCTTTTGAGTTGCTAAAAACCAAGCTTGAATTTATTTCCAAAAAATCACTTGAAGGGGAGTGTTAAAATTAGTAAAATATTTTTTTTTTGGGAGTTGGTAGTGTCTTTTCATTATCCCATGCAGTCTTAATTATCATCTCTTCATTTTCTTATGAGTTTCCTTAGTTGTTTAATCATCCTTGTAATTTCCTATAAGTTTCTTTGGTTAACCATATTTTCAACTTCATAGGAGTACCTTGATAATTTAACCATCTCTTCATTACAAGTCTTCAATGCACATACTTTGTATGGAGTCTATAAATACCCCTATCACTTGTAATGCAAATGTAATCCACAAGTTGAGTGTTTTCCCTCATATGAAGTTCTTTGCTCTTATTCATTTTGGAGGTGTAAGGTTATTTGCAGAGTTGTTCTTCTTCACAAACTGGTTGGTGGTTTTGGGTTAGCGTTAACTTTGGTTACACTATCCATTTCATTTCTTTTTTCTAACAATGAACTTTTGTTTTCCATGAAAAAAAATCATCAGAAAACAAGAAATTCTTCTTTTCAGCTTTTTCAGAATGGGGAAGTTTTTCTTCCAAATCCACAAATTGAGTGTTGAGCCTGCTGGTGGATCACGTGGTAGAGATTTTCACTGGCCAGGCATCACAAAAAATAAAAATTAAAAAAAAAAAAAATTCCATATCCTAGCTAGCTGTCATACCACACAACTAACTGATGAATTGGGAAGAAGCGTGGCTCATTCTGGCCCATCACCTAAAGAGAGAGGGTACAACGGTTAAACAAAATGCCAATTACATCAGAAACAAAAAGAAACATATTGCAGTCAAAAATCTTGCTCTTTTTTTTTTTTTTTTTAATTTAAATCTCAGGAGATTCTACAGAAAAGTTCTACCATTCTGTGATATGGACACCTCAAAGGCAAGAATAACTACTAAAATCTGATTTCTTAGAAAAAAAATCTACTAGGGTATCTTCGGTATGGTTTGTAAAGTTCCTTATGCTTGAAAAGTTATTTTTACTCATCACTTGGTAATTAATAAATTTGCTTATCACTTCATGGGCTGTATCCCATGCCAAGTTTCTCTCCTCGAGGTTTTGTGAATCATAGGCAGAGAATAAAAGTATTTTACTCTGTGCTTTAGCTGACTTTCAACGCTTTGCATAGGAGGTTGTGTATCTGATGGTCAGAGTTTCTTTCAAGGAGTTAGTATGAGGCAATTTCATTTTTAAACAAAAGAGAATCGACATTGTATTTACAGTTTCATGAAATTTTAGGTGTTCATTGTCTATGGATTGAGGTGTTCTAAACTATTAGGAAACTTTAGAGTGCTTCAATGAATTCAAGAATTAAAAATTCCACCAAACAAGTTATGAGGTCATTTTCTAACAGCACTTGTGGACTTGGAAAAGTGGATTGCATAAAATATCTATTTGAAACTTGTGAATGTGAGAACAAGGAAGAACAGTGTTCTCCACCACCTCCATAGGCAGAAGCCTTTGTGATCAATTTTGAGGTAATGCCTGTTTATTTGTTTCATCTAAAGGTCTATAACTCACATATTTTATGGTAACTTCTACAATTGTTCTTTATTTTCTTCACCCGCACTGACGTTTTGTAGTTTGTAAGTCACCAAAACCAATATTCTCCGTGGAGGACGTTAGGAGGAAAGAAGTGACCAGGCTCTATTGTTTTCTAGTTCAACTCTTCCTCACTTAAAGTGGGAATTGAACTTTATCAAGAGGTTATCCGATTCTCGCAAGTGGATTCCGTGCCTTTCTCCTGAAATGTGGTCCATTTACCTCCATCATATAAAAGGAATTCCTCTCGGTATATTTCATTTATGATTACAATATAAACCTACAAGGTTGTTTCTTGACGAGATTCTTTAGTCTAGAGCTATCTGCTTTGATCCAGAAATTTTGAGTTGCTGATTCAATGTATTTTAACCATCATCATTTTTTTTCCACAAGTGTAGACAGGATGAATGGATACATAAGGGAGTCTAGAGAGGTCTATTACGAAGGCAAATGTCTCATAGTTTCTGTGAAAGGACTAAGGCTCCACTCAACTTTAACTAAGACGTATGGTAGAAAAAAGACTGAACTCACGTATGATGGTATTGCTACCTAATTTGCATTAGAGAGAGGAGTTTACAGCCAAACGAAAGAAAAGCTCAATCTTCCTCATTTATTTCTAGGCAATTCATGAGTTCTGAAATTCTCCAGCAATTTATACAGTTGTATGTAGGCTCATTGAAACGTGTAGGCTTGAAATATCTTCTCCAAGAGAAAGACTTGGATTATCCTTTTCTCAATAATTTGTACTGTTTTATGAATTTCCAATGGCAAATTGCAAATGCCATAACTTGTTTACAGTGGAATCAGGACCCAAAAAAAAAAAAAAATCCTCACTAACTGGAACAAAATTATAGTTTTAGCATCATCTGCATGTCTCTCTTTGGTTTGATTTCATGCAAAAGTTGACTTTCTGAGGCTAAATCTATATTTATACAGAAACGACACTAAAAAATACTACTAAAAACCCTAAAAAGCACATTTCATATGGGAAATTCATTTCTAGATAAAATTTGGAAATTCATTACTATAAACACCAATATAAAGTCTTTTTAGATAGCTTCAGAAGCCATTAAGGTAATTTAGATAAGGCCCAGCAGGAAGGATTTAAATACCCTTTAAAGAAGAATAAGAGGGTGTGGACAAAACCATACAGCAGAACCACTCAAGAATATGAACGCTCTAATAACATTTATGGAGATAGATGTACCAAATAATATACTTGCTGAAAGATTGGATTTCATGATACCCACTTACATGGACTGAAATTTTATTTGAAATGAATATCTAGGTCTAACTGCAAAAATAATAAGTTTTGAAATAAATAACCTGCATTGTTTTTTGTGCATGTGGCTACTCTTTTCTTTTGTCCAGAGAAACATTTTAAAAAATCTTTATAAATCATCATTTCCATGAATGAACTATAAATCCAAAAGGCAAAATTGCTCGCGCACACACACGTATTGATACTTTTGCTCCAAAACAATTTTTTTAATACTTTTTGAGCAAATGTCCTTATGAAAAATGGCAATATGAATAATGTTACGGTACTCAGAAGGAAAATATCACAACTTTAAGCTTACCTATGGCCAAAAACAAACGCAACCAACGGTGTTCATTTTTTTAAGCATTTTAGGTAACCATGAAAAATTCATGGGCATTACATATAAATAAATACAAGCAGTGTTACTTTATATAATCTGATATCTTCTTATCTAGAAAGGAAAACTGATATATTAGTAATCACTTCTAAAGATTTATTTATTTTTTCAATCAAAGAGGTCCATAAAATGATAAGGAAATCATAGAAGGGAACTTAGGCAATAAATTAGAATTTGATGTCTACTTGAAACATAGGATTCTTCAAAGCTAGCTATAACCCCTCTCTCTCTCTCTCACACACACACACACACACACACACACAAAAGCATCATATATGATTATTTGTAGTCACTTCCTTTACATTCTATTTTAGATGAATACTTTATAGTTGGCTCAAAACACAAATTCGCTTCACACACACACACAGACTTTATGGAGTTTTCACACACGCACACACAAAGACAGACACAGAGACTTCATGGAGTTCACAGAGCTAATGGTAACAGCAACATGCTATTATTAAATCATGTTCATTGAGTACATATGAAACGCGACAAAATATTGTACTCAGGGAGGATGAAACCCCTCTTTTTTCATCATAAACTACCTCCATGCTAACCTAACAAAAAGCATTATTGTAGAAACTTAGACAACCAGTGTCATACCCACGTAAGATAAATAAAGCACCAACTACACACTACTGCTCCATGCTATGACCTCATCATAAACTTCTAAAATCTCAGCTGCAATCATTAGGCCGCAGGTGCGACATCGTCGTCATCGTCGTCATCGTCATCACCCTCGCCATTATTTTCGCGGTAGATCCAATCGTCAAACGCCAGGTCACGGGTCTCTGCAAAGACTAAACCAAAAGGAGACGACTTCCCAATGGTGACAACAGCCATTGGAGTGGAGGAAAGAAGACAGAGGGAAGAAAGAGCTAGTACCAAATGTAGGGGCTTGGGGGCTTTGGAGTGAGGAGTGAAGCAGGACTTGGCTCTGTAATTTATACACCAGCGAGGAAGTGGGGTTCCGGCCTTGTTGCTCTCGTCTGGGGCCGAGATCTATGTCGACTGGGGGAGATGCCTTCAGCTTGAGGTGGGGTTGGGGGGGGGGGGGGAAAGGGGGGTCGGAGGTGGGGTGGCGTACTATTGTTCACAAGTTTGTCCTAGGTGGCGAGCAGGCCTCGCCGTTTGGGGCGGGGCTCATGGCGGGTGGGGCGGGGCTCATGGAGGGTAGCCGCGGTCCACGGTCTCCACGTGGTTGAGGCGAGCCATGCGCGCTCAGAGGGCATTGCATGCTTGCCACGGTGGACTGTGGAGAGCGCTCCAGCGGGAAAAATTTCTCCGCGGACTGCTTGACAACGAGTCAAAAGGGTCCGGCCTCGTCCACTGCTATGACTTCGCTGACAAAAGGGTCGCTGGTTCTCCGGCTTTCCATTGCGCCGAGCTGTTTTTATTAAAAGGCTAAAAAAAAAAATTTTAATAAAATCGGGACGGAAACAAAATATTTTAAGAAAATGGTGTTAGAGTGAAAAACGTCATTTGAAATGGTATTTTTCAAGCTAAAGTCCTGCTCCGTCAGCACTTTTAGAAACGCCACACGGTGAGGATTTCTGAAAACATCACACGGTGTGGCGTTTCTGAATGAAAACGCCACACGATGTGGCATTTTTGAAAATGCCACACGGTGTGGCGTTTCTGAATGAAAACGCCACACGGTGTGGCGTTTTTATGTAAACGCCACACGGTGTGGCGTTTTTATGTAAACGCCACACGGTGTGGCGTTTTTATGTAAACGCCACTCCATATGGCGTTTTCATTGGGTACCCCCCGAGCCCTCCTCCGATCCCCGAGCCCCCCCGGCCCCCCCTCCCCCCCCCCCCCTCGGTCCCCCCCCCCCACATTCGGCCCCCCGAGAGCGAGCTCCACCCCGGTCCCTCCCCGAGCCCCCCCCCCCCCCGAGCCCCTCCCCCGACTCCCCGGTCCCCCCCCGGTCCGCACCCCCTCCCTCCGAGCCACCCCCCGGCCCCGAGCCCACCCCAAGCCGCACGCACCCCACCCCCCCACCCCGACCCCCCGGTCCCCCTCGGTCCGCACCCGAGCCCATCGGTCCCCCCTCGCTCGCTCTCTCTTGTGCGCGCCCGAGCAGTCCCCCAGCTCCCTCTCTCTCGCGGTCCGTCTTGCGACCCATCCCCTTTCCTCTATCGGACCGGTGGTTCCCCAAGGTAAATTTTTTTAATTCAATTAAATTATAAAAATGCACATCATGTTATAAAAATTGATGAACACTGAATAGTGCCTTATATTACCTCAATACACATCATATTCTTAATTTATGTCAATAATTATTTCAACACCAGTTATTCCCACGTATATAATAAGGGCAACCTAAGGTGGTGGTTTTAATGTTTTAAGGTGGTGTGTTTTTTGGCATTTTTCAGTAATGTAGAAATAATTACAATGTAATTCAAAACTTTGCTGCTTGAGGCTGCATATAAACTGGGCTTTTGCTCTTTGTGCTAAGCTCAATCTTATGCTTGATCATAACTATGAATGTTCAAAAAGTTTGCTCATCAGCCACTTATGCAAGCTGATTCTCGAATTGTCCTTGAACATTTACTTATTCTTGCATGTCAGATTATTTTGGGGTTGGCTCGTTTATGGTTAGAGCCTTGGGGTTGGCTCGTTTAT
This sequence comes from Metroxylon sagu, assembly GCA_017589505.3. Classification (NCBI taxonomy): domain Eukaryota; kingdom Viridiplantae; phylum Streptophyta; class Magnoliopsida; order Arecales; family Arecaceae; genus Metroxylon; species Metroxylon sagu. The sequence continues at coordinate 335,188 of JACVBY030000345.1, forward strand.
AGTTAGAGCCTTGTTTGACCTAGAAATTCTAGGTGACCATTTGAAAATCAATGCTCGTGTTGGCCATAACATAGGTTTCAAGATTCAGCTATCTATCAAAGGCTTTGCCTAGGTGGATGGTTGCAGTTGGAGACTTGAAGCATTGTTCCACATGCTTTAGTGGACATTTAGAGGGCAAGAAATTATGGTATAATTGAAAACAAGTATGTAGTTGTGGATGAGGTAATTAAGTCCATTTGTTGCTATATGGTGACTGCGAGGACCTTTTGGTTGTTACCCACGAAAATTGTTTATTAGTTATCACACTTGATAAAGACATCTCTTTGTATTTTCTCTATTCTAATTTGAGAGGACTAGAAACTTTCTGTTGCTTTTAAGAAGCATATTCAATGAGCTCAAGTGATGTTATATTGACAAACTTTAGTAGTCCATTCAAACCATATTTTTATGTTAGAGCACCCATGCATGGTTAGCTAACTTCTTCCCTAAGTAATGATTAAATTCTTATTATCCATTTTTTATTTCACAAAGGTGAACAATCAGATATAGTGATGAATGGACGCCTAAGTTGCTACTGCCAATGGCCAAACCACCAGATTATGATTGTCAAACTTGAGCTCCCCTCACTCGATATAGGTCTTTTGAGAAGTTTTGTACCATCTCATCTATGTCAGGCTAGTTTCCTCAAAGCCTATGTGCTTTTGTGCGCTGCATCCAGTCCAAAGAAACTATGCTTGTAAAACTGAATAAGTCACCATGGGAACTGTTTAATTCTAAGCTCATAAACCACTTTAGCACCTCATGATTTAAATTCGTTATTGGAAACCTCACATTGACTTCTCTCTGTCTTGTTCATATCCTATCAGATAAATTGACATCCGAAGACATTGAACCAGCAATAAGATCTTGTACTAAGAACCAGCAATTAGATCCTGTACTAATCAATTATATCTCCTTATCTTGTGAAGTCTGTAGAGATTCATGCAAATCAGATCAGGATGGTTGGTTTACTGATTGGATATATTGCGGGAACAAAGCTGGTGAAGATATCATTTAAATTTTGGAGAGATATCTTTTTAGTGTCTTCTGCATCCTCTCTATCTCTCTTGACAATTCATTAATGGAACAAAGGAAGATGAAAAGCTGCCTAAAATATGCTTTAAGATTAGAATAATGGGATGATATCTACTAAGCTTCTCAACTATGCAATCAACAAAATAATCAGATTGCTGGTATGTAACGTATTGTCCTTTTTAAACCAAAACTCAGTGCTGGCAGTTGGTTCATTAACAGGATGGACCATGCGAGATATCAGGGCCATGTAACTGCATTTTGTATTAATCCATATTTTACACCTTAATTCAATTAAATTTTTTAATTCAATTAAATTTTTCTTATGTGATGTTTTTACTTGTTTTGACAGAGTAGTACGAGATGGCTCATAATGTTTTGCATCCAGGGCCTCACGATCCTAGTGTTCTCACTCTGCAAGCCTCGCATAGATCAACCAAAATATTTAAGGGCGAGGTATGCATTATTGATCGATGATTCTTAATTAGTTAGCATGCGTTCATGTTATTGATATGTATTATTGTAATGAATTTATTGCAGGAATTACCGGTGTTTAGATGCCGTCGACATGACATGCAGATATGGAAGGAGACACCGGGCATGGCACACCCACGAGTGCAATATTATTTGAAGCAGGTTGGCATGTATGGCATATATCGGATAGGCCAGATTCGACTCGATGTTGGCCTTATTTCTGCACTTGTTGAGAGGTGGCGGCAGGAGACCCATACATTTTATCTTCCATTTGGCGAGGCAACGGTCACACTACAGGATGTCGGTATTCTGAGTAGTCTACGGATTGATGGGTTAGCGATTACTGGGCTTGATCCGCGTTATATATTAGAGCAGTGGCAGGATATATTTGTGAGGTTATTTGGGGTTAAACCCCCTGCCAAGGCATTTTCTAAAGGCCGTTTCCGCTTATCATTCTTCGATCAGTTCTACCGAGACTTCCACTTGGATGATGATGCAGATGATGAGGTTGTCCAGCAGTTTGTGAGGGGGCAACTTCTTCGAATTATAGGTGGAGTCATCCTTCCAGATACATCCGGATATTTAGTGAAGTTGATGTATGTACCTCTTTTAGAAGACTTGGGGGCATGTGCTGCATATAGTTGGGGTTCTGCTATACTTGCCGGTTTGTATTAGGCACTCTGTCGCGGAACGAACCCTACTCAGACAGAGATAGGAGGATACTTGCCCTTGCTACAGGTAAACAATTGATTAAATCGAATAAGTATAGATTTTTTTCTTTTGTATTGTTTACTAATATTGAGCATTATTGAAACATTCAGATATGGGTATGGAAACGATTACCTATTTTTCGTCCCATCAGACTTGAGACTCCGGAGGCTAGACCTGCTGATGCAGATGATGCTTGGCACTTAGATGCACCATGGGGGCATAGATGGAATGTGAGATTGAACTAAAAGAATGTCCCAACTCATACACTGCGTGCCTATAGGGATCAGTTCGACGTATTGGATAATAGTTCCCAACGGGTATGACATTATTAAATTTTAAATCATTTTTCAATGTTATTTTTTTATTTTATGTAGGTAGGTTGTGGATTGATGATTTTTTTACATGCAGTTCATATGGTGTCCATATACGCTCAAGATTATCTCTATTTTGCCATCAAGTTGCTTATTCGGTTCAGATATTTGGATGGCACAGACCCCTCTTATTTGTTTTGTTTTAATGGAGTGGCATTTTTCGGACCGAGTGCTTCGACAATTTGATTGCCGCCAGTCGATATCATCACCATGTGATACGTCACTTCAGCTTCATCAGATAGATCGATAAGGGAGGGCACATGCCACGTGGGATGTCATACACGCCACACATATTGCTACATGGAATGAGTGGGGTGAAAACATCATTATTGGGGAGCCTATCGCTGAGGGAGTCTCATTTACTCCTGAGTACATGGAATGGTTTAGAAGTATAACACGTATATGCATTAGCCGTTTCGAGTATCATACTGCGGGCTACGAAGGAGAAGGAGCTTCATTTGAATTATGGTATTATTATAAAATAATTATTTAATATCATTTATTTTTGAGTTATTATCTTTTGTTTTTTGATATTATATTATCATAAACATGCAGCATGAGAGGTTTCAAGAGTTGTCCTTGAACTTGGATCGAGTTATGCATTCGACATCGAAGGCCGAGCGGCAAAGGATTCATTTGGACATGAGGGCAGTTTTAGATAACACTTTTTTTGTAATTGGCCATCAGCATGTGAGGAGTACACCTGCTGCGGCACGAGTTCATGAGGAACCGACGATGGCACACGCATATGAGGATCCTGGGACGAGTAGATTTAGTTATACACCATCGCCTTCTTACATGCCATCGCCATATGCACACGATTTTTCACACATGGGGCATGCAGGTGAGGGTACATCTGGTAGTCATGATCAGAGGGCGTTGCTGATTACTGACATTGCTGATACGGATATCACCGAGGTCGGCGATGATGTCTTCCACTATTTTTGCGATATTGATATGATAGATACGATCCCCACGCAGGAGGGGATCTCCCATGTGGTTAATGAGGGCCCTCGAACGATCGCGACATATGCGCGACGCTCTAGACGAGTTCAATGACCTCCTAGATGGGGCTGTGGTACTTAAGCTATGTAAATAAACTAATTGTTGTAAAGACTTTTTTTGTTTAATGCATTAAATATGTTTCATCTGTTGAGACCATGGCTGTTTCAAAATATTAAAGATGAGTTCGACGACCTCTTAGACTCTGTTGTTGTTATTGTTGTTGTTGTTGAAAGTTTTGCATTTGTCGCTAGCAAGCCATTTAGCACCAGAGTTCTTCCGTGCTGGTGGAGCAGAGGTGGATTTGGAGAACAGAACTGTTCATCTTATAGGGATCATCAAATGGCTTTTTATGTGAGCAGGGCCATGCATATTTTCTTCCCTTTCTTTTGGGAATTTGAATCTGAATATACTAATTATAAAGGGTGCTTCATAGATTGTCAAGCTAGTTTTGAACTATTTTGCTATCTTACATATTTAAATTTGGTTAAATTGATGTAAAATTTCATGAATATACCATGTAGCTAGTACTCTGGGGAAGGGTAAAGGCTAATATAAATAATTCCATGAGAAATGGTAGGGTAATTGTCAACAAGTATTCATCTAGTTGAGACCAAGAGATAAAGTGAAGGAAAATATAACAGGGTAGTCATTGATAGTTTTTTTCTCAGAAACCTGCATGCATGGTAGTGGTGGGAATGTTGAGTTTAAAGTGCATATAACAGGGAAGATTAAATGTATAGGCCTGATGGATTATAGAATGAGGAAGCACCATTGAGATGGTGCATTAACTTGGACTTTTGTGTTTCCTGTGTTATTAACTTGGACTTTTACAATTTCTGTTACCCCACTTATATATTGGACACTACAGATATCAACTTTTATGACAATTGAAATCTCTTTAGACCACATCATCCAGGAAATGATGCCTCTATTTTTAAAATTTGCTACTGCAGGAACTACACCACTCCGTTCAACAGGAACAGAATTAAGTACAAAAAGTTGCAGCCTATGCAATTCAGATCAAGATGGACCAAGTATACAGAATTAAGTACAAGATGGATCAAGTGAAACTCTTCTGAAACTCTTCTGAAACACATATGAAACTCTTTGAAACTCTTCTAAAACTCTTCTAAAACACATTTGGAACTCTTTGAAACTCTTCTGAAACTCTTCTAAAACATATTTGAAACTCTTTGAAACTCTTCTAAAACACATTTGAAACTCTTTGAAACTCTTCTGAAACTCTTCTAAAACACATTTGGAACTTTTTGAAACTCCTCTAAAACTCTTCTAAAACTCTTCTAAAACACATTTGGAACTCTTTGAAACTCTTCTGAAACTCTTCTAAAACACAATTGAAACTCTTCTAAAACTCTTTTGATACACTTCTAAAACTCTTCTAAAACACATTTGAAACTCTTTGAAACTCTTCTGAAACTCTTCTGAAACTCTTCTAAAACACATTTGAAACTCTTCTGAAACTCTTCTAAAATACATTTGAAACTCTTTGAAACTCCTCTGAAACTCTTCTAAAACACATTTGAAACTCTTTGAAACTCTTCTGAAACTCTTCTGAAACTCTTCTAAAACACATTTGAAACTCTTTTGAAACTCTTCTAAAACACATTTGGAACTTTTTGAAACTCTTCTAAAACTCTTCTAAAACACATCTGAAACTCTTTGAAACTCTTCTGAAACTCTTTTGAAACTCTTCTAAAACACATTTGAAACTCTTTGAAACTCTTCTGAAACTCTTCTGAAACTCTTCTAAAACACATTTAAAACTCTTCTAAAACTCTTTTGATACACTTCTGAAACTCTTCTAAAACACATTTGAAACTCTTTGAAACTCTTCTGAAACTCTTCTAAAATACATTTGAAACTCTTTGAAACTTTTCTGAAACTCTTCTGAAACTCTTCTAAAACACATTTGAAACTCTTCTAAAACTCTTTTGATACACTTCTGAATAGTTTTAAAAGTGTTTTAGAAAAGTTTCAAAAAAGTTTAAGAAGTGCATTAAAAGAGTATCTTATGAATTTTTAACTGAATAAAAAGCATATAGATGAACAGGAGTATAAGCATAAGAAACGTAAAAATGCTAGTGATCCATAATTTTACATGCAATTGTTTCATACATAAAATATACATTAATTCATAGATAGTACAATTTAGGATCCTGAAGGTCCAATATTTATATTAGGGCAACGGCATCGAGAATGACCCGTTTGCTTATAAATACTATAACGACTTTTACTTCTTGGCTGCACCTCATCCATTTCATTATGAATGCGTGTTGATTTAAGCTTACCTTTTTTCTTCAGTCTGAGACGGTTGTGATCAAGAATGCATGTGAATGTGTCCATCCAGTAGTCTTCGTGGGATAACGGATTAAACTCACCTCCCCATGCATTTATATAAGAGCCAATTGTGTATACTTCATCAACAAGAGGGGTTGTATCCATGGCAATTTCGTGGCACACCACTAAAACATGTGAACATGGATACTTATAAATTATCCACTTTTCACAAGAACAATTTCTGTCAATGAGTGACACATTCTGAACGTTGCCTCCTCCCCTAAGAGCTTCACTTGACCTTCTCGTAACGACTTTATAGGTGACTCTCTGCATGTTGTATCTAAACACTCTGTGCTCATTAGCTTTGGCTTGACTTTCAACAAGCTTAATTATCACATGAGGAGTGAAAAAAGTATTTCGATTATCCTGCACATATCTCATGGCTTTCGCGCGTCTCGTATGGAAATACTTAACAAGACAGTAAAATGTCATCTGAACACAGGCCGTGATCGGCACATTTCTAGCTCCCTTCAGTACACTATTAAAAACTTCTGAGAGATTTGTTGTTAGGATACCATAGCGGAAGCCCCCATCATGTGCCAATGTCCACTTCTCTGGCTCCAACTCCGATAGCCAAGTCCAAGCCTCTGCATTAACTGTCTTGATCCGTTCCATGATAAAGTTAAACTTTCGAAGCTGATGTTCGCTCCCTGCTTTCCATACAGCTCTTTTTAATTGAACATCAGAGAATCTTGAGTTAAAATTACTGCACACATGTCTCAAGCAGTAGCGATGATAAGCTAGAGGTGGAGCCCATCCATTACTATCATCTGCTATGGCACTTAGTATACCTGGATGTCGGTCAGAAATAAGACAAATGTCATTTCTGTCTTTCACAACATGCCTCCTGAGATTCCACAAAAACCAACTCCAGCTAGCAGTGCACTCTTCATCCACAATTGCATAGGCCAGTGGAAATATCCTGTTGTCAGCAACAGTGCTCGTTGCAATGAGCATCTTCTCCTTGTACTTTCCATAAAGATGTGTTCCATCAATAGAAATGACAGGACGACAATACCGAAACCCCTCAATGAATGGATGAAATGCCTAGAAAATATAATTCAGGACACGCACATTAGATGTCCTTGCATTGTAAAAATTCCAACAGACCACCGTTCCGGGGTTTGCATTCTGAAGTGCAAGCATGTATTTAGGTAACTTAGCATATAAGGGTTCCCATTCACCAAATACATCAATCAATGCCTTCTACTTTCCACGCTATGCTTTGGAGTATGACACAGTATAATGAAATTGTTCTGCCACTGCTGTAATGATGGCTTCAATATTCACACTTGGGTCTTTCTCCACAATATGTCGAACTGCATGACTAATAACTCATGAACTTATGTGTTTGTGATCTCGAGTTACATGACTGAATAAACAAGAGTGTGGCCCCTCGTACCTTGTGATCTCAAAAAATCCATGCTTCTTCAACTTTGTAGCACGCAACCTCCAATGACAATTCTGTGCAGAACTTGAAGAGGCACATTTCACAGACCAGAATGCTTTCTTTGACTCCACAACATTATATGTGCGATGCTTCTTGATGTGATAAATTTCACATGCTTTTTTCAGTTCATCTTTGCTAGTAAACAACAATCCTGTAGCAAACTCAGTCATTGATGAATCCCAAAATTGAGAATTAAAGGGTAATTGTCTTTGAGTGCTAATACCTCCACCATCCTGCAAATTCAAGTCATGATAAAATTTCGGTATTTGACTATGTGCAAAGACTTCATGCTCATAGACCTGACTAAGAACAATTTCTGGATGAGTAGATACAGGAACAGAACTACAGCCAGTTTCATGAACCACATTATCTCCATGTGAGTCCTCATCCTCATCTCGCCCTTCGTCAGAATCATCATGTTCAGGCCAATAGTCATCATCTGCACTATCGTCTGACTCAAGTCTCCGACTATCAACACTCTGCACTACTGGCATAACTCCTTCCATCATCAGGAAATCCACTGGAGTTCTGATCTCCTGCTGGGCAATAGGAGAACTGTTCTGAATATCCTCTGTATGATCAACATTGTATGGAGCTGGAGCATCTTCTTTGAAAACATATAATTCAACATAGCGATAATCTGAAAATTTGAAAGGAAATGTCAACATTTCCTCCACATCGTCATCCTCCTCGATTGGATGAAGCACATATTTCTGATGCAATGTTGGAGATCTCCACATCAATCTCAAAATATATTGCTGCATTGGAATTTTAAGCACACTATAAACCCACTCGACCAACTCAACATAACGGGTTCTCATGCTCAATCTAAAACTTTTACGAGGAGGTTGATTATATTGTATCCCATCTAAGCCATGTTCAACTGATCCATCACAATAAAGCAGCAATCGAACAGTATCGGTGTTCATCTAAGAAATGGCATTCAAAATAAATTTAGCATCAATACATAATATTGTATCATTAAGCATAAACTGAAATAAGCATAAACTGATCAACCGCAAACAAACTAATAATAGAATATGCACGTATTTCAGAAGCATTTAGCATTTAAATAATATATACGTACCCTTTTAAATAATTGATATTAACCTATTTATTTTCTGTATGTTTGTTCTATGGTAAAAATCAGACTATATCAGAGACTTGACATCCAAAGCATTTATTTTTTTTAATTATTATTATTACAAGATATATTGGCATATCAAGTTGTCACTCATCATGACTGATAACATAGATCATGCTCATTAATTTTTTTTTACTTCTAACAATGCAAATTTTTCATAAAAAGGTAATTAACCTTAACTTATTTCTGTCGATACATAAATTTACTGGTTTTTTAGTTTTTCTGTCGCGATTAACTGATGTAATTAAACTAAAAATATCATTGTTTCAGTTATCAATTTATTTATTATAAAGATAAATATGAAGCAGTTAGTAACAAAGCATATTTAAATTTTTATAATTTAATTAAATTTTAAAAAAAATTATCTTGGGGGACCACTGGCCTAAGAGAGGAAGGGGGATGGGTCGCGAGATGGGCCATAAATGGGCCGAGAGAGAGAGAGAGGGGGGCCGGGTGCGCGCGAGAGAGAGAGAGAGAGAGGGAGCGGGGGGTGCTTGGGAGGGGATGGGGGCTCGGGAGGGATCGGACGGGGGGACTCGGGGAGGGGGGCGGTGGCTCGGTCTCGGGGGGGGTTTGGGGGTGGGGGGGGGGGGGGGGGGGGGGGGGGGGGGGGGGGGGCGTGGTGGCTCGCGCTTGGGGGGGGGGGGGGGGAGGGGGAGCGCTCGGGAGGGGGGGTGGGGGGTGGGGGTCTTGCCTCGCCGCTCGCGCTCGGGGGCCGCGGGGAGGTAACGCTCGCATAGGGGGGGCAATAATTGAAAACGCCACTCTATGTGGCGTTTTCAAAGGCTTTTGAAAACGCCACACGGTGTGAAGTTTTCAGAATGCTGAAAACGCCACACTATGTGGCTTCGAAAACGCCACATGGTGTGGCGTTTTTAGAAGGCATTTTTAGCTTGAAAACGCCACACGATGTGGCGTTTCTAAAAACGCCACACCATGTGGCATTTTCAGACGACCCCATCCCCTCCACGTTGGCGCTGACGGGCAGAATTTTGGCTTGAAAAACGCCATTTGAAATGACGTTTTTCACTTTAACACCATTCTTACAAAATGTTTTGTTTCCGTCCTGATTTTGTTAAAATTTTTTTTTTTACTCCTTTAATAAAAACAGCTCTTCCATTGCCCCAAGGGGTGGACTAAATTATAGGACAAGAGCCAACGTGGGCGCGCGGCCGCAGTTCTCACAACCGAACCATGGACCGGAGTATCCAACCAATGAATCAACCATCCAACTACATGAATAATTAAATTATAATTAAAATTAAAAAATACGATCCATAATGATATGTAAAGATAATTTTTTTTATAAAACTCAATTAATTTAGTAATTTTAAAATTTGAATCTTTAAAATTAAGTTATTTAAATTACAATACAATATAATATTCATGTTATAAATACTTGAAATTAATTCAATTTTTTTAAAAAAATGATATTAATTTCTAAGTACTATAAAAGTATAATAAAAATATAAAACTATGCATAAAGTTTATATCTATAAAGTTACTGGCTTGATCCATTGAGGTTAGGGACATAAGAGATGAAAAAAGAGATTCTATGGTGAACCTATACAAATCAATTATTATATTTAGTTCAAAAATTCCTCACTCGGTGACTGAATCTCTAATAGCTATCTAGGAAACAAATAGGTTGGCGCTTTGGGGAACCATTTGGGAATGTCATTAGAAGGAAAGATTAATTAAAGTTGATCTTCAATCAATAAAAGATAAAATTCATTCAAAACTAGAAGCTTGAAAATAGAAGTTACTATCCTTTGCTAGCCAATGCATTCCTATCATATCTGTATTTTGCTCTATGCCCATTCATGTTATCTCAAATATTGTTATTTGGTTTCATCGCATTATTAGAAGTTTCTCATGGAATCATGGTGCTGGAAATAGATTTTTCCATATCATTTCTTCAAACAACATATGTAAACTAAGGAAAAATGAGAGCCTTGGAATTCCTGATGTCTAAGCTTGGCGACCTGTACTCCTTATAAAGATTACAGGTAGGATTATTCTCAATCCTAACTACCTTTATCCAAAATTTTCTATGCAAAATACCAATTTTAAGATAGTTGGATTGACTATCATCTACTAAGGAGAGCTTTTAGAATATGGAAGGAGCTGCACTGGGTATCTTTTCACATCTAATAGAATTTCAGGTGGTCTTTTAGCAATGATAAATCTATTAACACTATCTCTCAACCATAGTTCTTTAGTACTCCTATTTGCAAAATACTATTGATATGCAATGTAAATGTATTGGAGACTTATGTTATAGTTGACAGGTTTATTAGAGATAATGGGACATAGAAACCTAACTTAATTCGCTCATGCTTCCAAGGAAGTTTGACAGCAGAAATCAGTGAGCAGCCACTTGCTTGAATTGATCAGACGGATAAACTATGTTGAAGGCCAAACTATATATTAAAGACACTAGTTTAGGAGGTTTATAAGGAGATCACTAATATTCACCAAGGGAGGCTAGGGGTGATGATATCCCTAGAAAAATTTGGAAAATCAAAGCCCAATCAAGAACTCTTTATTTCATTTAGAAACTCTTCATTGGTGAACTCCCAATAAGAGCTCTCCTTATCACCAAAATTACAAACTTCTAACCAGCCTATCTAAGATGCATTACTGCAAATGAAACCATATAGCATTTATTCTTTCATTATGAGAAAGTTAGAGCTATGTAGAATCTATTTCAAGATAACCTTATTATGAATATTTAGTCAATCCAATAAGCTAAAGACTTTCTTCTATCTTAAGTGACCTCTCAGGAAACAACATTCTCTTAATATCTTTTACTCTATAATTTATGGCTAATTTGGAAGGTTAGAAATATTAAGCTATTCTAAAGTAAAAGGATCATGCCGTCAGTGATCATCGATCATGCAACTAGATAGGAAATGGAGTATTACAGAGCAATAAAGATTGGTTATATGTATAAACTTGGCAAGTGAGATTATTGCCTCTTGTCTCAAGGGAACTCTTATCATTTAAACAAATCTCTTAGCAATCTCTATAATTAGGCCATCTTAAAATCAACTTTAATGGCTCTGTTCAGCCCTATACGGCCAGAACTGGGTTTTTAATTTAAGCTTGGCAAGGTGGATGTCTTGATAGAGCATGTATTTTAATACCAATTTCTTCTATCTCAAATATTGAGTTGCATGCAGCATGGCTTGAGATTTCTTAAGTAATAAAGTTATCCGAAGTTAAAGGGTACACTTTTGAACGATGCTCAATGAGGATGATCACTTGGATTAAGGAATACTCTAATTATTATGCTTTCACCCTCTCCTATAGAGAATTAAATCAGTGGGAAGGTCTAAACTAATTCAATTTTATCATACATTGAGAGAAGGAAACTAAGTAGCAGCTTTTCTAGCTAATATGGTAATATGCTGACATTCATCTCAAATGAAGATCTAGAACAATAAATTTCCATCTCAGCTAGTGCAAATTCTTCAAGTTGATGTGTAGGGGTTGACCTGCCTTAGACTTTGATATTGTTTATTATTGTTAGTGAAAAAACAAAAAATGCTAACTCGTGCAGTCTCACTGCCTGAAAATCTCATTTCAAAAGGATGCTGTGAGAGAATGATTAGGTCCATCGCAGCTTTTATATATATATATATATATATATATATAGTTGGAGATATTGTTCATGCTACACAACTACATCTCAACCATGCAAGTGCAACACATTCTATATTTACGTGAATTTTAGAGTTCTCAACGCATGATGATAATAATAATAATAAATTATTATAAAGAACAATTATTAATTTATTAAGAAGGTGGGTTGCAAGCTAGCTGGTGGAACGCTAGAATGCTGTCATATTAGAGGCCATTTAACTTTGGTTATCTCGGCTTTGTCTGCAATCCCGAGATACTATGACTTCCTACATCCTCCCGTACTGGGTCATATATACACTGTTGATCAGTTTAGACTCTCTTTCTTTTTTTTTTAACCTTTGTCATGGAGCAAGGGGAGCAGAGACAAGGTGGAGCCCTTGCAAAGTAGGCCCTCAATGGTGTATGGATGCAGAGAATCCGAAGCTTAGCTAATGCTGCGTGGAAGCGCATGGCTGAAGAGTTAATAATTTTAGACGAAGCATCTTTGAAAGAGGGTAATGCCAACCAAGGTTAAAATCTTAATCTTTCTACTGTTAATCATTCATGACATGCTGCTAACGATGGACAATTTGAGAAAGAGAAGATTGGAGATTGGGCAGCTTTATGCATTATGAAGAAGTGGTGTGAAATGGAGCATCTAATCCTACGTTGTGGGTACGCGAAGGCTTTGCATAGCATCAAACACTTTGTTTAGAGTCAAGGTTCTCCTGGTTTTTATAACTCTAGATGACAATAGATTGGATTGGATTAGATGAGCTCCAGGCTGGGTCGAATATGAATAATACCATACAAAATCTTAACTTATATCTGGTCCAATAATCACTTCATCTACGTCCATCCACGGATCTTTTGAGATTATCTAGTCAATATTCATCTAATTTATTTTTCATGAATCAATTCCTAATAGACTTAATCTAACCTGTTAGATCTTATTTTTACAATTCTTAATGGCCAATTTTTAAAATGATTTAAATGACTGTTATTAAAAATAAAGATAAACCATTGAGATAATGACTCAACCCAAACTAAATTGTGTCTTGATCCAGAAAAAAAAACAAAAAAAAAGTACTCTTTCATGGACAGCATCAGATCAAGTTCTAATTCAAACTTATTCTATTTAATAATCTGTCCGAATATTTGATCCATACTGGACTCCAATAAAAAATTCTTAATCCAAATCCGATCAAAATAGGGTGGATTGGGTTCTCATTTCACATGAGAGGAATAAAACTTACTTGACAACGGGGAGGAATAAAACTTACTTGACAACGGGGATCGTATGCTCAAGGAGCTCCACTCCCTCTTCATGGGTAAGGGCTCCATATATCTGCACCGATGGTCTTGGCCTTGTTTGGTTGGAGGATAATGGACATGAGAAGATTCTCAAAAAATAATAATAAAACTAAAGGTCTCTTGTTTGATCAGAATTTTCAAATGGGTCCAAGAAAAGAGTTTCATGAGAAGCTATCATTTTCCCACGGTCGAAAGTTTTGGCCAAATCTTCTTCTTCCAAAATATGTCCATAATTAAAACATTTTTTTCAGTCAAAAAAATTTATATACTATTATATGATAATTAAATTATGATATACTTAAAATATTATAATATTATAAATATATTAAAACATTATAATAGTATAATTATAAGATAATATTACAATAATATTATATATAGACATTTTTTTCATACTTAACAATTAAACAAAGCTAATTATGATTAGAGCCAATCAAACTTGAGATATAAATATGATATTCTCTAGAAAAGTAGGTGATCAAACAAATATAGATTTTTCAGAAAAGCAGGCTTCTCAGACCCTTCTTATAACCAACCTTGAGGAATCTGTTTCTCATGAATATATTTTCTTGGCACTATTTTTCAGGTATTATCTTCTCAATCTCCCAAATATTATGTTTAAGCCCCTAACAAACAGGGACGCAGGAGTATCATACAGCAGGTCGGGGTTCTAGTGCTTTGATAACAACAACACTGGTTAACTATTTTAATAAAATATTCACAGTGCAGAAACAGAAGGTTCAATCCCCATTTCAACAAGATAATAGCATTTAAATCATGCAGTCGGATCAATTAGCAAGCAAGAATGAAGACTCAAGTCTACTCATTCTTTTTTGACTTGATATTTCCCCTAGGAATTTTGCTCAGAACACCCTGATCGAACTTGCCGTAGTGATTCTTCAGTTGCCCCATAAGGTTGTACAGAAAGTCATCAATTTGGTCCTCGTATTTCTCGTAAAGCACCGGCAGAGTGTGAGCACAAACAAATCCTGCATCAAATCCAGAATGAAATAAGTATTCCTTATATTTTCTTTTCCAATCAGATATTATTGATGCTCTTTAGCGTACTCTGCAGCTATTCATAAGCACAAGCTCATTTACACAAATTATTCGGCTACAAATTTGCTCTGCATAAAACTTAACATATAGTGAAATGTCTCATTGTTATGGTCCTACAAGGGTCTTGCCAAGCAAAATATTTGTCATAGCAATACTGAATATTCCATCTTGTTCATGCAGAAGAATAAATATAAAGTAATAAGAAAATGAGACTACCTTCTGCAAGTAATATCTAGCAAGAAACCAAATTCATACTCCCGATAAAGTAGTTTCCTTATTTGTGTAGAGATGTTTTCCTATTACTTGTATGCATCAATTGCCTACAAGTTTGACTAGGCATGCCAGTTAAAATGGAAGACGAGCTTTATGAAGTAAGGAGGATACATCCTCACCAATATAAAGAAGAGTTAGGAAATTGCACCAGGTCCCTATCACAGCAGCAGCCCACAAACTTCCAACAGCCTGAAAAAAGAAAGCCTCCATTTGCATTTTAAACTTTGAACAACTTTGTTTAAACATGAAACACAGTGTCAAAAGAAAAAAAAAAAAAATCAAGCCAGAAATTTAGAGAGAGGAGGATCATTAGCAAACTCAGGTCAAAAACAAATGGAAGTGCTGGTAATAAGTAAAGCAACCATGCTTCTCTCTCTCTCTCTCTCTCTCTCTCTCTCTCTCTCTTTCTGGGGTTGTTTGGGTAAAGATGATTTTTGGTCCCAAATTAAAACGAAAGATGAAAGTGTTTCAAACCATAAATGAAAGAGTCAGTTGTTTTTTAGGTGATTACCAGAATGTCCTCATTTGCACTACAGTGATGGTCGGAAAAGAGAGAAAAAATACCAACATTATTTGCTGCCACAATCCCTACTATTGTTATTGAGACATTGGACAGAAAACATGACTTATCAGACTGGGAAAAGATAGCTCCTAGCATGACTTCAAAATTGTAATTACAGATCATATTTCTTTCATTGAATTCAGACCTATCATCCACTCCTGTTACTGGTATGACAACCATGCCAAGATCCCTAGGCTATTGCTATGTTTTAAATTTTCTTAAAATACTATTTGGCTATATAATATTGAATGCTATATTATATTTATCAAGGTTTATCATCTTGATATTGAGCTCCATATCGATGCCCAACCAGTACGCCCCATACTTAAGAGCTGGTACAGTACATACATTGGTTCTAACACTTAATATGAGAGGTGTACCAATCCTCCATATCCTACTAGTACAGTACGTCAGGCTCTATACTGGACAATATGATCTAGGATGCAGATCTTGATATTCATAGAAGATTATTTATTCATTGATTTTATTTGCATGTATATATTCTTTCATGCATGAGATACAATTGTTCCATGGTTGGACAAATTTAAACTTTGACATATAAATTAGGACTCCCTATCTGCCACCTGGCCCCCAAGGCTCCATGGCGGTTTTCTTTACCTAAAGTTAACTTTGCTAGAAATTCAGTACAAAGCTGGCCAATGTCGAGATGACAGCCAAATCACAGAATATGCTCAATCCTTATCATGAGCCTCCTTGATTTAGATTTGTGGTCAATGGCCAATCCCATTTTGACTAAAAAAGAACTTGGATGATGATTATGATGAAGATGATGATGAGATAACGATGATGATGTAACATGAAGGGCCATAACATCATAGTATATTGGACCATTGCCCCCCAGTTTTCGAATGTTACCCTCTGGTGACATCACTTACAACTCAGGTTATACATCATAGGTGCAATCATGAGACAATCTCCCTCACCCTCTTAAACAGACATTGGGGCAATCTAATAATTTATTTCTTATCATAGTTGTTGATTCAGGCACCACGTCCTACAATATTCAATAATTCTTACTGAACCATCAGCTGATTCCAGTCAAATTACAGAGACCAGTAAACTGTAAATATCCAAAACTAGGCAGTTCTATCAAACATCACTGTAATAAGCTTAAGTAATGCCTTAATAAACGTTCAGCCAGTTATTCAGGCTGTCAGCTATCATAATCAGCAGAGCTATATGGAAATCAGTTTGATTTGCCCTATCTCTGTTTCCCCTAGACACCTACAAAAATATATAAGCAACTCTATAATCATATGTGGGATCAAACTTCTTAATTCATGACAGATCGTGTTTCCTCATTCTTTTTGTTCTCTCCACTTATCAAAGTGCATTATTTTATTTTAAATTTGTTTATAGATGTCAACAACCTTATTTGAAGTCATCACACTTATACCACCCTCTTATAGCAGTTTCATCCACACTGCATTTTCCTTTTGGTCCATTTACCTTCTTACGGTCATCACCATAAATGCCTTTATTGGGGCTTTAACATTTCCAAACTCCTGCTTCCTTTCTTACCAATTACTTTGGTAATTTTCAGCTTACTGACCTAGTGATTAACTCCCAAGTTTAATGCACTTTAAATCCATTGATGGTGTTAGTGAGCCCCTAGTGCCTATCAAGTGCATTGACCATTGCAAGCCGTCTCACTCCTGCATGTCTGATTCACCTTCCCGAGATTTGAATACTTGGCAACATCTTCCAATGAAGAACATCATATCTAGTATGTCAATCTCTATGCAATCACAAGAGTCATAAAAGAGGTTTAATCTAAATATTTGATCTCCACCAGCTTTAAACACAACCTCCAAATGCTTAATTCCAACATATTTCCATAATCTTGCACTGCATGGCATAAGTTGGATCGATGACTAATCATCAGCTTTTGACTAATCATGCAAATGACCTCTCTAGGTGATTGCTTTTGACATTCAAAAAATCACTAATATCTACCACTTAAATATACATCATTGCTACAAGTTCAAAACAGAGAAATAATTGCTACACAAGAACTCACTCAATCTATTGTTGAGCTAATCATTAAGGATGCTTCCTTCCATTTTTTGAGATTCAATCAGGCTTCAATTTAACTCAGATTCAATAGGCTTCAATTTAGCTCCAAGAATTTGATCGATGTGAACCATGGAGAAGATTAAATCTGACTCACAGTGCTTTTATTGCAGAATGACTAAATTAGTGTAATCATATCTGCATGGCTAAATTAGTGTAATCATATCTGCCATTTTCCCAACTATTCACTGCTGACTATGGCCAAATTAACGGACTAATACGAAACACTATTTATACAGGAATATAAGATAATCTGTTCTCATCAATGTATCTCATTATGTAAACATTTGCCATCAAATGACATCTTTTAAATTCAAGTATCAAAACCAACAGGAATAGCACAAAGGCATGCAAGGGATGGAGTCAAGATTTAGCATACCACGAGAAAGTGTTTCAAGTTGCTCCCACATGCAACATCTTGAATGAATCCCAAAAATCGATTGATTTGGGCACAGATAGAAACAGCAATGTTCGTAAACAGTTCATCAGGCAAAACAAGACGAGGTACTTGAGATGGAGAACTGTCAGAAAGGACAGGTCAGCTCTTACCTTCAACACTTTACAAACAAATATTTGAGCAACTTTAATACCTGCTTAACATGCCTGAAGCATTGGACCAGATAAACTGAATAATCATTCCAATAACAAGTGCAAAGCATAAGAGAGTTAAAAAGTTATAATCAATCCACTCAAAGAGAGCCCAAATAGCTGATGCACCAGTCAGGACGCTTGATGAAATCTTCTTGTTCCTCCATAACAACACATCAGCAGCTACAAGCACAACATGGAATTTATCAATTTTTGAGCAAAAGAGACATCTAAAAGCAGGCCATCTTGCTGAAGAAATGGCTCACATTTTCCACCACCCAAAATATTATGAACAGACTTCTGGCGTCCAAATAGTTTATTCAACTTGGTGGTGACTGTATTTTCCTCTTCTGAAAATCTCACAGATTTTTGCTTTGTGACACTCTCAGTAATGCCTTCCACTATAGCATTCAAGATATTCTCGACTTTATCCACATGCTCAGGCATTTTCCCTTCTATTCAAATATAAGCATCAAAACCAAGTAAGGCAAAGCATTGCATCCATTTACATGCAATTTTAAAATAATCAAATAATTTTTTAGTGTCAATTAGTAAAATTACTTTGTATAGACGAAAATACAACAAAATAATAGTAAGATCAGTAAATGCTTATCATATCTAGAAATTTTGACCACATATTAGATTTGCTTAGGGGAACAAAAAACAACAGCATTGAGCAATAATGGTGAGAAAATCATAATGAGAAGTTGAAAATAATTGTAGCAAGGATGATTTCTCCAATAAAAGGATGCATGCATCACAATGAAAAATAGGTGTAAGCATGGCATATGAAAAAGAGGAGATGGAAGCATCAGATAATATCCAACCAGATTGGTTTTCATATCAGAAATTAATTAGATATGGATACAAATTCAAGCATCTGGCTAATATCTGTATCAATATCCATATCCATCTAAAATAAATAAATAAATACAGATATAAATAGACAACTCTCCAATCCACGTCAGTGTTGTAAGCTTTTGGGGTCAAGTGGTCAGTTAACATAGTATCAGAGCTAAGGATCATAGGCTCAAACCCTATTCAGGTCAATTTTTCATTATACCACTCATCTATTATCTTGAGTCTTTTTTTCCCTTGACTTGTTCCCGATTAAGCTATCCCTGACTCAATCTTATCTTAGATCATTCTTGACTCATTCATGCATTCACATGCATGGTCCAAGCTGCATAGGAGTGAAGGGCTTATGCTTTTGGGTTCTAGTGGTAAGTTATTAACTAATAAGACTTCCAGGTTTAACAATAGGCAAAAGTTACTTATTTGGGATATGCTAACTGAAAATATTTTCAACGAGTCATATAATGACAAAGCAAAAGATCATACAATTTTATTTAACCAGGACTTTAACATGATAGGATTACAACATACTTTTTTGCGAGAAAAGCAGGTGTTTGAAAGAAATTTGGAATAATTACTAGATCTATAATAATGGCTATGAAATAACTACAAGAAACATGCCAACATGATCTAAAATATGCTCAACGATCAAATATTATTGTCTTTGTAAAATTTTCAAAGTTTATTGTTGGAAGCCTCTGCAATACATTCAGCAATTCAGATCATAAAATTGATATACTCATATACATATCGATTGTGATATAAAATTGGAGGAAAAAAGAATATCAATGGCATCACCAGACAAAATTGTGACAAGGCAGATTTATGTCACCAATGTGTTGATGCATATATTGGAAATTGATAACTGAAAACCAAAAATCCATAGTAAAAATAAAAAGAGCTATGACTAAAAATTTAACTACTATGATTATGAACGATTGCATCCATGTCCAAACATAGCAAAATGATAAATATCTTTGATCATCAATCTAGCCTAATTTTCCTCACTAATTTAATAATAAATCATGATCAAAAACTATTCAAGTCTGATGGCCTAGATCATAACTTTAAAACAACACATGGGTTCTTTTCAACTTTTCCCTTTTCTCATTGATATGGCATACTTTTTTAATATTTTAATTTTCATTACCTTATGTGGTTATTTATTTTATTTTTTGAATCCAGATGCTTAAAATTATGAAGTAAGGATTCCTAGCAAGGATTACCATTAGACATCAAGATTTTGAAGCTAAGAAAAGGAATACTGACACAATTGTTGAGTAGAAGATTTATATTTCTAATACATATAGAAAAAGAAACATGACTTGGCTTCATTCGAGAGGATTTTCGCTCGAATTCAATCAGGTTTAGATTTGAATAATGGGGTATATCAATGATCTGAGCTAATGGATACGATCTACTATCTCTAAAATGCTCAGATACCAAAAGTCATGTGATATGAAGACCCCTTGCCCAAGATTCACCGTATCAGAAACCAGCATCATTTCGATACCAAACCGGTACAGTTCGGTATGTATCATATTATACCAAACTAATGGCATACTGATCAGGTGGACCAAAGACCCCCAAGCCATGAATCATCCCAAATCAGGCCAAATTAAGTAGTTCAATTCGGTTTAGCTTGGTGCGTTAATACGAGGTCGATTCTTCCCCTACACTAAACCAAGAGGCCGAACCATCCCGATTTCAGGCTGGTTCGGTTTGGTTCACCACGAACCGTCCGATTTGGCATACAATGCCCTTGCCCATGCATCAAGATACTTAAAAAACACATTATTTCATGTTATTTAGATTATCTACTTTTTTTTACCACTTAATACATAGGCTAGGTGTTTTCAACATATATTATTTTTTATTTGTAAGCATTTTAGAGATAGTAGATCATATTTACAAATTCGGATCATCGATGTTGGACAACCATCATCCAAAAATAGACTTGACTAGATTTGCATCGAGATCCTCTCGAATGTAGCCATATCAATTTCTATATTTTTATATATGTATATCCATATCTACATGTGTGTGTGTATTAAGGCACGTGGGGGTGGAGGGGGGGGGAGCATGGGGGAAGGTTGAGGGAGAGAAACTCTTATGCACGAAGTTATGGTAATCATTTTCTATACCAAAAATGAATAAATGGAGGCAATATAATCATTTTATGAATACCTTTCCACCTCAATAACTACTATTTTGTGGGTATGGTGGAAAAAATTATAAGACATAATGAGATAACAATAACTGCTGGATAATAAGTGTAAGAGAGATCAAATTTGAGTAAACCAGACATCTTGCCATTAATAGATCTGTCTGTGCAAAACAGCATGCTCACGTGAGTAAATGATGCATTTTGTTATTCTGATGACATAAAGATCTAGAAAAAGACATCCCGCACTTAATATTTGCATAACCATGTATACTAGAATGGTGAATATAAAATACAAGTTTGTCAAAACACCCAAAAGTTTTCATCAGATTCTTTTAAACCTCTCCATGTTCTATCTATAGGCTAAATGTTGTCTATTATCCTCATGATAATATGCTAGAATAGTATAAGTTAAAGAATTCCCCAAGAATATTTATTTCTTCCCTGTGGAGTTTGCCATACGGCAGCAAGTAAACACATGGACAACCATTAACCATATGTCAGTGGTCCGTACTGAGGTCAATACAACAAGAAATTCTTTTATGACATAGCAGGTACCAGGGCTACAATATGCGATTTAGATTATAAGTGAAAAGACCAAAAGTAGAGAACTCTTGATAGATCAAGAAGGATGTACCATACACGGTACAGTAAGGAAAACCGAAAAGCAAGCTAAGATCACAAAAGTCTTTGAATTAGTGCAAAAAGTCTTTGAATTTCTAGTTGCTTTGAGAGAAAAAAAAAAAAAAAAAACTTCGGGCTCTACAGAACACAACGTATTTTCATTTTTCAAAACAGGTCTTTTTTTTTTTTTTTTTTTTTTTGCCAAGTTCAGTCTGTTTTATACTTTTCTGGACTATCATTGCTCTCTTAAAAGGATGCACATTTACTTCACTTGATGTGCACTTATTGTTAGTGGATGCACATGGAGTTCAAGTTGATGCAGAGGTAAATTTTTTATTTGTTTTCTTTACTAGTCAGAATGACAGAAGTATAATGGTCCAGCAAATTCCAAAATAAAAATGAATACACGAACCCATTCCTGCAAAATTAGAAGTAGACATTTTCTTGCAGAATTCCCTTCACAAGAATTTTGCACAGTCAAAATTCAGAAAATTAGACACTTAAGTTGGTCTTTATCCAAGACAACAAAAATCTATAAAGGAAGATAACAAAACTGTGCCATTCATGAATTTATTTGGTTCCACTGGCTCCAACTCCCAAGCCCCCTTCCATTAATGAAAAGACCAGTCAATGAAAATGTATGAATTTCAAACAACTGAGAACTCAAAAAATTAGTGCCATTTTATCCTGATGTTTTCACTTGTAAGATCATGTAATGTAAGATGACCTAACTTAGGAGTTCCAAAGTTAGATTTTAACACAAAGAGGAAACAAAGATTACAAATATTACTAAATAGAAAAATATTTACAATAAGTAACCCACAACATCAGCCAAAATAAGGAAAAAAAAAATCCAATAAAAATTTTTCTGCTTCTCAAACCATTCCACAGAAATTTAAAAGGGCAACTAGCAGCAGCAGCAGAAAGGGCAAGTAGGAGGAGGAGTGGTAAAAGCAGTAGTTAAAAAAAAAAAAAAAAAAAAAAAAAAATAGACAAAAAGTAGATTTGGTACACTAGGATTAATAAGTCCACAACCTATTGCACAGAATTTAGCAACAGAAAACCAGAATCGACCACTGAAACCCTTGAATCAGAACAGCAGTTTTCCAAATAAAGAAGTGGATCAGAACCATGAACCGATCATAAAAAATATAGAAGTAGATCAAAACCATGAACCGATCAGATGCTTTGCCACTCTAGGGCCACTAAATCGACAACCTATTGCACATATTTCAACACCCCCACCCCAAAATCAGAACAGAAGCTTTCCAAAGAAACAAAATCCTGCATCCAGGCAACACAAACTCCATCAAAATCATCAGACACACAAATCAACAAGCCCTTTCAGATGCTCAAGCTCTCAAAGATCAATCGCATGGACAAATAGATTAAGAACAGAGAGAGAGAGAGAGAGAAGGGGGCGGGCTCACCTGAGGAGATAACCAAGAGAGAGAGAGAGAGAGAGAGAGAGAGAGAGAGAGAGAAGTGGGGGAGAAGAGAGGATTGGTTCTTCGAAGCGGGGAAGATAAAAGGAGGGGGTGGTGTTGGAGAGGAGGGGAAAGGTGAAAAACAACGGTCGCTCCCAAAAATTAAAAAAGCTCGATAATTTTCGGCACGAGGGTGGCGTGACTCCGGAGGGAGGGAAGGAAGGACAGACGGAAGGGTTACGCTCGTTACCCGGCGGAGATTTCTAAACCCTTCGGGGCCGTCAAGTTCTACAGGCGAAACTTTACGGGTCGTGTAGCAGAAACTCGAATATCAAAGGTACACGTGCACCTTTCTTATCCCCGGTATATCTGATTTCATTTTCGATACTTAACTGACGGAATCAAAGTGTGGGAGAATTAAAACCAATTGACGGGTTGGTTGGCGGTGCCACGTGAGAGCACTCTAAGCGGGCAAACAATTCTACGGAGCGCCCGTTCACTCACGCAGATGTTACGATGAGGTGTCGAATTATGATTCGCCATATTTTATAGAAAGGACAGGCGCGGCAAAGTGCCTTTTGCTACCGGACGCAGTCGGTGCTCCGTGGACTTGGCCAATCTTGTGCCCAAATTATCTTCCTTCCTTCCTTCCTGCTGCTTCTTCTATTATTTTCTTCTTCTTTTTAATTATTTTTTTAATTATTTTTATTTTTATACTATCAAAAATTATTAAAATATTTTTATATTTTAATTTATTTTCTGTCGTTTAAAAAATATTGGCACCGTAATTGCTCAATTGAGTTGGCACATTGACGTGATTGAAAAAAAGATAAGCCAGCATCCTACATACTCAATAGGATTGATCAATTCGAATCAAATTGGATCAATCGGAAGTGATTCTCTCGCTAATACTAACCACTGTTTGTTTCTCTTATTAAACATTCCCCTTCTTATCCACCTGTAATCCCCTTTCTCTCTAACCCTAACCCACCTCTAAACACTAATCCTATCTCACCGCCCTCCAACCACCTGCTATGCTGCACCTCTTGCCATGATCTCTCGCCGACTAGCTGCTGCCCTGCATCACTCGATCAACTTTGGTGCCATTGGTCTTGGGAATGGCTTGAACCTTCACCTTCTCTGGCATAATTGCTGAAGGGGAGGTAGGTTTGACCGTGATTCCATATGGAAGACTCATGAGGCCTTCACCAATCCTCGATGCTTTTGTTGATGCCTTGGAAGATTAAAGTTTGGGGTGGAGAAAAAAAAAAAAAAAAAAGGCCGAATCGGCAATGGAAGCAATGATGATGGGAGTTTGAAAATTTTCTAAATTACTTTGATTCATCTGATTTATATATCAGAAATCCTGAGCAAAGAAAAACAAGATCCTAATTTTCTTAAGTGCACACTTAATGCCAGCCAATTTGCTTAAAAATTGACTACAAAAAATGCAAGAGTTTGATGATCTTTGGAAAAAAATTTAGCTAAAAATTATTTTCTTCACCCTCTTCATTACGTCCTTTTATCTTCACCAGGAGCATGATAAACTGATTAAAATCTTAGATAGATAACTGTAGCTAACAGCATGAACAAGAACAAATCTTATAAAGGTTAAGTGATATTTTTCAAACGATATTGATAAAGTAAAATTAAACCATACATCAGGAGAGTAAAATATATTTATCTTTAAAAATTTTAAAAAAGTAATTCTTTGCCATAACGAAAATACATAAATTTTTATTAGAGATATAATTTTTGCAGCTACATGCAAATGGTTTCTAGAGCCATTATTTTGTTGCTATAAAATTTATCACTAAAATATCAATCAAATCGAGTGGTATGACTTTTAGAATTAGGGGAATTAAATAATTAGAAGAATTAAATCAATGCTTGTGATGTGCTAATCCAACCACTATCCCATACCTTTTGGTTGCGTTTTCCGGTTTGTGGACTAATTTCAAGGAGAAAGAACCATTCCAACCTTGTCTTTTGCTCTTGAAGACATAGCCGTTCAACAAATTTCCTCCCAATTTCTAATAGACTGACAACAACCTTGAGCCGGTCCACAGGAGCCATGACTCTTGACCGAGCACTCAATATGAGACCAAGGAGAAAGAGACAGAGAAGAGTTCAATGGCCCATCTAGAACTTGGAATTTGGACGAAAGCATAGGCTTGGAGACAATTGAAAATTTTGACCACTCCATTTTAAGCCACTAATGTCAGAAAAGCAATCAATTTATTTGGAACATAAAATAGATATTTTATGAGCTTGTAAACTTACTCTTTTTTTTTCATCTATGGGTGGGGTAATTTATTCTAGAAAAATGAGGATAATAATTTTTTTAAAAAAATAAAAACTCATTTATCCTATATTAACTTATTCAACAACTAAATATCATATAAAATTGCATGTTTACTTTCTTGATTAAATTTTTAATTAAGAAATCATAATATAATTGATTTCAATATCTTGGTCGATATTACTGGATGAAATATTGAAAATTTTTGATTCTTTCCAAAGTTTTCTATTTTTCCATGTCAACCATGCAATTTTTTTTTTTTTTTTAAAGAACATGGATGGTCCTCCTTTGGTTTTGAATTAATCCTCTAGATAATTAAAATTACCACTGAACAAATGGCTTGTTAAATAGAACCTAGCAAATGATGGGACAATTACCACTCAATACATGCCAAATTTAGAATGGAACCTCCACCAAATGGATGAGATATGAGCAATTATTCAATTTGCTAACTTAACTTTGGAAACAATGTTCTTCTAGAAACACCAAACCAACCCCAACACTCCCCCCTCCCTCTTTCTTTCAAAATAAAAAAAAGGAAAAAAGGAAAAAAAACACCATCTAACATTATCTTGCACCCTAAAACCTTGAGGTGCTTTGTCATATGGATTATTACTTGCCGTTAAAAACTCATCTGTTGGTATTAGATGGATGTATCACATAAAATTTCTACAGCTGCATTAGATATGGAGGTTTCTTAAAGTACATAAAACTAGTCATGTACCTGTGCATTGTGCAAGTTATTTTTGAATATTAATTATTTTAATAACATGATTTTTAACAAATTTAAAGAAAAATATCCATTATCAAGATATAAATTACTTTAAAAATTTCAAAAATTTCTTGAATTTTAAATAAAAGTGCTTCTACTATTTACAAATTTACTATTGTAGCTATTTATAAAATAGTGATTTAGATTAGTCGGTTAAGGTTGCAGTTCATGTAGAAAAAATGCCTCTTAATTTCTATATAAGTACTTTATTCTAAATAACTGTTTATTTATAACTTTATGTCCTCACATACTCCACCACCTTATGCACCTTGTCCTACTCCACTATCATGAAATAATCCTTAATCCTTAGCATGGCAGTGCTCATATCTTGGAGGACCTCTTTTACCACTACTGAGAAAGCATTCACATATTAGTATGATTCAAATTTTAAAAATAAAAATAAAAATAAAAATTATGAACTTTTTAAATTTAATAATTTCTTTAATTTAAAGTTTTATATGTTTTTAATATACCATCCATTCAAAGAGTCATAAATAAATAAAATATACATATTAGTAAATAAATTCTAAATTTAAAAAGTGTTTAATTGATTTGATATTATAGATTAAAAAATAGATAAAATTCTCTTTTTAAAACTAAAATTGTTAAAATCTAAATAAAAGAAAACTCCTTGGTGATAGTATTTTGATAAGCTTGCGGTAGCTTAATTTCTAGCATCTAATTTATGGACGTGTAAGAGAGAGAGAGAGAAAAAAAAAAGATAGATAAGGAAGTTACATGCATTTGTTTGGAAAAACTAGGAAAGGGAAAAAGAAGGATTGAATGTGTCTCATATAATAGTAAATGCAATGAATGAGGTTTGATATGTGACAATAGAAGGGCAAACTTTCTTGACTTAAATATATTATATTAGATTGTCTAAATCTAGAGAATAGAACCATGAGATTGTGAAAAATATGAAATTGAAAGATTCTTTTGTTTGGTATACAATCCAAATTCTTATATTTTTAATTAGACTAGAGGGTAGTTTTGGAATAAAATAGATCTAGTGAGAGGTTATAATGTGGTTGAAAATGGGAGTTGAACTCTATGAAGTCAAATCTCCTGTTATTCCTCAGTAGCTCAGTAGTAGAGTGATTGGCTGTTAATTGAGTAGTCGTAGGTTTGAATCCTACTTGGAAAGATTTGATTCATTTTTAATTAAACAATGAAGAATTGAATTAAAGGGCTTCCCTTTTTGATAAAATTTTGAAAATATCTAAATTCTTTCTTTTAAATGCCCAAGTGCCCTCATCCAAATTATAGCATATATCTTAAGCTCTGTTCTTTGGGAGGTATCAAAGTTACTTAAAAAAATCCATATTTTCCAAAGTAGAGAGGTATCAAAGTTACTCAAATTCCATATTTTTTCAAGTAAGTGTTACTCAAACAATACTTAGATGGAAAAATAATTTACATATGTTCTTTTATACATTAAAAAATGGATGACTCTGATATTCGTTACTCATATTCTTTTATATTATAATTTTCTCGAATAAGTTGTTAAAATTTATTCATCTTCTTATAATACCTTTTATACTACTAAACCTATTTTGCATACTAATTATATACTATTTCTCTATGATTGAAGCTTAATTTTCTCTTACCAAATTATATTTTCAGTCATACTTTTGATATATATATTAATAATATATAAATTTAATTAAATAATAATATTACATTTCTTTATAAGGCATAAATTATATCATAAGAAAATATTTTTATTTTAATTATAGAATCTTTTACAAACATTATCTTCTTACTTTTTTTTTCTAAAATCCATAAAGAGTAAAAGGCAAATAAAAAGAAAAATCGAAGATGCTGCAGGGGTATTTGAAGAAGATAAAAAAATATTTTATATAAAAGACCAATTTAGACATCACTCGGATGATTAAGTGTTACCTTCAATTGAACAAATAAATGATAACTTGAGAATACAATTTACCTTTTTGACTTTTTTTACCAAAGCAAAAGAATATGGATAAGTTAGTCAATAGAAAAGTTGATCAGCTTTTCCATAAAATTTTTTCACTAGAGAATGAAGCCTTAAAGGAGAGATTTTAGGAATTTAGATAAGACTTTTGAGTCAACTGTTAGGTAAAATAATTTATACTATAGAAATATAATAAATTTCATTGAAGTCCTCAAATAAAAATAATATGATTTGAGGCTGAACAAAAGGTGCAAATATTTTCCTCCTAGAATTAAAGATGGTAATTGTGCTTGGGAGTGCATTCTATATTTACCTGTTCTTGTTGCCAACCAAATCTAAAATAATCAAAATAAATATTTTTAGCCATCCTTTTAATAATTGCTATTTTTGTTCATACCACTAAATATTTTATCTTAAATTGTAGAAAGATATTTGTTCTTAAAGTTATCCCTTTTTTCTTTTTTTATGAGATTAGGTG
>JACVBY030000014.1:0-27702 GCA_017589505.3 Metroxylon sagu
TTATAATTCTATTCTTAAAAGCTATTAGTTTTTCTTTCTTTAAAATTTTACCATTTAATATGAAGATTTATTATACTTTTTACTTCTTTTTTGTTTTCAAATACATATATCCATAACTATTAATATATGTTGCGTAGTTAAACTTTTACCCGAGTAATTTTACAATCTTTATAAAAAAAAATTTAATTAATCTTTCTACTAAGAAAGAAACCTATTTAATTAGAATTATTTTTACTTTTAAAAGTTATTAAATGAGAATACTTATTTTGAAAATTTGTGTTAGCTAATAATAGATCATATACAATTTTAAACTCTAAAATGGTACTTTTCTTTTTTCTTTTATTATTTCTCTATCCGAATTGATAGCCTTAATATACTTTTTCAAAACCTATATTTTTTTTTCTATATATTCATTTAAATTTCCTTTGATTAATATATTTTTTGGCTAGAATTTTTAAATTAATATATCTATATCCTTTTAAAAACTTTGTTTTGTAGATTTATTTAAATTTACTTGAAGAACATATGTACTAATAATATTAATTAACTTTTTACATAATACCAATTTAATCAAAATTATTGTATCTCCTATCCTCTTAATATCTACAACATCATTTTTTTAAACTCTTATTTGTAATAATTTCTATTCCATTTTTATTTTTTATTTTTACCTACATACTAAACTTTAAAACCAATTTTTTTTGCATTTTCTTTATTTACTTAGTCTCTTGCAAACAAACTACGTTAATTCTCCTTTTAGTTATTATATGTATGGGTTTTATTAATTTTCTTGCTAATGACCCTATATTCTAAGTCGCTTGATGTATTTTATTTTTTATTTTCTTTTTATTTTTGAACTTGTTTCTGGATCCACACATGTCCGAATGAGAACCTTTATTTTTAACAATTACCATCGATGTGATGCATCACTTTTGATATTTTATTTATTTATTTATTTTTTATTAACTAGTTTCTTTACCCATACCTATTACAGCTTTAGCAAAATTTTCCGCTCTATCCAAAATTTAATGTAGCCCTTTACTTTTAGGAACCATCCTAACTTTAACAATTTTCTCTATAATATTTTTATTTATAGGATGTGACGAGTTTTATATTGACCATCAATCTACCGTAACCCTCAGGCTCAAAACTCGCTATGCACTAAATTTTATACATAAGTAAAGTTATAAATATTTTTAATATTTATATAAGTTTATGTCATAAATATTCAATATTTATTTTAGTAATACTCATTGGGATTTTAATATTTTTAAAAATATTTTATAAGTATTTTAATATTTATTTTATTAAATATAAAAATTTTATTATTAATATTAAAAATTTTCAAATATCTACGCAAATATTAATAGTATTTATGTAATATTAATGTTAATATTTATATTTATGTATTTATTAAAAATTAAAATTATTATTAATTTATGTAATTATTAACAATATATTTAAGAAATATTAATATTTATCAATATTTAATTAAACATAATCATGAAATAAAATATTTATAAAATACTTTTAAAAAGATATTTTTTAATTAATTTTTATATTTTTATTATAAAATATTTTTTTAATTAAAAATAAATACAATTTAAAATGCATAAATATTTATGTAATATGAATAATTATTATTAATATTTATATAAATATTAATAGTGAAATATTAAAATTTTTATATAAAAATAAAATATTATGAAATAAATATTTAATAAATATGTAAAATAAATAAAATAAAATTATATAAAATATTTAAAAATAAATATTTGCAAGTAAAATAAAATAAATGTTAAAATAGATATTTATGTAGTGTTTATGTAAATAAAATTATTGTTTAAATAAATATAATTATTTATAAACATTATTTATAAATTTAATTATTTATAAAAGCTCCACCTAATTTTCAAACCTATAATTTATTGTGTTGCAGTGAATAATAAATTTGTAAATGCACTCCACAGACGCGATTCCAAACGGTGTGTTAAGGTGAATTAAATCTTTGGTCACGTAGCTTTTTGATCCGAGGGATCGATGGCCAAGCGTTGGAAGTTTTTCTTCGGGAAATCCCTCCTGTTTAGGGTCTCGTGTCTTTGGATTCGTCAATCAGTTCTTGCTCGATCTCTTCTAGGATCGATCAGTATGTCTATTTCCCTCTCCCTTCTCGTTGTTAGCGTTCTCTCCGAATTCTGGGATTTTTTAATTTTTCTTGGAAATCCTACACGATTTCGATTTCTTGCTTGTGGGTGCCGATGCTGGTTCTTGCTTGGGGTATATGCATTGTTTTTTCAAATTTCTGATTCGATGAATGCGTCTTTAAGTCAGAGTTAAGCTGGGTTTGAAATGTTTCTTTGCAGCAAGATGGAAAATTTGATCTCAAGCTACATAAAGTTATAATGGCCTTTCTTCCATTTTCCCCATCTAAAGAACCCTAATTCTTGTTGTTTATTCTTTGGCATGTCTATTTGATTGTTTTTGTTCTCTTGTTCCATTGGATCAGTGCACCATGGATGAGATAATTTCAGCTACAAGGATTTTGTGAAGCTTTGTTGGATTTAGTTCTGCTGATTGGAGATAAGTCTTCTTTCATGAAGTTGCTGCTAGAATTTCATTTTCATAGTTTTATTTATGTCTGTTTTTGTTTTATAATCTGGATGATGAGACAGCACAGCAGTCATGACCGTCGCTTGCGGTGGTCTCATCTTTGGTCACCCATAGACTATTGGGGATCATAAAGATCATTTTTGAGTGATCGGGCAAGATTTCTCGAATCATTAAACAGGCAGAGAGAGAGAGACCATAAAATTATATATGATTCATAACCAACTGATCTATGTGGAAAATGTAATGAAGCCATGATACCGTCATCAATATCCTTTCTTACTTTCTACTCCTCTCTCATGACTAAACCCAATCCAACCTAGCTACCCCCACTGGGATACTCATGGAACCAATTGGGTGTTGTTGTTAGCATCAAGAAAGGAAGAGTTACAGGAGGAGATAGGGCCATGATTATCATTTAACCCAAATAATGTAAATGCATATGCAGGATTGGTGGACTGTAAGGATCCGTTTACCAATTCAATAATAAGACAAAGGTGAATCTAAAATTAGTTTTTTTTTTTTTTAATAGAGGTCTACAAGGATCAAATTGTCATCCGTATTCTCCTTCATTAAAAAGTTCTTTTTATTTGTATCAAAAAAGGTAAAATATTATTATGTTCCAGGGATGTGTGATTTATTGGACTTGCATCATATCCAATAACTGAACTACTTTTTTGTCCCTCACTATGCTAATGGAGCTGTTCTCATGTGCCAACCCTGACCGGTATTTATAAATGAGGTCTCCTTATTTTTGCATCCATTGATGACTCTGTCTTTTTGATGTTGCATTTCTTTCCTTGAAAAGCTTTTTTAATCACTTGAGTGTACCAACATAGATTTGGTGGGAATTTCTTTTTTTTTTTTTTTATTTTTCCCTTTAGTAAATAGATTCTTTTCCACTTCTAACTATTATGCCTAATGACTTGGCTTTTACATGGGGATGTTGGGGGGCAGGGAATGTAGTATCTTTGCCAGTTCTTCTTGGAAAGCCGAAGATGAATTGGGTGGGCAGCAAGTTGATATTTATCACATGGCAAGATTGAGTATTTCTGACAAGGAATGTACGGTTAATTATTTTTTAAGATCTTTAGTTCTAAAGTTGGATTTTATGTTTGAACTGGTGCATAAAATTTGTGAGATTCATGCTGCCTCGTAGCATAAAAAATTGGAGAAGTATGTCTCTCATATGCATAATAGAAGAGCTCAATAAGTCTCTTGAGAATGTAGTTTAATATTTTGGGAACCTTGACATGGTTTTATAGAAATCTCTTGAGGGATGAGGAAGTACTCTCACGATTTCTTAGTTCTACATACACTTGTTGCTGTTTTCACTTGTCAAAGAATCAAGAATATGAATCCAGGCCCTCTTATATTAGCCAAAGTTTGCATCCTTTACATACAACATCTTTAGCTAACAAAATATTCAATAAGTTGCTAATTCAATCAAATTCTATATTTTTCTGTTGTTCCTATTTGTTCCTAAGTAAAATTATTCATCAATACCAAGGCTATTTCAGAACAAGAAATCTTGAAAGGTATATATGTCAACCACTGCTCCAAAAATGACACTGTTATACATGTTTTATATTTTTTAATTCAAGTTTCACTTATAATGAGGATAATAACCATTGGCAAATCGATAATCCTAATAATAGCAGGTCACTGTATGTAATGGCTCAAGTTGAGTTTTATGCATCTACAATTTTGGAGAACACTAATCCTTTGTCAACAAGAAGTGATCGTAAGCATTAAACTGCATCCTCCTGTATCAAGTTTGCTGATATAATATTGATGTCAATGGTCAACCATGGACCAGTTGTTATATGGTGTCTACCTGCTTCCCAATGCATTCATTAATCAGAGTTCTTTGATTGGAGGAGCTAGTTGACTAGGTGAGTGATACTGATATGCATGCAAGACAGTAAAATGTGCTATTAACTTGGCATGGTCCATTGGATCAATTTAGGGATATGTGCATCTTAACAATGGAATGAAAAGGAAGCTAGATTTTTTTTTATAGTGAAACATGCTTATTACATCCATACAGGTCTTTATTTATTCCAAATTGTTTTCATCCCAAAGGTATTATTCCCAACCTTCTTCATTGTTTCAACGCTTCCTTTGGGCTAAGAGATTACTAGCCTCAGCACATTTCTCCAGCTTCTCTTTTTTAAGAGTGCCCGACAATCATTGCATAATATCTGAAATAAAAGAACAAAGCATTTTAAATAGAACTTCAACTAATAAGACATATAAAGAAACAAAAAAATTGTTCCTTAAAAATTATTGCATATTTTACTAAAGCCTATATGGCTAAGCTATAAAAAACAGATTATCTATTGCAACTCAAGGGATTTGAATAATAGCTACTTTCCTTCTCAAGAGGATAGGTAGACATTATTGACTTATTGTTGTACTCCTAGATCACATAACTCATAATTTTTATGTTTTTTTGTTAAAAGACATGTGTCCCATGATCAATTGAGATCATTCGCTTTTCTAACCCTCCCTATTTTTTGTTATTTTACTAAACATGTAATAAGTTATATCCTTGAGTAAATGGTGGTTTTTTCTGGGCGGTATGAATTCCTGGCTACCTAGTCTGCATGTTATCTCATGTAGAGAGAAGGCTAGGGAATGAAATAGGAGAGATTGGGAAGGTAGCTGGTGCCTTCTCATGCCTTCTTTTCTCATGCAATTGCCACCGTTTCTGAAGATATCATATGATTTGAATAGTTGGAAATCCGTACAGCCCCTTAGAAAGACCTATAGATTGATGGAATGACCAATAAATAGTTTCACTTGTAGCCAGAAAATTAAATTTTTTTTAAAAAAAAAAAAAAAAAACATTACCCTGGTTGCCTGGTGGTCCATTCATTCGGAGCACTTGATGTGGTTCAGTTTTTGATGGCTGCAGTGGTGTCTCAACTTTATAGCCCAACCTCAGTGTACAATCTATGTCAGAAGGCTTTCCTGGATATTCTCTTGC
This sequence comes from Metroxylon sagu, assembly GCA_017589505.3. NCBI lineage: Eukaryota > Viridiplantae > Streptophyta > Magnoliopsida > Arecales > Arecaceae > Metroxylon > Metroxylon sagu. The sequence goes on from JACVBY030000014.1 coordinate 5,600, forward strand.
CCCATGAAGGACCTGTCATGTTATGCCAAAGATAGCAACATATTCTTACTTGTCATTGTACTTGTACTAATTAGGCCAAAAAAAGAAAAGGATGCATATGATGGTCTGTCCTTAAAATTCATTCTGCAGCAATTAAGTTATTGCCTTTTCTCTGTTCTCCTTGTATTTCTTATGCTGATCACTATAGTACCAATTCCTCTACCTTTTGCGCATGTATTAAATTCTTGGCTATCTCAAAAAGAATTCTGAATGTAAGAACACCCATTTAATTAATGACTTGAACAGGATCCATATACAGCAAAGGATGAAAAATGTTAATTACCTGTGGTTGGTAAGGGGTTGCTTCCTTTGCCAATTGCAATTTCAAGTTGGGGGAAGATCCCAACCTCAATGCACAGTCTACAGTTCCATCGTCATACTCTTTAGGGCATTTGTCATCCCCATAAAGGAGACGTTTTCCTTTCAGGTCCATTTCAATGTCCTAATCTTGTATATGAGACATGCAATGATATTAAGGAAAAGTAGAAGTATCATGTGGTTATTGCAGTTCAAAATTTTAATCAATGAATTGTAGGGTTGTCCCATAAATGAGAAGGAAGAATTATAACAACCATTTGCTCTAATAATATGAAAAAAAAGTAGTTGCCAAATCTAAATTAGGAAAGGTAAAAGACTAGCATTATGCATGACAGAACATTTTCAATAAAGGGCAAATTACAAGATAACAAAGAACAATTAGACATTGTAATTATAACATTGATTTTTAAATAACTTTGAGACTCATAAAATTGAATATACAAAAAGATTGCAAATTGATTGCTTGAACATGACAAAAAATATTGAACAAATCTGAAGCTTCATGGAATCATATAAACTACAATGGATGTTATAAACCAATATAAGTTGTAATTATCATTTGATATCTACCAAGGGTTTAAATACCAAAGCTGAGCCCCGTATCATTTTCATCTTGGAGTGGACAAGAGATACCACTCTTATGATGGTTCAACATCTCAATACCATCTCGGTAACATTTTTTTTTTTTTTGGTTTGCAATTTTTTAACTTTTTTCCTTAATGAAATTTTAATGGATTTTGATATGTTTTAATATTCTTAGATCAAATTTTTGGTAGCAAGGAAATTGGAACATGGTGAAGACGAAGGCTTACAATCTCGATGCCAGATCTCAATAGAAGGGTTGGTTCAGCGTATCAAGACTCGGTACGCCTCCCATGCTAACTCTCAATTCGGTACTATTATTGTGCAATATATTATATACAAGATGGTACGTATTAGTACAAGGAAACTTGGTGAAGGTAGATTGGATCCGCCCTATTTTTCCTCCTTTCTCTTCTCCTTTTCTCTTTCCCTAACTGTGTTTTCTCCATTTCACCTGCGTGACTAAACCTATAGAAAAGAGAACACAACCCTCCACTACTATCTCTCTCTTTTTTTGAGAACCAGGCGACCCATTAGGGTTGCACCTTGGTACTAGCCAAATTGGCATGGGTATCAGTCCATCCCAACCGATTTCAATCAAGACAGATGGAACATTTTGGCCTATAAAAGGGCTGGTGTGTCACACCTATGCCGAGTAGTTTCGTTAGTACCAAAATATTGATATCTACCATGCATTCGTCCGATGTAAATCATAAAATTTCTGATCTAAAATAAATGGATGTTAAATCTAGATAAATAACGTGAACATCTTCAAAATTCCAAGTCCACATCCTAGTGTCAGTATTGGTTGGGAAGTAGGTCAGTATGGTACCGAGATACTTTCGTACCAACACTTGAGATATGACAATGTCCCCATAAATACTAGGACCTATATTTTTTTTTATTTGTTTTCATAGTTTCTATAACTATTTCAAGCAAGGATTGCAAAACTAATCCAAATTGCCCAATTCAGGGCATAATGTAACGAATCGATGCGCAATCACATCGGTTTGCTGGTTCATCACAGGAGTTGGTCTGTGTTGACCTGTATTAGTTCAAACCAAGCTGATCCATGATTCTGCTCAATACCAACTGGTATCATCTCAATACCGACTTACACCTTTTTAGTTTCGAGCACTACCATCATAAGAAGTACTTGGGGTTATCTTAGTCTGGGATGCATACCATACCATATTGAACATACTATATTGAACCAATAACATATGGATACAATACCTAGTACCAAGATTATAAACCTTGATTTCAAGTTTCTTATTCTGTTTGGCATTTTTTATATTTGGTTGAGTTGGATCTAAGCTCTTCCCAACTTGACCTTTGCTCTCATCCTCTCCTTCCTTTCTTTTTCTCTTTTCCTCCTCTCCACTTTTTGAATGTGACAAAAAAAGAAAAAGCAATTGGGGCCCTTTGACAATGCCTTGTTATTAGTATCAAATGGTTCTGGTCTTTATATTGCTTGGTCCCTATACCATGCAATACCAGTTGGGACTTATTAGTTTTAAGGGGTTTGATGTGCTAGATCTATCCCAGGACTTGGTCAATCATTAGTACAATTTGAGACATCATTATGGATGGGAATCGATTAGTTCCTCGTTCCATGATATTTTTGTTATTATTTTTCATTCACAAGAAATAAGTTAATAGAAAGCCAGTACTTATTAGATAGGCATAACCGGTTTCAAAAAATTAACACAATCAATAATAATGATATGACTAATAAAAGAGCTAGTATGATTTAATGGTAGCAATATAACAGAAAGAATGACGATACTCAAACAAGGAAAAGAAATTGAGCCATATATGGAGATAGATGTTAAGTAGTATAGCAAAAAGAATGGCACCATACTATTAAGGAAAAAAAATATAGTTGGATATAGGGATGGATATTTTACCACTTATGGCCCTTGCAGCAAGAGGTGCAAGGTCTATAGCAAGAGACCTATGAGGAAACCGGATGAAAATGAGAGTAACCTTCTCTCTGCCCTTTAAATAGAGAGCTTGGGAAGATAAGGGGATATGGTATATTTAATGGTTTTTAATTCCTTCCACGAAAAGGAGATTCTTTGCGATAAAAAGAAGATATTATTGGCGGTTACCTAAAAATGAGCAATGTCTTTATTCGGTATAGGCTGTGTAAGAAAAGGAACAAGGACCTAGCCTTACATGGCTAACAATGTCTGACACATGTAGGTTGGGCCACACTGACAACTCTTTTAGGTGGGTCTGGCAAGAAGACAATGTATCAAAGTTTATCATCTCGGTATGAACCCCATACAGGTACTACATTGGTATAGTGTCGGTGCACCCAATATGCATGTCGGTGCATCCAGAATGCTAGTTCATTCAGCGTATCAAGACTCAGTGCGCTCTCATACCAAGTCTCTATCTGGTACCAATATGGTATGATACGCTTGATATGGAACAATGTGTATCGATACAGCACATCATGCATTATATTATATTGGGCTTCAGCTAGAATCTTTTGATCTATCATCAATTTGAAATAGGAGATGGTCTATTACTGCAACAAATAATCGTCGAAATTAATATTAGTTTGAAATATTTCTATATTATGGTTTATCAATTTCTCAATCTAAATATTTACTAAAAAAATTGCAATATAAGCAAATTATGTATTGATGGCTAAAAAAGTAGGTTTGTATTTCTATATTATGGTTTAATTGTTGTTGTTGCCATTCTTTCATCATCATCCTATGATTTTCTCATTGGTATATGGTCAATTATGAAGCACACTACTTTAAAATGTGAAGTTTCTCTAAATGGATTCATTAGATTTCAACCTATTGTCTAACATGATATGTGGGCTCTAATTGTTGTTAGGATCCTGATCAATGCAACTTTAGGTGATAAGGGTCATTGTCATGTAATCTTGCAAGGAAAGTATTGATAGAGGGAGCCATCTTGTGCATTTCATTCTAGGCTCGTGTAACTACATTGTAGTCCTCCAAAATTAGTTGAAACATTCAGCCAAGAAGAAGAGGGTTGATGAACTAATGACAAGGTTTCATAAAAGCAATTCTGTTCTTTAATGAGGCACAAAATATAATCCATGGAGTCAAACTAAGACACGAAATACATCATAACACTATTGATCTAATTTGAAGCTACTGACACATTAATAATTTTGTGATTTAATTCAAATAACCATTAAATATTGTATACTTTTTGTTTTTTCCTTCTCATTGCTCATCTACATTATCCATCTTGATGAGTCTCATGGATCTGATAAAATTTCTGTAACCTTACGTATCAATCCTTATCCTAACCATTCGGGATCATCTCTATGAATTCTCATTCATCAATAACTCCTATCAAGAGAACTTTTTCCTAGAGCGTTCTAAATCATTTATCATAACTTCTATCCATTTTACTGTTCATCCTCTCTCCTCTTCCTAAATTCTTTTACAAATATTCAAGTAACTCTCTTCGTTGGATCCTTCTTGAATCTTTATTGTACAAGCCTATACCACCTCAATCAATTTTTCATTACTTTATCCTTAGTGTAATTCTTGTAATTCATTCTATACAATCATTTTTCACTTTATGATTCTCTCTTACCTAACATTCATCCCAATGTTCTCACCGCACTTAAATTTATGTTGTTTTTTAGACCCTATGTATCTCAATACTTTGAGCAAAACAATATTGTGGGTCTTATTGTCAATTTTCCATATTTTCCCTTAAAATGCCAAGGTGTATATCATTCCAATGACACCTGAATAGAGCCTCTTAATCCATCTAGCTTTGATCTTTGTACACCACTACCTCCACCTCCCAAACAACCCCCCTCCAACACCCCCCCCCCTCTCCTCCTCCTCCATTATTGAGTTAATGGACCCTAGATGATGAAGTTGATCGCTCTTCAATGTTCCTTGTCCACTAATCTTGGTTGGGACCTCATTTTCATCTCTTTTTTTATTAAAATTCCATTCCATACTTTCGCTGTGCTGATTTTAAACCCTTTTCTCATTAATCAAAACTGTCATTTGCAAATAGCATACACCAAGATGCATCATCCTGATACTATAAATTGCTTCATCCATGATTAATGTTAAAAAAGATATGGACTTAGTAGTACCCATGGTGTCAAAATATATTTTCATCATCCTCCTTGTGAACTCAGTTTGCTCGTGATGGTTAAGGTTTTGCAAGAAGATTAGTGCAACATGTCATTCAAGCATCGAAGCTCTAAGGCTCCCCCTACTTGGGAGTGAGATAAAACCAAGAAGCAGGAGGTTGTTATGATTTTGATGAGCAATATAATTCAAATGTAAGATAAATATAAGTTCCAAATTGTTGTTCATGGCCTGGATATGCATTCATGCGTGTGAGGGGTGGACAACAGCAGTATTTGTTGTGGTCAAGCATGTTAGGATTCAAAGCCTGTCTCTTCTTCCCTTTCAACTGCCTTCGTACTTGCTTGAGAACCCACCAATATTAAAGAGGTAATATCTTTATGCTACTCTAGGATCCAGGAAAGAATTAACTGAAGAAAAATTTGGGATTCCATTAGTGTCTCAATATTGATGGGGGAAATGTAAACAAGTAGGAGTGCAAGAAATTGTATTAGCATGATTCAAAGCCAATTTTAATGGTTAAGATTGTTTCATTTGATTTTGTTGATTAAGATGACTTATACAGTTTTTCTTGATTGTAAGCATCATAGATGTATCATTAGGATTTATGTCTAGTGTCAGAAACTAAATTTACTTAGTCTTTAATTGCTGAAATTTGTTGATTTTATGATGGATTTTGTTGATTATTCTTTTTCAATGTCCTAGATGTGGATCTATTTTTCATCTCTTATTTGTGCATGAAATAACCTTCTTGGAAATCCTGGCAGGTATATTGATTTTGTCATTGACTTTTCAGACAGAGACCATCGTGGCGAAGAACCTAGAAATTTTGTTGAGGATGCTGCGTGGGGGCAAGATAGCGCTGTTCATACATAGCCCCGATGGTTTGGTTTTCTTCTTTTGGTATTGCTGTTTAGGATGCTCTGTAATTTGCTTTGCACTTTCCCCTTGAGTTTTTACTAGTTATTTGTTCACCTGGGTTTACTATTACTGGTTTATTTCTTCTTTCAATCATTTGATTATCACTATTAAATATAACGCTAGGGAATCATCTCTATTTCTCAAAAACTCTCCTCTTTGGGCTCCTGAGAAGCTGGGAGAAGCTGCTAGTTGGATGTAACTGGGTTGTCAATTTTGGTAGCCGACCAAGTTAAAAATGGTTTCCGTCAAATGTGGTTGCGGAGCATAAAAGTCACTGGATGATGAGATGGAGTGACTGATCACAAGTTATATGGAATAAGAACAGGAAATAAGCTAGATTGGAGCAGTATGAGAAATTATATATAAAATAAATGTCAAAAGATTGCAAGGCATTCATTCTACCCATGCTGCTAAGTTTGGCATACAGAAAGCTCTTTGAAAAATGTTCGTGGCACCTAAACTGCTCCCATGCTTTTCCAAATAGGTCTGATAAAAATAATAGGGAAATGAGAGATTGATGTAGGGCTTACATCCATAAGGTTACTGGCCCCACAGGGTCATGGGTTCTTGTCACTGGCGGCGGGTGTTACAGACCAGATATTGCAAATATCTTGCATCATTTAATTTTTAAATGTTGAAAATGGCATCTTATTTCAATTTTTGATGAATTCCTTTTGAGGGGTTTGAGCTTCTTCTTTTATATTATATTAAATGTAGAAAGATAAATAATGTATTTTAAAGGCCAAAATATATTATCTGTTTTTATTTTTATGCATGTGTGAACTGGAGCTCCACCAGTGAAAGTTGGACATCTAGTTCAGTTTTTAGTAGTTAAAAGTATTTTATTGCTATATTTGTTTAGTTATTATAGTCTTGAGAGGATGTTGTTGAAGTTTGTAGTCGCTGTTCTACGTTTCTTCGCATGAAAAATAGGTCGCTTGGAAGGTCGACACAGACCCCTCTAAAAGAGTAGGCTGATAAAATGAATCAAGCCTGCCATCTTAAGCAATGCTACGGTGCGACTTGGAAGGGGACAAAAAAAAGAAAAAGGAAACCAATCACTTTGCTGCTTCATTCCTTGGCACACATCACGATACCAATTGGAGGGGAGAGCTACGAGAATACACCACAGCAGCTCACGAGCTCGATGACTCTCTCAGCGATATTTTTAAGTTACCTGAGCATTTGCCTGTTGCATTTTCTTTCCATCCAGAGATATCCCAGGTGGATGTAAAAAGAATGAAGGTACCCAAATTCCATAATTCCGTGCAAGACAATACAAGTGCAAGCCATCATTAAGAATAAAACTGCTTAAGTTTTGTCAGCCAAGAAAGTGGAAATGTTTCAAACAGATTAGAGCTCATCAATGAAATTTCATTGAAACCACACGAATGCTCCTCTCAAACAGAGACTATAGTGAGGTCCTATGGTACCGAAAATGTCACAAATTATTCAACAGCCACAAAAAGACATTCTATTAGAGGATGATCAGCTCTTTGCTTCTTCCTCTTTTATCTTTTTTTCCCACCTCCGTTTCTGCGTAAGATACATGACAGAAGATTTTAGTAAACATTCACTTGGAAAAAAAAAGAAGAGTTTATTAATGAAATTTGAGATTTCACAAAAAGATGCTGCAGGTAAAAAAAAAAGAAGAGAAAAGAAAAGTTTTAAAATGATGATATCATGGGAGCCACCAGATGCAAGCAGCACATTGTTTAAGCAATTGCAAGATTTTCCTTTTTCAAGCAAAACAGCGTAAAAGACCTCTGCACATTTTCATTAGAAAACCCTGAACGAAAATGACAAGTAAAAGAGAGAGAGAGGCAGCAGAATCCAAGCAGCCCAGCAAGCTCAACAAATCCCAGCCTTACAAGAAAAGCCACTAGCCAGTACAATTGTAAGGTTTTTTTAATATATATGAGTGTATCAGGGTTCCATATGGCTGATGCAGCCAGCAGAAAAAGAAAGAGAAAAGAGGAGCGAACTCATATCCCGCAGTTTCGCTGCTACAAGCTAAGGGAGTGAATTAATATAAAAACAACTCAACTCATGATAAAAAATCCCTTAACCCATTTCTAACCAGAAAGCATTTGACTGGGATAGGCACCCTCTCAACCCTTATGCATTCGTATCAGTCTTCCCTGGATTTACCAAGTCCAAGTCAGTGTTCTCATCTATGGTACGCTCATTCTGTGCACTTGTACCCTCTTATTTATCTGGATCCATATAGCATTGTCATCATTATCTTTATTTGTATAATGTTTCATCTAGTATCAAAAGCAGCATCTTCAAGAACACACTCAGAACCGTGTCTAGTTACAATGGAACGGTTGTCATCCATTTTCTTACACTTGGCCAATAAAAGATTCAAAATGTCCAAATACAAGCCTTGTTGTGGGTAGGCCCCATTTCCATTTATGCTAACCAGAAGGTTGTATTACCTGCCCAGTTGCATCCGTACTTCCGCATACATGACACAGACATTTTACGAGGCAACAATGAAGATGACAAGATGTCTCAGTTCGTGGGCGCCAACTTGTCTTTGTTGGTAAAGCCATTGCGACCTCACTACAGCATGGGTTGGATTTCTTGGGAGTAGAAAAGGCGAAGAAGCTCCTACGGACAGTGAGACCACTACTGCAGTGCACTTAATGTGGTTTTATCACAACAAAGTCTCCTCTTTAATCTTAATGTGGTTTTATTCTACTCTGTCTATCCTTGTCACATCAGAGATAGTATGATATGATGAATATATTGCACTCAGCCAAAACACACAAAATTTACATGAAATCATAAAGACAAAATTTACATGAAATCATAAAGTGTACTGCAAGCATGTAAGATTAAATCTGAAAAATAATAAATACTCACAAATAGCGACAAGTGCAGAGCCTAAAGTAAATAAAATTCTTATATCAAAAATTCATAGTGATAATATAATCATAAATACACACACGGGTGTGTATCAGAAATTAAGTTTGAGTTACATGCCAGTCTGTAATCAATGTCTTACAGTATCCAACGATTTATAAAATGCTTTTTTTTTTTTTTTTTGGATAACTCAGAATCTACCATCCAGCCACAAGAAAAATATGTGGCCATGTTCTAATTTTTTTTTTTTTTTTTTTTTTTTTTAGGAAAAAAGATCAAGGCTATCTAAATGTAACAGGATTACGAGGTCACGTTGCTAGCTTGGGTAAAGGATTCAGACTGTGCAGCTCTCTCACTAAGTCCTATAAAGCAAATTAAGAAGTATTTATTCGTGTTAACATGTTATACGCATCAAAATTCTTCATTTGCAAACTTAAACTGCAGTAAATGATCCAATGCAATGCATCAATCATAACACAGCTTTTTACTGGAGCTTCATGGATATGATTCTTCCTCAGGACTGTATAAAAACTCATCATACTTATACTAGCATGTATGTTAACGAACAAAAATGTTTTTTATGTTTTGCAATCCATAAATTTCTCAACTACTTCCCTAAGAGCAGCAGCAAGAACCATAGTTTCTTATTATTAAATTACTCAAAGATCTAAAATGCGTAGTTACCTACTGATACACCTACATAATCTGATCTACTAGAACATTTTGAGCTTCATACCAGTAATAATTTTTCTCTCCACTTTCTTTTCTCCTTTGAGCAAAAACATCGATTATTATCTAACTTCACCAAAAATATCCTTACAAACCACCATCCTTTTGGCGTGTGAACCACAACCAATCCGATACATTCATTAAAAATAAAAGAATTTTTTACTTAAAGCAAGTGACAAGAATTTTTTTGGTCACTGCACCAACACATTACAGCATTCTCCTTTTTGAATTTTTTTTAGGTCTTTGCTCTATAATTAGAACTATTTCTGAAAACCTTTTTGTCGAACAGTTTGCGAGCATGACATTTTAGAAGAGATTGCAGCCCCATGCCTCAACGTTCTTTCACACCCTAATAAAGGATTTGTAATTGCATGGAACGATCTTTCTCTAATACATCCCTAGTTTAATATGATTTCCTCAAATTCAGTCAGAGACATGGAGATTAGAGCAACAGTGGACAACAAAATGGAGAGAGAGAGAGAGAGAGAGAGAGAGAGAGAGAGAGCTAAAAGGCTGATTTTGAAGTGAAGGCGGAGAGAACGGTCGAGTCCTGACCTTATAATCCAATAGCATTTCTGGCATCTTCTTCATCAGCTCAGCAGTATGTGCCCGCCTGAAAAATACGAGCCGTTCAGATAAATCAATAACATTTAAACCCAAAACCCTAGAAGAAAAGTAAGAAAGAGAAGACCCTAAAAACGAAGAGAAAGATATAAAGAGATAGAGTCGCACTTCTCCGCAGCCACACGGTCGCACTTGTGGCCTTTCCTCTTGTTCCTCATCTCCTTTTTCGGCGGATCGTAGGGCCAATCCCTGAACCCCCAATTCATTAAAAAAAAAAAGAAGAGAAAACCGAATCATCGAAAAATTAATCAAAAAAAATCCGATAAAGGATAAAATCAAATAAGGGGTAAAGAGATGGAGGGAGGGGATAGAAGAAGGGAGGTCGGGGAGATTACTCTCCGGCGAGGAGAACCTCCTTGCGGAGGCGGGCACGTTTGCGGGCGCTGAGGGCGAGGGGCTTCCAGGCGCCGAGCTCCCAATAGCCCCACACCCCCTTGGCGAGCTCGTTCTTGTACTTGGCCAGCTTCTCCCTCCACGGGTACTGGTACCCCTCCGCCGCCACCACCGCCTTCGCTGCTGCTGCCGCCGCCGCCCCCGTCGCCGCGGCCTTGCTCGCCATCACCACCCCACTGCCACTCCAGCGCTATCTCGATCGAGGACGGTCCACGGTGATCCCATTAAACCGGCTAGGGCCATGCGACTAACGGGTTCTAGTATAACCCAAATCTTAACCCGTTAACAGGAAATCCGCTCACGCTGTCCACTTTAAGATCTACAATCGCTGCATCAAAGGGCCAGCACGAATCTCCAGGCCTATCCTCTCGCATCTGAAGCAACAACATCCCAAGAGCCTCATGATTCCCTCAAGCCTCGTTTTGGAATCCCATCTGGCAACAATATTTCATCTGTAAGCCTGATAATGGTTCGAATCCAACTCATATTAAAGAGGGTGATCTAGTCCAATAAGGATCTGATCAATTAATATATGATACTGTTCTAATATTTGTGTAGAAATTTCAAGCGTTCATTCTATGGCATTAGCTATTAGAATCATATAGTTTTGATTTGGTTTCGTTATGTCATGCACATAGAGGCACATTTTCAATTTCTTTTTTTTTCTTTTTTTTTTTATATATATATATAAAAAAAGGGTGTATAGAGAATGATAATCTGAAGTTAAATCATCAAGAACAGCCTGAGTCATAGCATCTAAGTTTGGGATGGATCTTATCATTCTTTGATCAAGTTCTTAGCCTTTTTAAGACATGCTGATCTTAATGGAATTTACTCCCTGAGGAAATTATTGTGTGCAAGTTATTCACCAACTGCCTAGCATAATTTTTCATCATTCTAGGTTATTCCTACTTGAGCTTTGCTAGCCGTGCTAACATCTAAAAAGTTCATGTTTGACTTTGAAATATAGTTGAGGTCAAATTTTGTCTGCATTTGTTCATAGAGATTAGCTTCAGAGTCTCCGCTAGCAAGAGATATTGGCACTTGAAACCAAGGCATAATAATGAAATATTTGAAGTCATATCGACGACATTAACAAGATGATATCTCAACCAAGTGGTTGACTCGAAAGAATTTCTCATAACACTCTTTCATCCATTGAAACCAACGCCATGTTGACAAAAGAGTTGGGTCCGGTCTCTTTTTCATTAAGAAAATGAAATAAATTCAACCAATGGAGTTGGTCGTTTGCTAAAAACGCAGTTGTTCAACTCCCTAATTAGCTGCCATTAGTAGTTTGTGGCATGTTCATCCTTAAAATGCCTGCATCCTTCACTACAGGACGTGCATACAAGACAGGGATCTTTCCCTGGATCCAAATATAAAGCAACAAAGTTTTACAGCCATTAGTTTTGTGGCATGTTCATCCTTAAGAATGCCCGCATCCTTCACTAAAGGACGTGCAGACAAGTCAGGGATCTTTCCCTGGACCCAAATAAATAAAGCAACAAAGTTTTACAAAGCCCAATGTAAGGTTCCCTTTGGAAGTGCCACAAAATAACATAAAAGTTTTGGCTTGCAAGTATATATATATATATACACGTAGAAAAGTTCAGTGCAACCAACCATATACTCAAATCAGCCCTTTTGAGTGCAGAGAGATCATCATGTCTTTTGCTCCTTCGGGGAAGTGGACTGTTGGCCTGGGTGAATGTGATAGTTTGGCTACATGTAATAATTCTCATCCTCCCCCTGTATCTATGTTAAAAGAGTGTTGTTGGTTATCTAAGGTATTTTTCTTCTTTTTTGGGCAAAATTAATCTATGTAGTCTTAAAAACTCTGAGTTAAAATTATAAGCTCCTTAATTTTTTTTTTTTTTTTTTTACATCAAATGTGGAACTATTTTGATGGCATTGAACCAGCATCCCTTTATTGAACACCAAGTTTGACTTGTGAAGACATTGAAGCAACATAAGCTTGAAATGACTTCCAAGTCAATAGAGGATAACATTGGGCTGAAAAATCAGGGCCACTATCTTAATTACCGGTAGTAGTCCAGTCGTTTCATCTAAATTTAATTTTAAGCATGACTTGATAAAAATAGCACTGATACAATTGAGCAAAAATGCACCTAATATGTTGTTATTTGCATATTTCTCATGATTTTGATATTTTCTCATTCTTTTTGGTTTACCAGATGTTGCTTTTGTTGACATATGAACCACACTTCTTTTTGTGATGGTAATGCTAATTTCATGTAAAAATCCTCTTCTTTCAGGTTGCGTCACTGGGTTACTCCCATGCATCACCTTTGGCGAGATTGCAGAAGCTGTGGATGACGAACAGACTTATGAGTATAAAGAAAAAAAGAAAAAGAAAAAAAGGAACAATAATGAAAAGTGTTGTTTCGTGTGGAATTGAATAGCATAGATAGGTTTGCAAGGATTTTTTTTGCTGGAAGTAAATATTACATATCTTAAGTTAAGACCGTACCTAATGGAGGTGCTGACAGGGCAAAGTGCTGGGTTTTGGTTGCGTAGCGAAAGACCGAATTTCAAAATTTTTAAACTTTGAAATCCTAGTTAACCAAAACCTTAGACACAGGACCCCTTGATTATATCAACTAACAAGGCAATATATTAAGTTATTGAAGAATACCTGCAAGACTAATATCCTTTATTCCACTAGGCACACAAGTGTATGCCCTACAGAGGTGATCCATATAAGAACTGGGTTCAAGACTCTAACTCTTTCAAAACTTTGATCCTTGATGCTTAATCCTTCCAAAGGATTTGATTGGCTTGCTTTCTTTCCCTTCTAATTTTTTTTTCTCTTACAAAAAACCCTTTAAAGCCTCTTGTCCTAAAGAAGACCTCCTTATCCTGGTTTAGGTTTTGTCTTGAAGAAGACCCCTTATTTTGGTTTAAGACAAGACAACCTCTTATCCTGAAGAAGACCCCCTTGTCTTGGTTTAGGACAAGACATATAAGAGAAATAAAATAAGAAAGAAAGGTAATTGATTTCTCTTTGGATGGATTTTTTATATCTCATTAAACCTGGGACACACTCCTATTTATAAGAGACGGAGGGATGCATCACTAAGGGATGCATCCCATCCACATGCATTACCATAATAAGGCATGTCTCAAGGGTAACGCCTTACTATGATGAGGCGTGTCGCAAGGATAGCGCATCATCATGATAAGGCGCTAAAGGGGGGGCGCATCTATAAGAGAGCGAAAGATGCTCAAAAAATGAGCTATCAGCCTTCTCACACAGATAACCTCACCCTACACTTATTTCATGATAATCCAATGGTCCAGATTAAGGCGTCATCTAATGGTCCAGAAGCAAGGCGTCATTTCCAATGGTTCAGATTTAGACGCTAACTAATGGTTCAGATTCAAGCGACAACCAATGGTCCAAGTCCTTCATCTAGGAAGCCATCCAATGGTCCAGATCCATTATTCAAAGAGACATCCAATGGTCTAAATAAAGCCAATTGAGTTCCAACTCTTGGCCAACCCACATTAGGTCATAATCTAATCATATTAGATTAACCTAATATAAGAATCAGATTCAAATTCAATTCGAATCAGGAGCTAAGGTTTGCAACACGTGCTAGCATGTCTATCTTGCAAACATGATCTAATCCAATTAGACCCTTGATCAGTTTCTTTTGTGTATGACCCTTTAGGTTCCTCATCCAGCCAGCAGTAGGTCTAGGCTTATACGATTTATTTCGATTAAAAATCAACTAATCGAATTAGGTCAAATCGAGCTAACCCTAGTTGCCAATTTGAACCATCTTTCAAATTGACTCATAAATTCAATCAATTTAATTCATAAAAACCTACAAGACATGATTGACGTCTAGCAACGTATCATGCCTACCCAGAAGATAAGAAATTTGGTAAAAAATGCCAAAATACCCTTCAGTGGCAAGTTACCGTGCAATTCAATCCTTTGATCTTCCTTTATCCCGAATATACGATGGGTTTGAAAAATTGTCAAACCCTAATAATTTATTCATTTGAATCTCAAATCACTAATGAAGACTCGATCGATGAAATATTAGAAATCATTTCTAATATCATCATGCTTTGATCAAAGACTTCCTGAGTTATCATTTGATGAGATTACATAGGATAAATACTCCTCTTACTAGGAGTGATCGATTCCTTGTTGACCTACTCACAATCTTCATATACAATTCACCATATCCATGAACACCCCGTACATGGCTAAGTCATGAATGAGTATGAACCAAAACATGGATTTATGTGTACAAGATTCCATGGTAATCTCAGGTCTAAGTATCATTTGCACAACTCCCACTAAGAGAATCATCTTTTGACAAGCAAGTAAGACTTCCATAAGATGTTCTCATTTCGAATCAATTCAGTGAACTCATACCTTGATGAGCACCCACATCCTTGTATTAGTGTCCCTACACAAGTGGTCGTGAGACCAACCACTCTCTCCATTGAGCATACATAAAATGTGTAAGTCTTTTTGAAAACATCGATCCTCTACTCGATGATCCTTCGACTAGGAATATTCTAAATTAGGGTTTATAAGATCTTAGGTCTCACTGTTATGAACTTCATCATGACCATAAATCCATTGCCCTAATCTATGAGGTTTATCATAATCTTAAAACAAAAAGTTATAAGACACAGCATATGATGAATCAAAATACCTTTTATCAATATCATTCATGAGTCAGAAGAATTTTACAGAAAAGCCCCTGTTACATAAGAAATATGATTGGCTTTCAAAATACTATTCTTTCAATCTCCCACTTGCACTAAAGCCAATCGCCCTTGTATTTAATTCCCATACAATCTAAATGACGATTATACTGCTGTTGAGAAAGGGCCTTAGTGAATGAGTCTGCTATATTGTTCTTTGTATCTACTGGTTCTATAACCACGTCTTGTCTTTCAATGATTTCACGAACGAGATGGAAGCGCCTTAGGATATGCTTGGATTTTTGATGAGACCTAGGTTCCTTTGCTTGTGCAACAACTCCAGTGTTATCACAATAAAGTGGCACTGGTTGTTGTATCGCAGGAATTACACCCAACTCCAAGATGAATTTCTTCATCCAGACTGCTTCCTTAGCGGTTTCACTAGCAGTTATGTATTCTGCCTCAGTAATTGAGTCAGCTACAGTTTACTGCTTGGTACTTTTTCAACTTACTGCACCTCCATACAGAGTAAATACATACCATGATATGGATTTACTATCGTCTGGATCTGATTGAAAACTAGAATCAGTATAGCCTTCTAGTTTTAAATATGATCCTCCATATATTAGAAAAACATTTTTAGTCCTTTTAAGGTACTTAAGAATGTTTTTCACAGCTTTCAATGATCTTTTCCAGGATCAGCCTGAAATCTGCTTGCTATGCCTAAGGCATAAGCAACATCAGGCCTGATACATAACATGGCATACATGATTGATCCTACAGCCGAAGCATAAGGAACCTTACTCATCCTTTGTCTCTCTTCAGGTGTCTTAGGAGACATCTTCTTAGAAAGATGTATGCCTTGACTCATAGGCAAGTAACCCCTTTTACTTTCCTCCATATTGAATCTTTTTAATATTAAGTCAATGTACTTGGATTGGGATAAGCCGAGTATCCTCTTAGATCTATCTCTATAGATCTTAATACCTAGTATATAAGATGCTTCTCCCAAATCCTTCATGGAAAACCTTTTAGATAGCCAAGCTTTGACCGATTGCAACATTGGAATATCATTCCCAATGATAAGTATGTCATCAACATACAAAATTAAGAAGACAATGGCACTCCCACTTGTCTTCTTATACATATATGGTTCATCCACATTTTTGATGAAACCAAATTTCTTGATTGTTTCATCAAAGTGGATGTTCCAACTCCTTGATGCTTGCTTTAATCCATAAATGGATTTTTTAAGTTTGCATACTTGGTTCGGTCTCCCACTTAAAACAAATCCTTAAGGCGCGTTGTTAACATATAGACTTCTTCCTCGAAGATATTCATTGAGGAAGGCGGTCTTTACATTAATTTGCCAGATTTCATAATCGTAGTATGCGGCTATAGCAAGCATAATCCTATTGGACTTGAGCATAGCTACCGACGAAAATGTTTCATCATAGTCAATTCAATGTCTTTGTCTGAAACCTTTTGCCACTAGCCTAGCCTTGTATGTTTCTACTTGGCCATCTGCTCCAATCTTCCTTTTGAAGACCCATTTGCACCCTATTGGGTTTACTCCCTCAGGTGAATCAACCAAGGTCCAAACTTGGTTGGAATACATAGAGTCCATTTCAGATTTCATGGCATCTAGCCATTTGTCAGAATCTTTACTCTTGATAGCTTCCATATAGGTCACATGATCATCATCTTCAATGATGCTTGTTGACCTCACATTGATTTTGATGATCACAAAATAATTAAGTAAGTTACTAATGAGTTTTATGGAGAATCATGTTGAAATGCAGGCATACATAAATCATCAAGATGATTAAAAATGATTTCAAGCACCTAAATGGGTTTATGATTCAAAAGAGTAATTTTTGTAGAAGATCAAGATCAACTAAGAATGATTTAAGCCTCAATTCAGTGAATTTCATATGTTTGGGAGGTTTTTAAATGAAGAAAGTTCAAAACTATGAGAGTTAGAATGACTCAACCCTCAAGTCAGTGATTTTCAGATGTTTTGGGAGGTTTTCAAATGAAAAAGTTCAAAACTATGAGAGCTAAAATGATTGAAGCTTCAATTCAGTGAATTTTAGATGTTTGAGAGGTTTTCAAATGAAGAAAGGTCAAATTATGAGAGTTAAAATATTTATCTTCTTCATTTCAATGAATTTTATTGATTATGGAATGAGTTTTCAAGTTTTGGAGGAATTAGACAACTCCTACAGCAGCTACCAGCACTTTGAATGAAAGATTGAAGCTTTTAGTCAACTACTTTGGAAGCTATCAAGTCAAAATTATGCCACGAAGAGTTAACGTAAGTTTTACCAGAAGTTAGCCGACTAATTAATCGACTACTATGGCAAAACAAGGATGAGAAAAATGAAGTTAGCCAGACTAACCCGGCTACGTAATAAAAACAGGTGAACTCTCATAAGTTGCTTAGCCGACTCGGAGTCGGCCATCGTGGTCAAGACAAAGCAAGCTTCCTGAAGTTAGCCAACTTTGGAGTCGGCTACGTGTGGTCGAACGAAGTGTTAACAGAAGTAGTCAACTCTAAGGTCGACTAACTTGCCTAGAAATGCTGTAACGGCTAGTTCTGTGTCTCCAATGGTCACAAACGGCTAGTTTAACGTTCTAATCCCACAGTAAACTATAAATACTCGTAAATGGGATTGATTAGCAAGAGATTAGGAGTATTTTTGAGGGATTACAAATGAGAAATAAAGAGGAAAACAAAGGGAAAAATCAAGAAAATTTCAGCCTTCCAGTTTTTGAAAAGATAGAGAGCTGCAATGTTCAAAACTCCTTTAAGGCTCATTCAAGGCTCCTTCCAACTACCCAGGAGGCTTCTTAAAGTGCTTATTACTCCAACATTTAAAGAGGAGAAGCTTATTCAAAGGGGGAGGTCTTCTAAAAGTGTAAAGTGCTTTTATTTCTGAATTTGCTCACTAATGAGCTGTAATTTCTGAAACTCTTTTCATTGTGAGTTTGTTTGAGTTTCAATTTGGTTGAAACTTGTGGAGGGTGTGCCAAACCCATAATTGATGATTTATAAGGCTCCCTTATGCCCGGAAATAAGAAGTTAGCTGAGAAAGCTAAGGAAAGGCTTTCTTGTGCCTGTGAAACAAGAAGCTAGCTGGGTTAGCTAGGATTGTAATCGTTTGAAGAACGATTAGTGGAGAAAATTTTCAAGGGATTCTTGGGGAGTGGACGTAGGTGCAAGGAGTAGCACCGAACCACTATAAATTACTGTGTTTATGTGCTTGTCTCTTATTGTTGCTATACTTGTTCTTTCTATCAACACTTCACACTCACATACAATTTACTGTTTTGCAAAATTGCACATACTTTGTTAAAAATTTTTCAAAAGAACTCAATTAACCCCCCTCTTTGGGTTGCTTAGCTAGGCAACAATGCGGCTTCATTTTCATTTCCAATGAGAAAGTCATATACGAGAGGTGCATCTCGCACTCTCTCCTACGACCTACTTCGAAAGGAGGTGTGTGTTGTGGTTGTCCATGATTAATAGGTACTTGTGGTTGAGGAATTTCAGAGTTGATTGTCTATAGGAGTAGGTTGTTGATCTTGAACTTCACTAAGTTTAAGTATCCTCCCACCTGCCTCCCTTCTTGGATACAATTCCTTCTCCAAGAAAAAGTGGCATGCCCCTAAGAGCAAAAAACCTTTTTGTTTAGTAGGATGATAAAAGAGGTATCCAATACCCTCTCGAGGATAACCTATGAACCTACATTTATCGGCCCGCTAGCACTTAGGTTATATCCAAATACATTTGTAACATAAGCTGGGGCTACTCCAAATCTTAAAATATTTAAGATTTGATCTTTTGTCCTTCCATAATTCCATATGGAGTGCTAGCCTCTTTATTTTGATTGTACCCACTGTTTAGTATATATAGGCCTTGCAGGTCTCGCAGGGTATAATCCCTTAAGGATTCGGGAAGATCGGTGAAGCTCACTCACTTGGACCTTACCATATCTAACAGAGGTGTGATTCCCTCCTTCTACTGCTATACTGCATTTAATTGTGGTGGGTATATGGAGGTGTCCGATTACGTAGGAGAATGCCTTTGTCTTTAATATAATCAAGAAATTCACTAGATAGGTATTCTTCTCCTTGATTCGGATAGAAGGATTTGAATACTTTTTTCTAATTTGCTTCTCAACCATACTTTGATATTCTTTAAATTTATCGAGAAAGCTTTGGATTTATGTTTTATAAGATACACATATCCAAAATCTCTAGATAAATCATCTGAGGTAAAGGTGATGAAATAAGAATATCCTCCTCCCCGCTTGAGTTGACATAGGTCCCCACATACATACGTATGTATTAGCTCTAATAACCCGGTTGCCCTTTATCTCCATGACCGGAAGAATGAAGACTTTGGTCATTTTTACCTATGAGAGCCAGGGACTTCTATAAGTTCCTAATAATTCATAATCATAAAGGTCAAAAGAAGTATCTTTGCTTATAACTTGTTTATCCTAGACTCACTAATATGACCTAATCGACAATGCCGAGAGAAAAGTGACATTAACATCTTCTCTCTTTTCTTTTCTTATTTTCTACAAGTAAAACTTTTATCATTGAGTGAAACAACTAAAAAAGACTATTAATAAATAAACTACTTCCAAAGTAATTATTAGAATAAAAAATGAAGCATCCTTTTGCTCTTTTTAATTAATTTTAAAACCTTATGTTGTAATAACAAGGGTACGTAAATCAATATTTCTAATAATATTTGGAACATAATAACGACTCTTTCAATTCTAAAATTTTGGCCGAAGGTAATAATAATAGATAGATGCCCACATCTTCTGCTTGAATGGCTTCACCACTCGCATCATGAAGCTCAAAGTCACCCTTACCTAGCCAAGCTCCTAATTCTCTGAAGTCCCTGCAAAGACTTGCATATATGAGACCCACATGTGGTATCCAATACCCATGAATCAGAAGCTGATGTACTCAATGACAAGTTAGTATGTATCATGTACAAACCTTTTGATGCTCCACCAGCATCATACTTCAGACTTAGCCTTATGATATGACTTGTAGTTTTTCTCTCCAAAGGTGTCAACGCTTGCCGTAGTGAAAACAGGTTCCATCAACAGAGGGCTTTTTTTCCTTCTTCCTGTTCTGGATGCTTTTCTTTGAGTTCAACTTTCTCTTTGAACCCTTCTTCATCATTGTTTTCTTCTTCCGATCAGTTAGAAGAAGATGAGCCTTATTACCCTTAAAAGTGGCTCTCGGTACATTGTCTTAAGCATGTTAAACAGCAACTCGGTAATGAAATGTTTAATTTGTTCAAACTAAGAAGAAGGAATCAAAGGGGAGTGATTAGGAGATGAAGTCCTAATTTATCTACTCCATCCATCATAAACCCTTATTCGACCTAATCGAGTGATTACGTCAATCATCTTTAGTACATGGGCTTGAACGGATGAGCCCTCACTCATACGTGTCTCGGAACAACCGCTAGCCGATATTTCATATCCGGGAGCGTACCTAACTTTCGCTCTCCATAAAAGCTCTTTAAGATTGAGTATGTATGGGTAGGGTTCCATTTCTTCATGTTGTCTTTGTAATTTATTGCTCATAGAGGCTAACATAATGCACTTGACAGTTTAAACTATCATTACACTTGCCACATTTTATATGTGACCCTTTTCCTCCTACGTAGCATCATCTCCAATCGGCGGATGCGGATCGTGGAGAATCGAGGATATAGGAGACCTTCGCACTGAGTTAAGACAATTCTCAAGTTTCCTTAACCAATCCACATAATTGGGACCAGTCAATTTATTGGCATACTAAAATGCCCCGTGTTGTTAAAGTTAAGAAGCAATAATATTAATCTTCAAAAAATAATAATAATAAAGAACAATGTATAAGCAAACCAGTCAAGATGATATACACAACTAGATAAGGACTTATCCAATCTAATTGTGTCTCCCACTATTTTACTTCATGAATACCATAGCCCTTACCTATGGTAAGCAAAAAACCCTAACGGGGTTTCTTTTAGTAAAGAGGTTCGAGATCCCAATTTCCCATAAATGTCTTGTATTATATAACAAACATTCATGAGTTCAAGCGGTAAGGAAATTCTTCTTTTCAATTGCAATCCATTGCAACTCTCAACTATAACAGTAATTTCGCCTTTAAGACACTTACGTACTTGTGTAGTATTTATACAGCAAACTATAATGTCTTAGTTTAGTTAGATCCCTCATTTCTATATAGTCATGTTTGAATAATGTTGCCCTTGTGTTACACAACAAAACAACACCATCAATCATGCTATAAAGCATTAGATGCACCATGATAAATTTCATATCAAACCCTAGATTAGGCCTTGTGTTACACAACAAAAAAAAACCTACTATAGTTTTTGACTTGAATTTGGCTTAGCATGAAAGAAAGGCATTTAGTATTTCAATCATTTAGCATTTCCAATTTAAGGTCTAAATCTATCCCAATTGGCCGTAAGTGGGAGAGAGGTGGGAGGCCCCACGTGCTTGCCTTAGACACCAAAAAGTTTGGCCAAGTAAGCAATGGACTCAATTATAAACAACGTTCTCTTTACCTTCCTAACCACTTTCCTAGACACCCAATTGATCAATCAAACCCTAAATGGATTTGCATTATGATTTTATAATACTATGGCTAAATATAATTTTTTTTTAAAAAAAAGGGCTTTCATGGTCTCATGCACATCCTAATAATACAAACTTTCTTATAGGCAAATAACACTGCACAACATAATATGTGCCAAGTGAGTCCTTATTCTAG